>OY759269.1:39007715-39530215 GCA_963662155.1 Lamellibrachia columna | reverse complement strand
GAAACATTTAAAGATTATGTCCCATATTTCGTCCTGTGTCATGGTGTAATGGTGTCATCGTTGTTGCAATTGCCATTTGTCAAAGCAGGCGTCAGCGACGCGTGACGAAACTGGCGGCTTCCTCAAAGGTTATCCATCGATAACAGATATGATGAGCGTTTACTTACACGTTACCTTAGTCGTAGTTAAAGTTATTGGTTAAAGCAAGATTCGTGTACAATTAGACAGTAAAAGTAGCATACAAAACTAGTCACGAAACAATGATGTCGCCTGTTGGGATTCAAGCACAAAACTTACTGGACCGTAGAAGCAACACGCGATCCACATTTTGCGCTACACCGGTGGCGTGAAAGTGAACACAATTAGCATTAATGGGTCGACTGTGCTCTGGAGCGTAATAACTGCTTGTGCTGCTTGTCCAGGTCGTCTTCGCCGGTATGATGATTAGTTCCAGCATCTGGGGCAAGATATGTGACAAATACGGCAGAAAGGTGGTAAGTGAATAAGTTGGAATGTCTGCTAAGCCGTAGTACAATCAGACACGCTTTGCTTTCCGAAAGTGAAATGACGAGACAGGAGTTACGTGCATAGATAACTGCTGCTTGGCTGGATTTTTTTAACTTTGGTTTTGGAAATGACATTTCTAAATTTAACCATCTGCTTAAAACTGCTTCCTCAACTGATTTAGCCTATCGCATATCCGGTTCATTGGTGTCCAAATATGTAGTGTGTGAATAGTTTTTATAACACCCGCAGGCGATTTAATAAAAAGTGCCTATTTTTTCAAATCATCGGAAGGATTGACTTTAGTCGTTAGATCTGATAAGAATAAAAATTGTGGATATCCAAAATGGTAAACACTGTGTGAGTCAATGCTGATCATGGGCGTGACCTCCATCCTCTCGCCGACCACGTGATAAAGTTACGAAATTTCACCAAGGAACAAAAATCGTTATTTTTTAGCAATTGAATGTTCACTTCAGTAAATGTTTGAACAACCATTAAATAACTTAATAGTTTGGCTGATTATTTCACACAAAAAAATATATATAAAAGTTGCACAAATGAGCTAACATGTTGTAGTGGATACCAGGTAGGTTTGATTTTTTGCAATCTTAGTTTGAAATAAGACCAGCAACATTTAATTGATTAAGCACCTTTAAGTCATAATATAATCCAATGTCTACTTTACATTAGCAATTTAATTATTTGTTGAAAACGGCTTGAAAGTGATTGTAATGGTCAATTACATTGTCCCGGATGTCATGTGAAAGTGGCATAGGCACTAAGACGAACGTTAAGGTAGGCGACTACAGTGAAATCAAAGTAATGAAACCTTAATTTTGAAAGATTGGTACGTTAAATGTATGTTGCTTTCGGTTCTTATGTAAAGTTCTTTTACAAAAAACATGTATCATTTGTGTTTATTACTGGCATACAGGACGTAGTTTCAATCGACCGTATAACTTCTCTGTTGATTTCATGTTACGACAACGATGCGCAGACCGATGCGCAATTAGCTTGTTTTCAAGGTAGCCGCCTACCTTATACGGAAGTGCACGTTTTCACAATAGATGTGTTGCCTTAATGAACGGGGGGGGGGGGGGCTTTGAGAACACCCTGCAACAAATGTAAAGAGGTAGACGGAGAATAGTTGTCACGTTCACAAGATAGTAACTTTTTGTGTCAGATAAATTGGTAAAATGGTTAAATCACACCAACATATCTAGGTGGGCTCATCCGGTTTTCCTACTGTCCGAACGATACCAAGAACATATACTGTCTTGCAACAATGCATACTGGATGCCTTTGTCTTCATCTATGCACGTTCCTAAATTAAAACACTTTCGATCATCCACACTATTTTCGCGTATGTTTCCAGGAGCTTATTCTCTGTTCTACCTTCACCTTGTACTACGGGTTACTGAGCGCCATCGCGCCGTCGTACGTGTGGATACTCATCCTTCGCGGACTGGTTGGCGTGGGCATCGGCGGCGTGCCACAGTCGTACGTAATCCGTGTTTTACATCAACCACAACTAACAAAACGTGTAACCAAATACAACTTGGTTTTCGGTGGAAATGGAATGTTAAACGTGTTGTGAATAATGGACACTGGCTGTGACTTATTTCTACTTTACATTACAATTACAACTGTTCTTCTTTGTCAAATACATTTTGCGTTGAAATTCCAAATTCAAAGCCTGACAATTATGAAAGCATCAATAGGTGTGAAGAATTATCTACAAGGTCTAGCTTACAGTTAAGCCAAATACACAACCATTTTCATGTATTCGTTTGAATATTATTTTGTGATATTATATAAGATTTTTTATTTTTTTAATAAAGTAGCCTTCTTGTTTGTTGTCTAGTTGATGCACAGGGGAAGGCAATGTTAGTTGAGCCATTTTTCATTCTTTTTGATATCTAGGGCACAATTATGTTCATAGGTCAAACTTGTTTGTCTCACATAAACTATGATTATCAGTAGATTATTGTATAAGATAATATATCTAGCATGCATAGACAAGTATATGTAGCTGATTCAAATACGGTTGATAAGCTGGCTCAACTAACACTTGGTGTGGGTTATGTTGAGCCACAGTGTAGCCTAAGTTGGGCAAATGCTTTATTTGTACAATTTGCGTAGGCTTTATACTAAAATTTCATAACAACTCAGCCAACACGTCTACCAAATGGGTACAACACGTCTCTGGCAAGTCTACACGCTTAATTAATAAGTCGACACACTTAATTGATATAGATTTACAGGGCAATCGCAACCAGTGTAACTAACTGCTAACATGTTGTCTTGTCCCAATTTGTTCGGGAAAATTAGTTCCTTTATGTATTTTGGGGTAAAGAACACTCGTCTTTATTCTTTATCCGCTGCTCAAATAACACTTTGTGGCTCAACCAGCCCCGTCACATGCGTTGCTTGTTTACACACCAGCAGACATTAATCACAATTACCAAAAGTTTCGAAAACCATCAACAAACGATTAACTCACATTTTCTGACCATTGAAACAAATGGCACTTCTTGTATGTGAATCATGTTCTAATAACATGTTCACTTATTGTATGTGAATCATGTTCTAATAACATGTTTACTTATTGTATGTGAATCATGTTCTAATAACTGAGTGGTACCATGTAACTGTCGCTGTTGTAGTTTCCTGGGAAAATGTGTGGCTCAACTAACCCAGTGGCTCAAGTAACACTGCCTTCCCCTAATCGCATTGGCGCTTACCTTTCTGTAGGACGTAACGTAGACCGTCGTATCTAATACAATTGAGGGAAAACGAAGTTCGCATTTGTGATGCTCTATTATTCAAATTATCCATACGTGATGCACAGGATAAAGCAAAACGTTGTTGAAGAATCTGAACAATGGAAGTCCATTTTTATCTGCAGCACGTGGTTGGTTGGATATTTGTCTGTTAACTTCTAACACACGAAAATGACCTGTCATTGTCTTGATTCCTTGAAAGATATGTTGTAGAAGAATCAAAACATTGAAAGTCGTGTGTTATAAGTTAGTATAATTGACTCATATCCAACTAACCACAGGGTGGAAATCAAAATGGAACTGCTCAACAGAGAAAAGCTTCTCTCGTGCAATATGCGGAGAAACTCGAGTGCTTTTTGTTTGTCCCATGTTGACACAGAGTTACGTTGACACAGAGTTATGTTGACACAGAGTTACGTTGACACAGAGTTACGTTGACACAGAGTTATGTTGACACAGAGTTACGTTGACACAGAGTTACGTTGACACAGAGTTATGTTGACACAGAGTTACGCTGTACGCCGAGTTACGTTAACACAGAGTTACGTTGACACAGAGTTACGTTGACACAGAGTTATGTTGACAGAGAGTTATGTTGACACAGAGTTACGTTGACACAGAGTTATGTTGACACAGAGTTATGTTGACACAGAGTTACGTTGACACAGAGTTATGTTGACACAGAGTTATGTTGACACAGAGTTACGTTGACACAGAGTTATGTTGACACAGAGTTATGTTGACACAGAGTTACGTTGACACAGAGTTATGTTGACACAGAGTTATGTTGACACAGAGTTACGTTGACACAGAGTTACGTTGACACAGAGTTACGTTGACACAGAGTTATGTTGACACAGAGTTATGTTGACACAGAGTTACGCTGTACGCCGAGTTCCTGCCATCGAAGAGCCGGGCTAGATGTCTCGTCATGATCGAGGTAAGGTCCCACAGTCGAATACTTTCAAATGTGTTAGCAACTGTTACAGTTTATGTATTTTGTTACTGGATTTAATGTACTCAACATTGTGCACTGAACTCCGGCTAATACTAGATGAAAGAGTCATCGGTGCCTACCTTCCACTACAGTTGCTCGATGTTCCATGTGTACAGAATCGGATAAGGGTCCATGATTTATTTAATCATACACCAGCAATAATATCAGGCAGCTCAACAACACAAAAGCAGCGGAGGTGCGGCTGCAACAACATGTTTACGAGAGGCAGTCAAAGCGAGCAGTTCGTCTTAGTCACTGGTGACTGCTTCGTCATCCCCGTAATTTGCTGATCGTATTTACTGCCACAAGCGTCGTTTTCCTTTCAACTTTGTGACATGTCTGCCATTGTACCACTAGTCTCTTTAGTCTTCATCGCCGTCACGCTTGAGCGCTTCTCAACTGTCTGCCATTGTTTTACTACTAGTCTCTTTAGTCTTCATCGCCGTCACGCTTGAGCTCTCCTCAACTGTCTGCCATTGTTGTACCACTAGTCTCTTTGTCTTCATCGCCATCACGCTTGAGCTCTCCTCAACTGTCTGCCATTGTTGTACCACTAGTCTCTTTGTCTTTATCGCCGTCACGCTTGAGCGCTTCTAAACTGTCTGCCATTGTTGTACCACTAGTCTCTTTAGTCTTCATCGCCGTCACGCTTGAGCTCTCCTCAACTGTCTGCCATTGTTGTACCACTAGTCTCTTTAGTCTTCATCGCCGTCACGCTTGAGCTCTCCTCAACTGTCTGCCATTGTTGTACCACTAGTCTCTTTGTCTTTATCGCCGTCAAGCTTGAGCTCTCCTCAACTGTCTGCCATTGTTGTACCACTAGTCTCTTTAGTCTTCATCGCCGTCACGCTTGAGCTCTCCTCAACTGTCTGCCATTGTTGTACCACTAGTCTCTTTGTCTTCATCGCCGTCACGCTTGAGCTCTCCTCAACTGTCTGCCATTGTTGTACCACTAGTCTCTTTGTCTTCATCGCCGTCACGATTGAGCTCTCCTCAACTGTCTGCCATTGTTGTACCACTAGTCTCTTAGTCTTCATCGCCGTCACGCTTGAGCTCTCCTCAACTGTCTGCCATTGTTGTACCACTAGTCTCTTTAGTGTTCATCGCCGTCACGCTTGAGCTCTCCTCAACTGTCTGCCAGTGTTGTACCACTAATCTCTTTAGTCTTCATCGCCGTCGCGCTTGAGCTCTCCTCAAATGCTTCGCCGTCGTTCAGACAATCGTATAGTGTTTAAATGCATTAATTTATGTATGTTAATATGCAACATTGGGGTGGCTGCTATGATGGCAGTAAAATGTGGTCTTTGTAGCAGTCTCCCTGACCCACTAAATATATGTTGTTATAACCGCAGCTAACAGTTGGCGCATGTGTAAAATGCTAAGGATTAATATTTGTGTTGCTGTTGCTACGTGTGACCATATTATGTTATATAATTTTTAATCCAATAAAAACTTAATATATAATATTTTGTAAATTATGTTAACCACTGAAGATTTCACGGTTGTATACGTGTCCATCTAGCATTGCCTCAGGATCACTTGAACGGCTTCGTTGTTTGATATCCATCTTCGTGATATTTGCAGCTGTTTTGGGCCACTGGAGCGTGTTTCATCGTCTTCATTTCCATCTTCGTGATGCCGACACTCGGCTGGAGATATCTACTCTTCATCGGCGCTCTCCCGCTCTTTATCTTCACGCTCGCCTGCCTCGTGAGTGTGTAGTTGTCTTTGTCTTCACGCTCGCCTGCCTCGTGAGTGTGTAGTTGTCTTTGTCTTCACGCTCGCCTGCCTCGTGAGTGTGTAGTTGTCTTTGTCTTCACGCTCGCCTGCCTCGTGAGTGTGTAGTTGTCTTTGTCTTCACGCTCGCCTGCCTCGTGAGTGTGTAGTTGTCTTTGTCTTCACGCTCGCCTGCCTCGTGAGTGTGTAGTTGTCTTTGTCTTCACGCTCGCCTGCCTCGTGAGTGTGTAGTTGTCTTTGTCTTCACGCTCGCCTGCCTCGTGAGTGTGTAGTTGTCTTTGTCTTCACGCTCGCCTGCCTCGTGAGTGTGTAGTTGTCATGAGTGTGTAGTTGTCGTGAGTGTGTAGTTGCGCTAACACGTATTATACGAAAGGAAATGGTTTGTTTGTTATGGTTTGGACGGACATTAACTGAGGTTCTCTTGATATCTTTCTGGATGGAACATTTATTTTAATCTCTCATTGGGATATGAAATATTTTACCTCCACTTGCTTGGTATTTTATCATTGCACTCGAGTCGGACTTTTACAAGTGATACTTCTCTTGAGACTTGACTAGAGACTCGACCATTTGAGAATTCAATCCGAGACTTGAGACTTGAGTGAGGACTTAAAAATTACTGTAATTTATGCTTGTGTGTGTGTGTCTGGGCTTGCGTTCTTTCATTCGTTCGTGCGTTCGTGCGTTCGTGCGTTCGTGCGTTCGTGCGTTCGTGCGTTCGTGCGTTCGTGCGGGCGTGCGGGCGTGTTCATATCAATGTACTCACGAAGTAATATCTGATATTAGTACACTTTCGTGCACCCTGCGTCTACAATCAAGCATTATTGTATTACCAATGTAAATTTTTATGACATAGTCGGACCTGTTGCCCTATGGCTGTCGTCTGCTCACTGTTCAGCATCTATTCTGATCGGCTGTTGCCAGTGGTTACCGGAGAGCGCGCGTTTCGATATCGCGCGGGGTCAGCCGGACAAGGCGGCAGCGACGCTGCGACGTATCGCCCGCGACAACAACAAGCCGATGCCGCTCGGGCGAATCATCGACACAGCCCCCCGAGTACGTATGGTAACATAGCCCCCCCCCCCCCCGAGTACGTATGGTAACATAGCCCCCCCCCCGAGCACGTATGGTAACATAGCCCCCCGAGTACGTATGGTAACAAGTCGTTGATTGGCCACTTACTTAAAAGTTTCACCAGACACATTGGCCGCAAATTGACCTCACTAATCGGTCTCGCGAGGATGTTCATACGAGCAAACAGTTGTCCGATTGTTTGGACGACACAGTGTCGTCCAATCAGTTGGACATCTAATCGGTCGTGTAAACAGGCCTTATCCCTTGGGTACGTCGCTACCTACACGTGTCACCCGAATTTGGGTTGTTCGCTAGTGGTAGATTTTAACAATTAAACAGCGGAAACGGAGCAAAAGAAATTCAGTTTCATTCAGAAAGGCCGACACTGTACACGTCGCCTCACAGATTCGTTGACGTAGCGATATATTAAAATGGACTTCTTTAATCTTAGACTGGGTCTCGTTCAAACGTTTAAGATTAATTTCACTTTAACCAAACTTATGACATTCTGCTTCCGATTTTTTCTGGCGACCTGCGCCACCACTTGACCCCTCCCCGTCCACACGCACGCACGCACGCACGCACGCACGCACGCACGCACGCACGCACAACCAGAACTGTATAGCATGGATTAAGTCAAAAAGGCAACTGGCCACAAAACCAGTGTTTAATATTTTCGAATTTTAATTATGGCAGATTCTTTGTATCGACCTGAAGAAGAAGAAGAATTTTGTTTACCCATCATACATTTCAGGTGCATATGGTTGTAAATAAACATGGCATATATTAAAGTAAACAAACAAACAGGGTCAGGAGACTCCTCTAAGATGTTGATAGTCGCTGTCGGGGAGCCACCTTGCAAATTAAAATTAAACTAAATCAGTTGGTCAAACATATATAATTCTTCCGAGAAGAGAAGGAGATGTGCGTGTTCGTATATTAATATTTTCGCTTGATTATGTGTGTTTGTAGTTTAGGCGCCTTTTAGCATAAGGGTGACATGCTGAAAATGTTACACACAAGTAGTAGGGTGGGGCAAGGAAGATACATTCCGTGTCATGAATATCTAGTCTCTGAAAAAGGTTGTAGCCGTTTTAGCGGAGGTTCCTGTGGAATAAGCCCGGCCACCCAGTGAGCGTTTGAATTATTATAATTTCTTTATTTGAATATACATACACCACCCACAACCAATACATGTGTACCACTACTATAGTCGTATTAGCCTATTGTATCCATTTACTTCTTTTGTCTCAGTTTTCCGTGTCAATTGTAAATAGTCCTACTTGGGTAAGGACACTTTGCAAAATTATGAAGCTCAAATGTTAATACCGGTAGCTTACCGCGTGTTTTTCTTCTGCCACAACCGTATTGTAATCAGATGGACATGATGATATTGTAATCAGAGGGACATGATGATATTGTAATCAGATGGACATGATGATATTGTAATCATATGGACATGATGATATTGTAATCAGATGGACATGATGATATTGTAATCAGATGGACATGATGATATTGTAATCAGATGGACATGATGATATGCGGCTCCATTTGGCTGTCACGACATTGTTACATGTATTTTCGAGCCTTGCGCGTTGTGGCAAGTGTATTTAATATGTTATGCTACTCAGTATATTCTTTGTTTCTGTGTTTCCTTCCCAGAGTAGCAAGCCTGTGAAGAGAGGTCAAATGCGAGATTTGTTTACACCCGAACTCAGAGTAACTACAACTTTGCTCTGGTTCATTTGGTAAGTAAATTAGTTTCTCTACTATTTGTATTCCTCGACATTGTCGCTGTACCCAATTAATATTCATCGTCAACACCACCAAAATTTAAATTCTCACAATTTCTGTTCTTATTTGGCAATCTCCATAGGCTATCTTAGTTTTAACATCTGGTAAATTGTATCAAGTTGTCGTAATATTTGGTGTATAAAGATAACTGTACAAGTACAAGTTTAAGTGTTTTCTTTGAACTTTCAGGTTAGCTAATGCGTTTTCATACTACGGAGTCGTTCTTATGACAACTGAGCTGTTTGAAACCGGGGACAGCTGTCACGGTAATGACATCACTTAATCGAACTTATTGAATGTTATAAGTAAAAAATTTGACAGCTGTTGTTGTAAAAATCATGTTATAGCATTATTAATATTATAATATAATAATATTATATTCCAACACATTGGCCACTCAAATGTGTTGAATGAGAACACATTTTAAAATGTAATTTGACCGTTATCTTTTCAATTTGAATGTTTCGCCGTGAAAGTAATGTTTGCGTCGCTTGCTGAACAGCAAAGTCGATATTCTTAAACATATAACAGTCCGATAATATTAAACAATCGTGGTTCATTAAAACACATTTGAACGGTAAATGTGTTAGAATAAATTGGTATAGTTTGTACTCTATAAGCTGATCTTACGATAAAAACTATCAGGCTATGTACCTTTAAATACGTTTAGTACGTATACAAGTTCAAAATGGAAAATTACATTCACACATCTTAGCTGTTGAAACCAACGAACAGTAGAACACAAAACAACAACAGCACACTGGATTGTTTAATATATTACATATATAATAATAGTATATATACATTAGTGCATATCTGTGCAGCCAATTACGTCAACAAATATTAAATATATCGACCAAAGCGGTCGTTATTTATAAACGCCTGGTTAAATATATTACAAGTCTTGATCGTTATTGTGGGAAGTGCGTTAATAACACATCTCCGTCGATGACTGCGTCGACAAGACACAATGGTTACACAACGCACAGGATATAATGTCAACTCTGGGAAGCGTATTTTGTAAATATCAGCGTCCTCTGCACCGTCAGTCAGCGTGTTGGGGAGACATATAATAATGTCAACTCGTGTTGTAGGCGGCTCTGCAGAGAACCACGCCGTGGAGCAGGCGTGTTCGGCCACATGCAAGTCGTTGACCAACAAAGACTACACTGACCTACTATGGACGACGCTCTCAGAGTTCCCAGGTTTGTCAAAACATCGCACGGCGTCAGAACTGCAGTGAGATCAACAATAGTACGATTGCGGTCTTATTGGAAATAATACGATCACACTATGTACCCTTACCCTGGTTTCACTATTTGTTTGACCTGCTCCATGCCTTGTAGATCTGTTCATCACGTTGTTTGAACTGTTCCGTGTCCTACAGGTCTGTTCATCACGTTGTTTGAACTACTCCGTGTCTTACAGGTCTGTTCATCACGTTGTTTGAACTACTCCGTGTCTTACAGGTCTGTTCATCACGTTGTTTGAACTACTCCGTGTCTTACAGGTCTGTTCATCACGTTGTTTGAACTACTCCGTGTCTTACAGGTCTGTTCATCACGTTGTTTGAACTACTCCGTGTCTTACAGGTCTGTTCATCACGTTGTTTGAACTACTCCGTGTCTTACAGGTCTGTTCATCACGTTGTTTGAACTACTCCGTGTCTTACAGGTCTGTTCATCACGTTGTTTGAACTACTCCGTGTCTTACAGGTCTGTTCATCACGTTGTTTGAACTACTCCGTGTCTTACAGGTCTGTTCATCACGTTGTTTGAACTACTCCGTGTCTTACAGGTCTGTTCATCACGTTGTTTGAACTACTCCGTGTCTTACAGGTCTGTTCATCACGTTGTTTGAACTACTCCTTGTCTTACAGGTCTGTTCATCACGTTGTTTGAACTACTCCGTGTCTTACAGGTCTGTTCATCACGTTGGTTGAACTACTCCGTGTCTTACAGGTCTGTTCATCACGTTCGTCATCATCGAGTGGTTCGGACGCAAGAAAACAATCGCGATCGAGTTTATCGTCTTCTCCATCTTCGTCTTTCTACTCAACTTGTGCACGTCGAGGTGAGACAGGACGAAAACAATAACGACTCAGTCGACGTAGTTGACGACAACGGCATTGAATGCGACTACGACAACTAAGACAATGACTACTGCATCGACGACAACAACCACGACAATGAAAGCGATGACTATACGACGATGACGACAGTCATCACAACAACGACAGTCATCACAACAGCGACAGTGTTGACTACAGCAACGAAGACAACAACGACGACGACGATGACGACAACAACGACAACAACGACAACAACAACGATGACTAAGAGAGATACGGCTTAGGCCACTTTGACAACGACTACTCACCTTGGATTCCTGTTAAAAGCGACTGTATCTTCGTTGTACAGGTTTGTCTTGACTGTGTTCATTTTCGTCGCCCGGGCCTTCATATCCGGCGCCTTCCAGGCAGCCTACGTCTACACGCCCGAGGTAAGTTCTCAATCAGTTGTACACGAACAGATGACGTCAGTCGTATACTATTATATCGGAACAAACGAAGACAATATAAAATCGCTCAATGTGTACAGTCGGGAATTACCAAACATATTAATGCATATTAGCGACATGTATTGTAAGTCGTCGAAACAGCGGATTCAGTTGATTGCATTCTTGTATTTTTCAATATACTGCATACTATTTATATATTCATTTATTTTCTATGAATTTTCTAGACTGACTGATTGTCTGGAATTTTTTTACGATTATTATTATTACATATAATAGTTCAGCCTACGTCTTCTTCATTGTGATTGATTAGCATTACTCTTTGTGTGAGCTTGCGTGCGTGCGTGCGTGCGTGCGTGCGTGCGTGCGTGCGTGCGTGCGTGCGTGCGTGCGTGCGTGCGTGCGTGCGTGCGTGCGTGCGTGCGTGCGTGCGTGCGTGTGAACTGCCCATGTACTGTTCTATATGTGTCCGTAGTGTCGCCCAGTGTCGCCCACTGTGTGCGTGTGTTCTGTCGTCACACAGGTGTACCCGACGACGACAAGAGCACTTGGTCTCGGCACGTGTAGTGGCATGGCCAGGGTTGGAGCCATAGTCACTCCTTTTGTCGCACAGGTTGGTAATTCATACATGGATTCAAACATCTAAACACTCCCACCTCGTACGGTCAATCTCTATATCCCTCCCTCCCTCCCTCCCTCCCTCCCTCCCTCCCTCCGTCGTGGACCCGTCGTGGACCAGTTGTGGAACTAAGACGACGCATGCGGTTTCCCCTCAAACTCATCCAAGATGACGACGAAGAAACGCAACTTAATGAGAAGAACGAAACGGGTGTAGATTAAACCATAGAAGAAGAGGCTAGAAGAGGGAGCACGCCACAGATCAATCAATTGACTCTCCTTCTCTTCCGACCACATGTCTGCCATCTTAGCGCTGTTTTGTACGGCTGCAAGTTACACGACTGAATGCACACGTACGATTGGCTTCAATCTACGTCGCAAAGAACCACACCCTACATGACAATGTAAGACTGTTGCCGACGAATCGTCGTAAATACTGAACATGTTCAATCTCTACGAAGATCCAAGACGCAACGAAGAACCGACCACGACGGTCGTAGATCCGTCATGAAGTGCCGCATACTACACGACGATCTGTCGGCGACAGTCGAGTGGTAGAATCATTGCCACTGTAGTGGCAATGATTCTACCTTTTCCCATGTTTATCTACTTAGGCCTTTCTCTTGTTTTTTCCGCAGTTTCTTACTATCTCGTCTATAGTTTTATTTTATTTTTCTCTTCCACTCTTTAATTTCTGTTTTGTTTCCCTCCCTCTTTCTCACTCCTTTCGTTTCTCTGTTTCTATTTTATGTATTTTTTTCTAACTTTCTTTCGGTGTTGTGTCTGTCCGTGTCGTAAGTAATACGTCGTCTAAACAGATCGTCGCTCCTTCGCCCTATTGTGTTAGCGACGATGTTGCGTTGTTTCTTCGCAGGTTATGCTGCGTCACTCCGCCAACATGGCCGTGTCTACTTAGGTTGTTTCTTCACAGGTTATGCTGCGTCACTCCGCCAACATGGCCGTGTCTACTTAGGTTGTTTCTTCACAGGTTATGCTGCGTCACTCCGCCAACATGGCCGTGTCTACTTAGGTTGTTTCTTCACAGGTTATGCTGCGTCACTCCGCCAACATGGCCGTGTCTACTTAGGTTGTTTCTTCACAGGTTATGCTGCGTCACTCCGCCAACATGGCCGTGTCTACTTAGGTTGTTTCTTCACAGGTTATGCTGCGTCACTCCGCCAACATGGCCGTGTCTACTTAGGTTGTTTCTTCACAGGTTATGCTGCGTCACTCCGCCAACATGGCCGTGTCTACTTAGGTTGTTTCTTCACAGGTTATGCTGCGTCACTCCGCCAACATGGCCGTGTCTATTTAGGTTGTTTCTTCACAGGTTATGCTGCGTCACTCCGCCAACATGGCCGTGTCTATTTAGGTTGTTTCTTCACAGGTTATGCTGCGTCACTCCGCCAACATGGCCGTGTCTATTTAGGTTGTTTCTTCACTGGTTATGCTGCGTCACTCCGCCAACATGGCCGTGTCTATTTAGGTTGTTTCTTCACAGGTTATGCTGCGTCACTCCGCCAACATGGCCGTGTCTATTTAGGTTGTTTCTTCACAGGTTATGCTGCGTCACTCCGCCAACATGGCCGTGTCTATTTAGGTTGTTTCTTCACAGGTTATGCTGCGTCACTCCGCCAACATGGCCGTGTCTATATACGTTGCTTCTTTACAGGTTATGCTGCGTCACTCCGCCAACATGCTCGTGTCTATTTACGTTGTTTCTTCGCAGGTTATGCTGCGTCACTCCACCAACATGGCCGTGTCTATATACGTTGTTTCTTCGCAGGTTATGCTGCGTCACTCCGCCAACATGCTCGTGTCTATATACGTTGTTTCTTCGCAGGTTATGCTGCGTCACTCCGCCAACAAGGCCGAGTCTATATACGTTGTTTCTTCGCAGGTTATGCTGCGTCACTCCGCCAACATAGCCGTATCTATTTAGATTGTTTCTTCGCAGGTTATGCTGCGTCACTCCACCAACATGGCTGTGTCTATATACGTTGTTTCTTTACAGGTTATGCTGTGTCACTCCGCCAACATGGCCGTATCTATATACGTTGTTTCTTTACAGGTTATGCTGCGTCACTCCACCAACATGGCTGTGTCTATATACGTTGTTTCTTCACAGGTTATGCTGCGTCACTCCACCAACATGGCTGTGTCTATATACGTTGTTTCTTTACAGGTTATGCTGCGTCACTCCACCAACATGGCTGTGTCTATATACGTTGTTTCTTCACAGGTTATGCTGTGTCACTCCGCCAACATGGCCGTATCTATATACGTTGTTTCTTTACAGGTTATGCTGCGTCACTCCGCCAACATGGCCGTGTCTATATACGTTGTTTCTTCGCAGGTTATGCTGCGTCACTCCGCCAACATGGCCGTGTCTATATACGTTGTTTCTTCGCAGGTTATGCTGCGTCACTCCGCCAACATGGCTGTGTCTATATACGGATGCGTGTGCATACTCGGTGCTATAGCGTCTATGCTTTTGCCAATTGAAACGAAGGGACGTGAGATGAAGGTATTTCTGTTACATCGAGTTATTCTCAAGACAAATTACATTGAAAAACTTCTGTATCAGAAGGGTCAGCTAAACTGCACGCATGTTATACTCCACCCATACATATTTTGTTTTTAAAGTTTAATAGAAAATCACAAACCAATTTACACTATGTCATATGTTGTAATATAGCTCACCAAATGCATAGCATATTATATATATATATATATATACATACATACATACATATATATATATACATACATACATTCATACATACATACATACATACATACATACATACATACATACATACATATGGGGGCAAAATGTGGCCATTATCATTGTCAAATAACTAACTGCAGAATCGGTCCCTCGTGGTACTGATGGAACATCCGCGCTTTGTTGGTTATTCGACGCCGCAGAAGTTGGATCTGATTTTAGAGCTCGTTGAACTTATCAAGTATCATGCACATGTACATGCATACGTGCGTACATACGTAAACACAATAATTCATACATGTATGCACGCACGCACGCATGCACGCACACACTCTATTCCAGTGTATCCTAATGTATGTTTCCCCTGACAGGATACTCATGTTGTTGACGGAAGTCGGGACACATCGCGACCAATGAGACCTCGCCTCGAAATCGCCTTTCCCTATTACTGAGCCCTAAACCCACTTGGTTGTGATTTGACTCTTCTTTTGTCATCGTAACGTAACTGGTGTGGACACGTTCAACAGTGATGACGAGTTACTACAAACAGATCGTCACAACTCGATATTCAAGTCATTCGTGATCAACCGACTCACGTCATTCGACACTACACTAGGGGTGTAGTCATTTGTAATACAACCAATTTTCTAGTACAGTAAAGTCTGATATTAATGTAACGTAGTACGGAAGAAGTTTTGTAGATTCAACTGTAGAACATGCATGCATGAATATATATATATGCATGTACATGCTATGTATAATGTTTATTATACATAGATAAGTTTTTAATAGCATTTGAAAAAAAACTTAATTTTGTCGTGTCGTCAACAATTTCGTCAATTTCTTTCAACGTATCACGTACAACAGCATCGAACAAAATGCGATTATAACGACTGAAAATGTTCACACGTGTTATAGTTTGTAGTGGAACAATAAAGTATTTATTATACGGCTTGTTTGCTTGTGCGTGTGTGTCTGTTTTGACACATTATAATTTGTAGATGGGAGTGTCTAGTCATTACTTATATAAAATAATCAAGATGATATGCAAATCACTGCTCAGTCAGGCATGTCGGCTATGCAACCGTGGCGTCAGATATGCCTGCAGCCAGAGAAGTACGTCTCTATCGACTTCCAAGTAGAAAGAGCAGCCGGACCTGAAGGCTATCACTGCCCACGTACACTAAATGAAATACAACATGTGTGCTGTTGCTTTTATATTAATAATTATTAATAATTAACTTCTATGGCAACTATATCCTCAGAGGCGCAATAAAACAGAATCACTAAGCATAATCGTGAACAGACATTATTAATACCGTCGTCTCTATAACATGCTCATAGGAGGTTTCGCGATTTGGTTTATAAAATCGTTTCCAAATAAATTAGTGGTGGACAAGTCGCCTAACATTTTACCCCGATGTGCGATTATTATTACAAAATATGTAATAGATTGTGAACAATATCGTTGACTTCAACCCACACATTGCATTGTAAAGGTGGTTATGCAGGGATTGGTCCAGGATTTGGTTTATATCAAAATACTATTGTTTTTGTCTGTCAAGCACAAGAAAACATCTCAACTCCCTTCTCCAAACATAGCTGCTGCAGTATTGCGTTGAATGCCATCGTCCTGCAAATTCAATACCCAGGACTTGCTTCCCATTTCTGATAAAACAACTAACAACGCCGTGTACACATCAACAAATAAACCTTTCAATTGTATTTCTACTTCAAGTAGCTTTAAATAATAATTCTACTTTAATACTCGAGTAGTTCTTATTTTACCATGTACTTTTACTCACGTCGTTTTGAGGCGAATTACTTTTTACTTTTGCTCAAGCACAAGTAATTCAGTCATCACTCTTACCGACGTCCACACGTGACCTGATTACCGATTGCTCAGTCTTTAATCATTATTAAACGTGTTCTTTTCTTACGTTTGTGTTGCTTCTTGTATTGACGTTGACAGTGATACGCACGGGTTGAGCCCTAGACTGAGCCACCTTTGCGCAGACACCCACCAAAATAAGTGACAAAGAATATGACAATTCTGCACATACTGATTACTTAGCCCAATTATTGATCTAAATGAGGCTAAAAATTGCTTCCTTTACAGTTAAATGAATATGTCTGTATCATGGTAATGTTTATTTAGGTAGTATTTTTTTTTCACGTGGTTTTAAATAAACAAAGTTGAGTGTCCATTGACATTTAAAAAAGCACTATGGGTTAACGTTAGTGATGGCTCCACAAAACATTAACACTATACCAGCCAGTGGAATATCATAACCACGCAGAATGAGACACAGGAGAAGAAATGGGTTAAAGACCAAAATAACAGTCTTAAATACTGGAGCAAAATTATAATGCAATACCAATGCCATTACCCCCCACAAAGCTGTTGCTAAAAGTAAAGCACAGCCATTTGCACTATCATATGACAGTAACCTCATAAACAGTAGCTCAACGCACTGTGCACACTGTGAAGGGACCGATGGCTTGATGCAGAGATTTGACATAGAGGTTGGTTCAAGTTGAGAAACTCAACATAAAATGTAAGAAATTCACGCAAGTCATCCAATCATATTAATTATTTTCACACAAGTACAAATATATTGAAGACAAAGTCGCGCAGTGACTGCATTCTTTCTGTGCATTCGTCACAATGATGCAACAGTGAAGTTTCACTTTCTGACATATCACCATAATCGCATTATCGTTCTGCTGCCAATAATTATATCATAAATTACTTGGGAACCACTTTGAAATGTCAGTCTATGATGGACTGATATATGTACACTGTATGTGCTGGTGTGAGTGGCACATCAATGTTCTGTACAATGTTCTGCACAATGTTCAGCACGTCATACCAGAGTTTTCCAGTGTCCATCTGCAATGGACTAATAAATGGCAACCGTGCAGGAGTGGCATACCACTGTTCTGCACAATGTTCTGCACATTGGACCAGAGTTGAGCAGTGTCAGTCTGTGATGGAATCACACACAGAGTGAAGTCATCATAGCGGCATGTCGATGACCAGATCTGCTTCCTCCTCCACCTCCTCTTTCACCTTTGGGTGGTGCTCGCTGGCGCACACAACAAAACCAGTCAATGAGACATGACGACAGATTAGGCACTATGAAAACATGTCACTTTTCTAGTTGACTGATAATAACTAACAACAGATAAATTGATGTCTGGAAAACGTTAATAAACTATTACTATATTTCCTGTCATTAATAGATGATTATTATGTGAAACAGAAGTGACATGATGTAGTCATTAAACAACGTACTAATCACTAAACTTGTGTCAGTCAGCAGCATTTTATGTGCAGCAGCGATGCATTGTAGAACAGGGCTTATCACTGGCTGGACAAATATTGATTTTACAATTATAGATATTTGATAAGAAAACTATTATGACATAACAAGTAACAAAGTAACAAAATTATTATTGTTGTTTATGGGGATCCTGAAAGTGCTGTCCGCTACACAGAATTGTTGTTTATGGGGATCCTGAAAGTGCTGTCTGCTACACAGAATTGTTGTTTATGGGGATCCTGAAAGTGCTGTCCGCTACACAGAAATGTTGTTTATGGGATCCTGAAAGTGCTGTCTGCTACACAGAATTGTTGTTTATGGGGATCCTGAAAGTGCTGTCTGCTACACAGAATTGTTGTTTATGGAGATCCTGAAAGTGCTGTCTGCTACACAGAATTGTTGTTTATGGGGATCCTGAAAGTTCTGTCTGCTACACAGAATTGTTGTTTATGGAGATCCTAAAAGTGCTGTCTGCTACACAGAATTGTTGTTTATGGGATCCTGAAAGTGCTGTCTGCTACACAGAATTGTTGTTTATGGAGATCCTGAAAGTGCTGTCTGCTACACAGAATTGTTGTTTATGGAGATCCTGAAAGTGCTGTCCACCATACAGTCATACCTAGAATAGCCCTTAGCCCATTTTTACAGTCACTGTATATTAATTCTATCACATAATTGACTCATTCTGTTCCTACAAAACTACTTCACCAGATAAACTTTAATGTGGTCTGTCATAAGTCTCTCAGCCTCATACACACCTGTCGTGGTTGGAACTTTCATTGCTGAAGATGTCATCTGGCAGACTGTAAGGGGCGCTCTCTATACTCATGAACTGTGACTTGGAGCTCTGCTTCATGTCCAGGTGGCGCTCTAGTTCTTCACGAGTCATGTGACCGGGCGCCTGCATTGACTCCATCCCTGGTGGCAAGATGAGGTGACCTCGACTGATGGTCAGTCCAGATGATTTTAGCTGGCCTGCGCGAACACAAAACAAGAAAATTCATATAATTATACCAATACAAAAATGTGCTGCATTTATGTGACTGAACAATGATAGGCACCCGTGAATGATGAACAATATTTAAAATAACCTTGTAATTATTTCTATACACAACATATATCTATATATATATATATATATATATATATATATATATATATATATATATATACATACATACATACACACACATATAAACAGTGTAAATGCAATTACAAGGATATTTGAAGGTCAATTACATTATAAAACATTATTGTTGCATGTACCTCCACATTCACCCCTGTATGCATTACTTTTTCCCGCTACTGTACACTTGGACTGAATATCTCTGCGCCCCTTTTTTAGGGGTATTGCCATAAAAGTGAAGTTAAAAAAAAACTACTAATTCATGCAATTACTTCTGATGACGATCCCTTACCCAGCTTCGTGCCAGTTCCTTTCTTTGTCACTTTGGCTTTCTTCTTTGGTGGCTCCAGTGACTGTGAGGCAGCCTGGAATGTGATCACACGGCAGGGTTGCACCAATCTCTCCCTTTGTCAAATTGTCATCAAATCATCAGATAAATTTGTGACTGGTGTTTTCTAAGATATGTCAAATGGGAAAATTGCCCATTTGTGCAGACACTTTATGAAGCCAATTTCTTCACAAAAAATTTTGCGAGAAGACAAATTTGCGCAATAGCTACAAATTGGTAAAAACACAACATTTAGTAACTTGCTAAATAAATCATGTTACACTAATTATATAATAATAAAGAAAATGTTTGTAAGAGAACTGAACTGTACAAACAATAAATGTGGTCTAATCCTGTAATTTACATCTGGTTCAGTGAGTTAATTTATGATTATTGAAATGACCCCCAAATCTTCCTACCATGGCTAGTTGAGACGGTCCCATAGCCGCATATCCCAAGTTTGGGGGAAGCCCTCCAGCAACACCAAACATCCCCATCTGTCCCGCATGCTGAGCCTTCTTTCTGTTGGGAAAATATATCAGGACATAACAGTAACTCCTACAAACATTTATTTCTAATAAAACATAATAGGTAAAATAAATGTGCAAGACATGGCATTTTTTAAAACTGAACCCCTACTTTGCCAGTTCAAGATGCAGTATAAGATCTCTAGTACATAAAGATGTACTCCGGCCCAAGGACGTAATAATGCTCCCGTGCTGGCACTAACAAACCACGTTCACTCACGTTCAATACTACGGTGGCTGTGCACATAACAACATTACAGTGAAACCAAAGGCATTGTTTTGGGTCTATGCACCTATAAGAGTGTCTAAAAACTAACTATTTGCAACTATAATGATGAATATCACACAAATGGTTTACTGGGAATCTGTTGTAAAAGTGCGAAATTCTGGTCTAACGTCAGTTTTCATGGAGGCTGACATAATCATCAGTGTTTGTAATTTCGACCAATCAGCGGCAAGCAGCCCCTTAGCGAGCAACGGTGTGGATCGTGTGTCTTTTTAACATGGTTGAGATGTGCAGTACAATTTAATTTGCTTTTATATTGGATTTACACACAGCAAAAAACTCTTACAATGCCGTACTGTGCAGCATTCGGATCTAAACATGATTCAGCGAGGTATAGAGAGTTGTCTTTGTTTCAATTTCCTCTGGAAAAACAGACAATAGTAAAGCAATGGATTCACAATTGTGGGCGGGCTGGTTGGAAGCCCACACGATATGCTAGACTTTGTTTGGCCCATTTTGAAGAGTCGTGTTTTGATGTTGATATATTTTCATCAACTAATGGGTCAAGATCATTCGGCGACGGAGAACCGACAATCTTCCAGCATGTACCTCAGCCGAAGGCTTCAACACAATTCAAACACTCAATCAAGAGAACTGTCAAATCGGAACACGAGGAGGTTAGTAAACAATGAATGAATGGACTATCTTGCCAAATAAGTTGATTTTAGACGCAAACAGCATGTCCAAACTTCTTGGCAAGTATGTGACTAAAATTGTTTATATCTACGACCAGGCATTTAAAGTTGAGGTTGTGGGAAATCTAGTCAGCACCTTTGACGCAGGATTCTGGACAAATATGGCACTGTCCATGAAAAAAGTTTTTCGGTGTTCAAAAAGGTATATTTAGCTAACCACTTGCGTGATATTCTTGATTTTTGAGATGTTAGTTTTCAAGTACTCTTATAGGTGCAAAGGCCCCAAAAATGCCTTTGGTTTCACTTTAAATGATGTCATTCTCTTAACGTAAACAATGACAGACAGATTTCTGCAACAATACATTATTTGCATATGCTTTCATTTAAATAACATTTAAAATTTGTATTGGTTCAAACAACAATGGATAAATATTTTTTAGTTGACTAACTTCTTTCCCGAGCTTCCTTCCTTCCCCCCCTCCATCTCGCTCTCGCTGGATGCAGTCGCATCTGAATCGCTCGACAACTCATCCACTTTCTCATACTGCAGCAGCTGATCCAGCAGGAAACTATAACATACACAGTTAAACCTGTGTCATAAACAACACGTTCATTGATCCAAAAAATGTACTACTGGTAATAGTAAATTGTATGATTATTCAATCGATCCTGTTATACATGGACTGTATCCATACATCCTTGTGAACCAGCTACGTTAGTTTATTATCATTCTCTTCCTCCTTGGAGTCACACAAACTGGAAATGAAATATGTTTCGAGTGCTATGGACCATAATTGTGTGCAAGGTAATGTTCAGCACAAATATTCCACTTGGCACTGGTCGCAGCTACCAGTCATTTATACACTCCTGAGTGGTCAAAAGGACACTGGTCAGAACACTGCAAAGTGTGGTGATAATGCAATAAGTGGGTCATTGATAAAAAAAATTTATTTAACAGTCGCTGAGCCTTGACATTGACAGACAAGAAATTACAATCTGGATCCCAAGGACAACATCACTGGTTACAAAAGTGGAGGTGTATGTATGAATATGAAAACCTTTATTTCAGGCTAAAAAACCATATACACGCATGTACATACACACATGCATTAAAAATATAAATAAGTTAACATATAATAAATAATTAAAAATAAATGATATATAAAAATATATACTGGGTTATGACTTAAAATACAAATATTTTTGGTTGTGATTTAAAATGTAAATATTTCTGTTTTCGGACGTAACCCCTTACCTCTTATCTTATCTTACCTCTTATCTCTGGACACTCTCAGAAGTTTCCTCTGTGACTTCCTTAGTTCCTCCAGAAAACATTCTTGTTCCTGAAAATTATTATAATCTATATTAATCTTCCTTCAAATATGTTCTATATCTGAGCAAAACCGAAGTAGAAAATACAGTCAACCATTATAAAATAACATATAATAAGTCGTCTTGCAAGTGTACTTACATAAATGAGAAAACGTAACTTTCGTTTCAATGCTTTGTATTTTTTCTTGTAGTTTGTTGGTTCTGAGTGAGCATCTGCAGAAGAAGTCATGCAATATTAATCTAACATTCAATTGCAAGAAGCAACAAATAAACCTTTACTGTTACTATTCCGTATTATATCTGCTATGATATGAACTCTAAAGGTGCTTAATCAATTAGATTTTTTGCTAGTCTCATTTCATATTAATTTTGCCAAAAAACAAACCTACCTAGTATCCACTGCAAAATGCTAGCTCATTTGTGCAACTTTTGTATGTAGTTTTTATGTAATCATCAGACAAATTATTAAATTAGTTAATGCTTGTTCAAGCATTAACTAAAAATCACGATTTTCTTGCTTGGTGAAATTTCATAACTTTGTCATGTGATCGGCGAGAGGATGGAGGTCACATCCATGATCGGCATTGACCCACACAGTGTTTACCATTTTGGATATCCACTATTTTGATCCTTACCAGATCTAATGACTAAAGTCAATTCTTTTGATGATTTGAACAAAAACAGGCATTTTTTCTTAAACAGACTGCGCGCATTACTTAAACAAATCACACACTACGCATCTGGACTTAAGTGAACTGGATTTGAGATGGGCTGAACTGTTTGAGGAAGCAGCTTTAAAATGTGTAACCATCTCCCAGCTTGTCACTGTTTATTCTAAATACAGTGGCACCTCGTTAATCCAGACACCTTGGTTCCAAGTGTGTGTCTAAATATAGTGGAACCTCGTTAATCCAGACACCTTGGTTACCAGTGTCTGTCTAAATACAGTGGAACCTCCTTAATCCAGACAACTTGGTTCCCATGTGTGTCTTAATACAGTGGAACTTTGTTAATGCAGACACCTTAGTTCCCAGTGTGTGTCTGGATTGATGAACCAAGCAATGGTGAATTGTCGGCATCCAGATTAACGAGGTTCCACTGTATACAATTTACAATGACATACAACTAATAATTTCTGAGGTTGTCATTAAAAAAGTTATCAAAAAACCTGTACAAACTGTATTTTAAGCAAGGATAAGACAATAAATTGTCTTAGTATTGTCTACATTCGTGTTATTTGTGGGACAGAATAAGATTATTCTTCCAACCCACCTGACACTGGCATCATTATGGTTTCAGAGGATCATGCATTTGTCTGAAACATGAATAAACACAGGATAATGTAAATCATACAGTGTACACAACACGGGCAGATTTAGTTTTACTTAAATGAATACACGTTCATTTTTCTTAAATAATTTTTTATTCTATAGTCCTGTTTCAAATTAATTAATTATTAATTGACTGTGGACACACAAGATGTATAGAATAAAAACTGGGAGATTACGCAGCAGTGAGGTCCTCCACAATATACTAAAGAAGAAAACACAGAGATTATGCAAATTTTTTATTATAAGTGGAATTTTTAAAATGCTGTATGGATTAATGCTAGCCATGAATTAGCATAACTGTTGCAGGCGTCTTGGAAATGGGGGCAAAGGGGAGACAATTCTTACTTGGGATGGACCATTATCAGAATTCTAACAATGCACAACATAATGGGAATGGACTATTCCCAATTAAGTAATTTTTTATGTTGTGCAGTATTGGAATAATAGCACTGCCTTATTGGAATTATAACAAACCACAATGTTTTATGAAAATAAACTATGAAAAGAAACCATGTTATGTAGCATGAACAGGAGGCATACATTAAATTATATGTTTAAAACTGATTTGGCACACTAGTATGTATGAATAATATTGACTTAGTTCATACTCCTCATACTTAGTTGTGACAAGTATGAGTGGTCTTTTACTAAGTTTTGGTTTTACTTCACCTGGCATAGCCACCCTGCAGACACCAGGTAAAACTTCTCCTGGCATAGCTACCATGCAGACACCAGGTAAAACGGACATGTGGCTTTTTTCCAACTTCCTATGCCCACATGTATGTTGCTAAATTAGTCAGCAAGTTCTATCGAATTTGTATGAAACCTTTTATGAAGACCACATTCGAAATGACTGGGTTGACCGCCGACTTGGGGTATCATGCGATGTTTCGGCCCATGGGCCGAATCAACCGTGTATACAACCGATGCCAGCGGGTTCCGTGGGCTGAAACGACTATTGTATTCTAACTAGGGAATGGGTTCTATAGGCGTAGACCTTGTTTAATGTTATTTTCGTTGTTTTCAATAATTTTACCAACTTGACTATTTGCAATGGGCCGAAACGACTATTCTTAGAATCCTGCCTCTAAAATTCCGCTACTAAAAGTACTAGCGTGGGACAAATCAACTGTACAATAAAATAGCTGAATTCAAATAGCGACGCTGTTTTCAGCGAAGTGGGCCAAACCATCCGTTGGAGTGGGCCGAACCATCTGGGACCCCCGACTTGGGGCATCAACAGTAGTATAAAGAAAGAAAGAAAATGCCTGGGGCTCGGCTGTTACTAACAGTGTTAGCACGCATTCTCACTGTCACTGACTCCCAGTCTCAGAGCCAGTCGGATATCTTGGCTTGGCCTTGGACAATGTGCAATATCTGCCTTTTCAACAAAATTGCTTATGAATATGTTAATGTGCATTACCTGTTAGCTAAACTGTACACAAATGTTTGATTATAGCCAACACAACTAGCACAAACTTATAAAATGTTCTCTAAAAATGTGTTAATGAGCGATACGTCATAATTTTTGTGCAATGCGTGAAACGTCACGAGAAGTGCTTAAAATACCCGGATGTAGCTCTCTTTTGGCACTTGGGCGAAAAGTGAGTGTTGTGGTCATGTTCGGGTTGTAAAAGTTATCTGCATTTATCTTGTTTATTTCGTAGCATCGTACTACGAGGTTTTCATCAACCTTTTCATTACTTATTTACTATTGATATACAATATTTATATTGTATTTCTTCCAGTGACTTTCTCGGAAATAAAACTTACGTTACGCGTGTTGTCACCGGATTTCGATTCGGTTCGTTGCGACGTGCCCGCGATATTATTCCCGTTTACATTGAATCAGCAGCTGCCTGTCGCCAGTTTCGCATATTACGCATAACTGTCATCAGGGTACATGTGTAAAATGTTAACGATTTGTTTATGCAAGGTACCTACTACTCGGTTGGATCGTACAAATGGCTGCATTTTGGTCAACATCATTCTCGATTTTCGTATTTCGAGCGATTTTGGTCTTTCAACGCCTCGTGTCTTTATACCCAAGATAACATATTTGTATTTTAAGTTGCTAGTCAGTGTAGTCTAATGAAACCGAAGGACAAGCAGGGCATATGATGTATTGTTTTAATAAAAGACATATTTTAATAAGTCGGTATTAAAATTTTTTTCAATCCAGTATTCGGACTCAAATTCACAAGACATGCATTTAATTTAACAAACATTACTTGTTGCATCAGTTCATATATTTGTCCACCACCAAAAGTAATTTGAATGCATGTAGCTTTGTATGTAACTGAAATCTTGAGGATTCCTAGCAGCACAAACTGTGTTAGCTCATGAAGGGGTAGGCAGTCAAACACCCTTCGTCTATTTTGCCCTTGCAACAGCTACATGTGTATTCCTGGAGTTCGTCATGGCTGATCTAAATAGCTTATGCTGGAAGTTGAAGGTAGATACCAATCTCAGCTTTGACATGAGATGTAGATAACACAACAATTGCATCCACTGAAGAACACCTTCACCCCTGAATTTGTCACGGATGTCAGAAGACTCAGGTGTTTTGGTATGCAAAGAGATAACAAGGGCAAGCATACACACAAGACTTGAAATGCCAGCAGAAGAGACAAAGGCCATTGGAGAGGTGGAGTGACCAGATCAGGAATGATACTGAGCTCCTGCTGTTAACAGCAAGGGGTCAATATGGCCTATGCATTTGATTCAAGTCATTCCGTGTGCACATTGTCGATGTACATGTTTACTGGATTTTAATAATGTGCCAAATAGCCTAGGAGAGTTTTTGGTTGCCTGGGCCCTTGCCTTTCATTCACTCTAAGCGAAAGGTGTGCGTGCTTGCCCAATGAAGTGGGTTTGTATGAAGTAGGAAAATATGAAAACGTCCACATTGCGATATGAGTACACCTAGGCATCTTTATACATATCATCATGACTCGAGCACTGCTAATGTGTTATTCCCACATGCACATATTACATGTTGCTAAATTTCTGCTTCTGATCTTGAAATTTTAATTAAACAATTGAGTAACGCTTGTGAAAACACAGTTTTAACCCTTTCAGACCCACATGATCGCCAGCAAAATTTGCCCCAGGAACCACAGTTATTTCAATGATTCAGTTTTCTGTTACCCTGCTTAGGGGATTGTCTAACAACAACACAATAGTAAGAGACAGACCCATAAAAGTATACATTTTCTGAAAGCTGAATGAATGAGCTATCCATCCAACTACAATTTATTCATGAAAACACAGACAGGTGCATGACAATTGCCATGGAAAACAACAACAAAATGTACGGAAATTGAAAAAAACGAATGTCCAAAATAAAAATGGTTCACTGATATAAATGTCCACTTGTAAGAGTAGCAGCAATGTCTATATATCACTGAATACTAGTCTGTACCAGTCTTCAAGTCTGCAGTTGCTACAACAATCAGCAAAAAGTATTAAAATTGAATGTTCAAATAAAACACACAAAACAAGCACAGCGTCCGAATCAAGTATCACAACGTTATGTGATGTCGATGTTTTCGAAGTCGGAGACGTCAACTTCGTCGGAACTTTCTCAATCGAATTTGCCTGGATTAGTTCCTCCACTAACTCGACATCTCTCGCGTAAAACCCGCCGAATTCTTCGCCAATGTCCGTCTCAAACGACACATCGAAAAACGCTTCACTAGCGCCACTTGATCCAGCCATTTCTTTTCCGGCAACTTCGAAAAATTATGACAAACGATGCGGAAAATTCACTTTTCCTATCCAAATTGAAAACATTGAGAAAATATGGCCGACAGTATGATACTGCGCATGCGTGCCTCTTTCTGATAACGTCATAGCAAAGCCTACTAAGTCGCTGATTGGACCGTATTTATAAATGGAACTTGGAGTACGTATATTTACGTACATGGGTCGCAACGGCTGTTAAATACGATACGTATATATATGTACTCGGGTCTGAAAGGGTTAATATATTTCAACAAGTGGAGCGATGTTGTTTCCAGCAATGGCTCCTACAGGGGAGAAGAAGGCAAAGACTCCTGCTGCTGCAAAGCAGCGGGCGCCAATGCAGAAGAAGCAGAGGCCAAGTCGTATGGTGAAGAAGGATATTGGTGGCGATAAAAATGGTGGAAGCAGGATAGTTCGCGTCAAACGTTTGGTGAGTATCTTGATGAACTTGAGGCTTCTATGGTTTGAATTCCCCTCCCACATGCAACACGCACATATTTTATTGAGTTTTGTCAGTAAAACTGGGTTTACACAAAGCGATATAATCGTCACCACACCGAGACAGTGTCGCTAGTATTTTTTCAGTTATTTGATTTTGTCCTTGCTTCTGAAAAATTAATCTATATAAAAAAATTGCTGGTTTCTGTTGCCGTTCCTGAGTTATCGCCACTTGCAGCCAGGTTGCAGCTAAAATGTACGTCGATACAACCTGCAGGGTGATCAAACTACTTTGACCATTTCTAATGATGTAACAATCACCTCATTACGATGACGATATCACTTTGTGTACACCCAGCTTTACCTGTGTATTTGCTAAAATTTAACAGTGCTGCTTGACACTTTGAAATGAGGCCAGCATGGCTCCTAGCTAAGATATTTGAGGAGACTTATGAATGAGGTAGAACTCAGAAAAAAGTTTAGAAATGAATGACTAGCTGTTGAACTCATCATTCATATTAGAGCTCTTAACTGCACCACCATGTGGCCAATGGATATTTGTAACAACAAATTTTGGCTACCTTTATTATAGGTTGTGATTTGTAATTGACACCACCAGTGAGTTATTAAATGTCTAGCTGTATGTGTGTGTCATTTCAGCCACGTTACTACCCGACGGAGGATCGACCCAAGAAACTGCGCAACCGCAAGAAGACGTTCAGTGAACACAAACACAAGCTTCGTCAGAGTATTGTTCCTGGCACAGTTCTCATCATCCTGTGTGGCAGACACAAGGGAAAGGTTTATGACTACTGACGTTATTGTACAGTACAATATTTGGTAGAATAGATTTTTTTGCACTGGAATATCCCAAGGAAAAATATTTGTTATCATGATGAAATTTCTATTGCTGTTATTTGTGTTATAGTGGATTTTTTTTGCAAAGAAATAAAAGTAAATTTTGCACACATGAAAACTATTGGGTAATCATAGCCATTTATTAATATATTTACACTTATTGTTGAATATGTGTTTTAGTGAATATCAAAAACGTGTTGAAACATACCTTTTTTTTAAGGGGATTATATCGATAATATATAATTTTTTGCAGAACAAAGTGCTATGCTGCTGCATTTTGGCATATAAACGAAATGTTTTGATTGTTATTGCTCTAGTACACCTATTCTGAGATGTATTAGTAATTATAAGAATGTGTTGTGCTAAAAAAAAAATTTATGATACTAATTGTAATGGCGATGTTGCCAACTGTAGTAGTTGCTGTAATTGTGATGTTGCTGACTGTAGGAGTTGTTGTTAATATGAACTGTTATGTTGCAGCGTGTCGTCTTCCTAAAGCAGCTCAAGTCTGGCCTGCTTCTTGTCACTGGTGAGTACCGCACCCTCTGGTTGTGCCATTCCTACAGCACTCAAATATGAAAGCATTTATAGTACGCTATGTTTCCTGGAACAAGCCTGCCCATGTGCACATACAATAAATCTGGTCCATAAAAATATCTGATAATATGAGAAAATTAATTAGTGTTCTATTTACACGATCACGCACACACAACATTTTGTACGAAATGCACTACAGAATAGATGTCATTAACTTTTATTTAGTATTATTGGCAACAACACTTAGTATTTTATTACAAGGTGATTGGTACCGGAGTGTGTGACATACAAGTATGTAGCTTTTTCCTCGAAATAACTATTTGTAAACAGTAGTAAAGTATCATTTTGGTAAAGGATAAGTCTTGCATCATTGCGTGTCCCATTGAAAGTGTCATCTTGGTTGCTGTGACCAGCTGACACACTGGTGGGGTGCAGTTAGAAATTACACTATTTAATGTGTAATGCTGGTTGGCCACATTGTAGTAACCTTCTGGCTAAGGAAACTAACTACAGTCGACTTCTGATGCCATAATGACAATGATTAATTATTTTTTATCCATTACAAAGTTATGGTATATTTTATCAAATAAGGTAATGACCAAAATTCACAAAATGTATCACCAATTTTTCTTCACTTTAAAAACATCAGCTTTAACCCTAGGTGTGACCACAGGGCCGAATTCGGCCCGCACAATCGGTGTGAAAAGCGGTCTAGCCGATTTTGGTATCACTCTGTAGTAACAGTTATTGTTTCCATCACCAGTACCTCACACAGGAACAAATGGTATCATTGGAAACCTGAATCACTCTTCGTTGTATTTCATATTTATTCATAAGCGTAGTCAGTGATAGCTAATGACAATCTAGCTAACAAAACACATCGCATAGTTGGTGCTCATATTTGACTGCTTTTCCTACGCTCCACAGAATAAATTTATGTTTCCATTCATAGTATCTAAATGTGTAACATGTTATACCTTTGGAAGGCTCTATGATTGGCCTATTCAAATACACGTGAATGAGCGAGCAGGCTGTGTGCAGCGAATGAGCATCGTCATTACAAAGACACGTGTTGTCTGGGCCTCTTACTCACTACTCCGCATCAGCAAATTAAACGACAGCATTAGTTAATCATGTTATACCAGTTAGAACGATGTGGGCTTTTTTGAGGTAAATATTAGCAAGTTGTCATCGCGATTTCCGCCAGCTTTGGTCATTCACGCTGCCACTCTAAATGACACTGGACCGATTGGCCTGTCTGAATCAAGAGTAGCTCTGCGCGCGAAATTGTCGAAAACCTGCTGCCATCACGCACTGCATGAATGGCATCAGCTATTTTGCGATAACAACGAAAATCAACACTAATAATTTACTACGCTCAAAAATCAAAACGGCATATGAAAACTGGAAATGTCCGGGCCAGTATATGTACACACATTTTGTGACGTCATAAGACCGTGTACGTGTACAAAAGATAACTCGATAGGCCTACGAGCCTATGTTATATACACAAAATGTCATCAGTATAGAATGGGTAACTATGTAAAAAGTCGTAGTCGTGATCAAAAGAGTCAAGATAATTCTTATATTTTAAATCAATTTTAATGACAACATTGATGTTAAAAGTACTTGACAAAGTATAAATTATGTGTTTAACACACTTGGGTGTGTATTCAACTGTGTGTTGTTTGTAGGCCCTTACCACTTGAATGGCTGCCCGCTGCGACGTATCAACCAGATCTACGTGATTGCCACCAAGACGAGGTTGGACATCAGTGGTGTGAAGCTGCCCGAACGTGTCAGTGACGAGTACTTCAAGCGACAGAAACTGAACAAGGCCAAACACACTGAGGGCGAGATTTTTGACACAGAGAAGGCTGTAAGTAATGACACCCGTGGTTGCCAGTAATGTTCTATATCTTGGTGGCATTTCAGGTTTAATATGATCATACCTGTAGTCATGTACCGGTATATGTGATACTTCGTAACTAATTTCCTTATACCAAGAGAACTCACAAATATGCAATTTCCAGGTTACCCACCCACGATTCCATACAGTTATTTTACAGCCACCTCAAAACAACATAAATTTGTGTGGAAGTTAAGATGGTCCTGGGTTATTAAAACTGGGGGTGTTATGGAATTTGACTGAATTGGCATGGAATGCCACGTTACCTAAATTTATAGGTGTCCAAGTAACATTGATGTACAACTACTTGATACTGTGTCTCTTAACCTGAGACCCCCTCCCACTTAATTACATTGCCCTGTGTGCAACTTCATATTCACTGCTGGGTTGGTCATAATGCAAAATTGTCTTCGAGATGAGATGACTCCTAAATAGGACATAATATTTTGAGGTGACCACTTAATAGGATATAATATTTTGAGGACCCCTAAGTGGTGTTTTTAGATTACCCCTTAATAGGATATAATGTTTTGGAAGATCCTAAATAATACATACTGTTTTTAGGTGACCCCTAAATCGAACTTTATGTTTTGAGATGACCCCTAAATTGTATATAATGTTTTGAGATGACCCCATAAGATATGTTTCTGGACATAAGTAGTACATATCTTGATCCGTCTGTTTGCAGGAGTATGCTGTGAGCACAGAGAGGCGGGAGGACCAGATCGAAGTTGACAAACAGGTCTTGGATGTCGTTCGGAAGAACCCAGAGAGGAAATTCATGTTTGGCTACCTCGGCTCCATGTTCTCGCTCACAAACAAACAGTACCCTCACAAGATGGTCTTCTAAACTTCTCCACCCGTTTCAGCATCTCTGTACACAGTTGAGCGTCCACAAATAAATAATGGAAATGACTGAATTTTGCGTTGAATTTTTCTCAGATATATACTATGGATTTTCTCATGTGAATGGTTGAGTTGGTTTGCTTTACAGGCAACTTTACGATCCTCAGTTTTGTAGGTTATTTTATCAAGGCATGTTGATAGTGATCTGCACCAACAGATACATGTGATAACTGGCTGTCTGGGTTGTGACAGTCAACTATGTTCCAGACGTCGTTATTAAAGTTGTGTATACTGGTTCCCAGTAGAACTAATTTGAGTGAAATGCTGGCAGCATGCAAGAAATTAACAATTGTTATTGAAATTATATTTGTGCGATTGCACCAATATCACAGCAGAGTAAGGTGAGACCTTGCAGATTGATAGGATGTTTCTTTCTAATTGGCTTTGTGCACATTTTTAACTCGAATGGTCTTACTGAGTAAAAACAATATCACAGCAGGGTAAGGTGAGACCTGGCAGATCGATAGGATAGGATTCTTTCTAATTGGCCTCGTGCACATTTTTAACTCGGAATGGTCTTGCTGAGTAAAAACAATATCACAGCAGGGTAAGATGAGACCTTGCAGATTGATAGGGTAGGATTCTTTCTAATTGGCCTCGTGCACATTTTTACTCTTACTGAGTAAAAACAATATCACAGCAGGGTAAGGTGAGACCTTGTAGATCGATAGGATAGGATTCTTTCTGCAGTCGCGCCTCGTTATAACGTGAATTCGGATATGACGCGGTCGTGGACCCCGATTTTCTGCCGCCAGGGGTGAAATGGTTGGGCTGCCATTAATTGTGTTTCGTTGGCTTCGGCCGGGCGACTTCTTAATTGCAATGGTGATTCATACAAATGCGTTGCATGTGAATAAAACGTTCACACATTCAGTGGTAATTTAGACATCAGAGATACACCAGCAAATTCGCTCCTGCTCCTTTCAACTGATTAAAAACATTGAAGTTTAACCTGTTTATTCTACATAACAAGCCGTAAGAGTGAGTCGATTTCAGGCGGCAAGATTAAATAATTCTTACTGAATGCCGATACAACTCTATGCACACATCACAAATATCATTCTCGAATCTTATGCTAAAACGCAAGGCGTACACGGTACGCGAAAAGTTAGATTTGGTCATCCGAATACGAAAGGGTGAATCGTAATGCGAAGTGTCTCGGGAGATGCGCGTTCCCGAATCGACGCTTCGGGGATGGCTAAAGGATCAAGTGAAGCTACGAGAATGTTTAATCAATGTTTGCGCTGCAAGCGTCATACGCACATGTTCCGCTGCTCGTCTCCAGGTTATTGTTTTCGATGAGCATTACTCATAGTGACGCGTCATACAGTCAGCCCATCGTAACATATTATTGTCGATTTGTATTCCACAATTCCACACACGTGTAATATATTTAATTCAACATTTTAAAATCGATACAGCACACATTGACGTTAATATTCTACTATAAATAAGCTTTATATACCGTGCGGCACAACAGTAGGCAAAGTCAATCGCCCTACAATTTTTTTCTATCTGGCTGTTGCTGTAGTAGGGGCGAAGATCTCGTTCATCAAAAGCTTAAGTATTTTCATGAAACGTGAAACCTTACAAAAACGCCATAAACAGAGCAATAAACACGTCTTTCGTGTTATATGTATATCACTAAAGTTACCCGACAATAACCATGTAAAAGTGTGAAATTATTACCTTTTTGTCAGAACGCATGTGCTTGTCAAAGTTTGTATATAACCGGATGTTGTTGTGAGCGAGAATAACAAAAGGTATTTCCATAGATCTATATAAGGTCACGCTAAGAATTGCCGTCTGCTGGCCATAGAGTTACATCATTGATAATGCCCCTATAAACTACTAACTTACTAACGGGTGTTTTATTTATGTCTGTGCTGCTGGCCCATTCTGGCCTCATTCTACACGAAATCACGTTTGATCATGTGACCCAAAGGCAACATCACGTGCACAGTATGGCGGTTATTTATGAAATGTTTTCTGTGTGACCGATAAATGTACTCATAAATAATTATTTGGAGCACATTTCTTCAGTTTCTTGACGCCTAAGTGTCGGTTGTATGTCACGGAATACATATGTGAAACGGTTAGTGTGTATCGATTTTAAAACTTATTTTGGCTACGGAAAGCCCAAATTGGCGAGTTAGTAAAACCCGGTGTCGACTTTCGCCCCAGAGACGAAGAGTTGGGCGGACAATTTTGCCTACACAACAGGGCTTCCTCGCAGACGCAGTGCCAGGGCAGTGGCGGTGGTCAGTCAGTCCATCGTAACAGATTATTTGTATTCCATATTCCACACACACACGTATTTTATTCAGTTCAACATTCGATAAAGTGTGACATTTTAAAATCGATACAACACACATTAACGTTAATATTCTACTGTAAATAAGCTTTATAAACTGTGCGGGACAACAGGGCTTCGTCACAGCGGCAGCGATCAGTGGCGACGTGGCGTGTTAATTGCTGTTCGTGGTACCCCTGGTGGCAGATACGGGATCACCTAACGCGCCTCGCTTACAATGCGGTCCAATATCGTGGACCCCGACCACCGCGTTATAACGTGGTGCGACTGTAATTGGCTTCGTGCACATTTTTAACTCGGAATGGTCTTACTGAGTAAAAATATGTATTGTATATGTATTGTATTGAACTTTTTTCTGCCAGACCCAATTTCCATGGTAATGAACAAATGCAACTATTGGCAGATTGAAAATCAATTCCATTGAACAAAGATATCATAATTCGTGCATAACCATCTTCAGCATGGTAGGAAACAGTTGTTTTTTACTTTAAACTTCTAAAAAATACTTATGTTTAGCAACACATACTTGTGTGACATTTGATAATGTGTTCTGTCAGTTGTGTAGAGAAGAATAAACGCAACACATTATTTGGCTAATATGATTACTTCCACAGATGTTCTGATTTCGAGAAAACAACCGCCAAAGATTGAAAGGGTGATTTATGGTATTACTAGAAAGAGGCAGAGGTCTGAAATTGTTATAAAGGTACACGTGGATAATATGTACAAAGCTATATTAACATGCGATGTTCTATGCGTAATTCAAGATAGTATGGGGAGTGCAATTTGACATGCGTTACTCATTCCTTGTAACACACCGGGCGGACTTGGAAAAAAACATTTGCCTAGATTAGTTGGGTTACTCAAGGTAAATACCCCGTTGACAGCGCTCTGGCATGTTAACCTGCACGACCGATAAGCGCATGCGCAGTTCTATGAAATCGGGTAACCTACACTACCGCGTGACGTATTAAGAGCTGCCGTTACGAGTTGTTATGTCAGAAAGATGATTAGTTTAGTAAACAACGTTCAACATACATTACATATCATATTAGCAAATATATGGATAGGTGTGTGTGTGTGTGTGTGTGTGTGTGTGTGTGTGTGTGTGTGTGTGTGTGTGTGTGTGTGTGTGTGTGTGTGTGTGTGTGTGTGTGTGTGTGTGTGTGTGTGTACATTATATATAATAATTATATAGATATTCATTTGTCGAGCGAATATTGCCAGACTACGGCACCTGTTACTTGGGGTTATCGAACAGCCCACGAAAAAAGATGCTGTGTTCAACAAGATTTATTAGTAAACCACTGTCGTTATATTCTTGTTTGTAGTTGCAAATTGTTGTTTTATTATAGATGCATAGGCCCAAAACAATTACCTGTTTTCTTTTAATTATTTAGTATTTCCCATTGTCTATTAAAACTCTACAACTATGAACTGAACACAGGTGACAACATCCTCGGAACACCGCCTCAAAATAAATATGTTCAACCGACTTAAAGGCAAAGCAGAAGAACTACTATCAGAAGAACAAGCAGGCTTCAGGCCAACAAGAAACACGACCGCACAAATCTTCAACTGTTAATCGAGAAACACGTTGATCATCATCAAAACCTATGTAACAATTTCATCGACTTCAAAAAGGCATTTGATCGTGTGTGGCACAAAGGACTCTGGCGAGTAATGTGACGATATAACTTTGACGAAAGACTAGTGACACTACTCAGATCGCTGTATGGACCATCAACGAGTGCAGTGTTACACGAAGTAATGCGACGATATAACATTGACGAAAGACTAGTGACACTACTCAGATCGCTATATGGACCATCAACGAGTGCAGTGTTACACGAAGGAGAAGTTGGACAATCGTTTCGAACATCGGTCGGAGTACGCCAGGGACGCCTTTTGTCGCCAGAGCTGTTCAACTTATACCTTGAAGATATCATGCAAGAAGCTCTACACAACTTCAGTGGCACGATATCGATAAACGGAAGAGAGATCAGCAAACTCCGATTCGCAGATGACATTGACCTAATCGCTGGAACAGAGGAGGAGCTACAAGAACCTACAACAACACTGGAGAGGAGAGCGCGTGCTTACGGAATGGAAATAAGTGCAGAAAAGAGCAAGATCATGGTCAACAGCAGAATAGCACCTGAAGTACTATATTAATGAATGGAGAACACTTTGAAGAAATAAAATCATTCAAGTACCTCGGGTCGATCATCTCCTCTGAGGGCGACCCCACAGAGGAAATACCTCGGGTCGATCATCTCCTCTGAGGGCGACCCCACAGAGGAAATACCTCGGGTCGATCATCCCCTCTGAGGGCGACCCCACAGAGGAAATACGCACACGGATAAACCTGGCAACACCAGCGATAGCAAAACTCAAGAAGATATGGAGCAACAACATCAAAACGGCAACAAAGATACGACTCTATAAAAGCCTGGTTGTGTCAGTGCTGTCATACGGATGCATTTGAGATGACATTTTTCAGAAGGATCCTGGAAATTTCTTACAGAGACCACATAACAAATACATCAGTAATGTAAGCCATCACCGAAGCAGCAGGACCACATGAACCGCTTTTGGCCACAGTAAAACGCCGAAAACTCCAATGGTTCGGTCAGACAACCAGACACAACGCAGAGCACGGTCAAAGGCGGCAGAAAACGAGGAAGACAACAACAAATGTACCTGGAAAACATTCGAGAGTGGACGGATCTGGAGCTACAGGAATTACGCAATGCTGCCCACAACCGTCCCAGATGGAAAAAAGATCTCTGTGGAAGCCTCCAAGCGAATTGACTGATTGTCTACGAATATATTTTTATTTCCGGGTTAAATGTTAACCCCGTAGGCCGACATCGCCCCGAATCGATAAGTCCGATGTGGTTTCCTGGTGAGACTAATAAAGCACAGTACAAGCAGCCGATGTAAACTTTACGCTGTATATATCTAACACCAAACAATGTAAACAATGTCACAGTTATTGAGGTCTTGTTGAAAAAGCCAACTGGCGTCTTCCCCGGTCAGAACCTGATTGTTAAGTACACTATTCCTGAGAACACGGTGAAATAAAGATCCTGATTGTTAAGTACACTATTCCTGAGCACAATATGAAATAAAGATCCTGATTGTTAAGTACACTATTCCTGAGAACACGGTGAAATAAAGATCCTGATTGTTAAGTACACTATTCCTGAGATCACTAGTTTCTAACGTGTGTCAGGCGATGTGAATCGCGTCTCTTTTCAGCAGACACGCTGGACTGTTTCATCTTTGGTAGAATTCGTCGACAATGTGCTCGGTGAGCTTTGACTCGAAGGTGACTACCAAACCGCACGTGTTTCTCACACACCTGATGATGTCATTTGTCAGCAACAATTCGACGTCTTCCGTGTTGGTTCGCTCGATGAGTCGCGACAACAAGACGCGCTTACCCGGGGCCGTCCTCAGGGCGTCGACCACCTTCCACACCGCCGGCCTCCTGAAGACGTCGAGAAACTTCTCTCGTTCCTTCTGTCGCAGCTCGCACGCCGTCCCCTCGAAAGTAGACCCGGTCAGCCAGGCGCCTTTCACGGCGATCAGCTGGTGTATCCTTCCGCCGACAAGTCGCACTGTTTCCCTGGCGTAAGAATCGGCCATGCACGACGTCAGATCGGCATCGCCGGCGATGGACTCGAGGTGTTTAGCCCGCTGTAGGAACGACGTTGCGTCGGCGTCCGAGAGGTCGCCGATGTGGATCGGTGCAGCGGCGCGTGACCAACAACTCGGGCACTTCTGCATCCGGCGGTCAACGGACTCGCTGTTGCTGACGAACACCATCTTGACCGTGTTCGTGTCTGACCACAGCTTCGCCTTCTCCTGGTACACAATAACACACATTAATGGGCTAACCCGAGGAATGAAACATAACAATTTCGCATTTGTCACTTGTGTATTATTGCAGCTTGTTAATAAACAGGACGCTATGGTAGGTCGTTCTTTCGGATGATAGACATAACTAGTTTGGTAATATTTAGAATTAATTAGTTTGGCATGGTACACAACCAATCACACCGTAACTCAAATCCTGCTAACCTTTTTACATGACATTTTATTGTAGTATAATTTTGATCGGCAGATGGCTCGACACGTAACAGCGATAGAACAGAGGGGCCATCACGAAACGATATCGTGAATGCAACGAATATGCGCTGGGATAGGGCCTACAATCAATTATGTTGTCTACTAATATTGAAATCATTTGTATCATAAAGTACACCACAATAGTTTGTGAATTCGGATATTTGGGGAAAGTGGCAGGGCGGAACATTGGATGCAAAAGCTGGAGCTTCACACCAAACATGCCGAGTTTTAGCAGATGTGAACCAGGGGGAATGGAACGCACGTGGAACTCACCAGAAGTTTGTCGACCGCCTCAGGCATGTTGCGGGTTAGACGGTCGATGCCGTCAACGACTATGACGGCCGGCCGACCGAAGCGCTTGCTGTAGACGAAGGCCGACTCCTCGATGCCGTCGAGGACTCGTTCTAACTTGTGGGGCTCGTCTCGCCTGGGCAGCGGTCGGATCTTGAGCAAACAGTCGAGGAAGTAGCTGAAGCTGATGTGCTCGTCGAAGTGGAAGTTGACGGCAGCCGCGAGGCAATCTGGGAAGCTCTTGCCCTGCTGCGCTGAGACGTAGATGGGCGCGCCCTGCTTGCGGTGGCCGTCTGTTCTCCTTAGTTCGCGGACAACCTCGACGATAGTCCGACTCTTGCCGCAACCCACTTCGCCGGTGATCGTGTAGTAGCTGTTTGAGAAGGTCGGGCCGAGGATCGCATGTAGACGTTGCTCAACGCCCGGTCGCGGGAAATAGGCCGTCTCGTGGTGGTTCTCTTTAAAGGGCGGGAGGATGTTTCCTTCTGAGAACGCCTTTATCATGCGTGGATACCGTCGATGGTCCGTGAAGGCGACGTAGCCACCGCCTCCAACGATTGTCAGGGATGTCCCGGACCGAAGAAGGCTCCAATACCGGCCCGCCATTATGCCCGCCGTCTGCTACAGATTAAACGGCATTAGTATGTTTCAGTTAGTGCACACGTACCTCCTCAACATAACCATCAGGCCTAACTGTTGTGGACAGAACAGCCACATATAGCAATGTCTTGCACCAGTTTTGTCGAACTTTCAGCACTTTTGTGGTGCCTTCGCCTGCCTAAAGTTCTGATATTCTGGGATAAGACTTGGGAATTATAACAATTGCGCATTACAATATAACTCATAACAATAGTGCATGCTGACATTAACTTACAAGGGCAACATTAGTAAAACTAACGCAGTGGAATCGTAGTTTTTTCTACTGACATGTGCACGATGCTAAAGTCGCTCCACGAGTGTGACACTGTTCTTAATTCGGAAAATATTAGTCTTGGTGCTGTTTTACACATCAACCTTCCTTGCGATATCATTTAGTCTTATTATTTTTATCTCGAAGTCGGGTGGATTACTCTATTGATAAGTACGAGGCGGCGCCACTGACAAGCTGTTGATTTAGGTTTTGATTGACGGCCTAGAACTGGAATGACAGACACATTATTCGCGAACTTTCATGGATGAAAGAGACACGCCCGAACGTAGAACATATAAGATGTACCGTTATATAGAAATACTGCTGCACCTGTACGACTGGGTTTCCCGCTAACGGTTGCGCCTGCGGAGGACTTGGTCATGTAACGCCATAGAGTGTAACGCTCACTGGCTTGGGCGGGAGCATTGCGTATTTACAGTCGTCATTGAGGAAGAGAATCATGGTCGGAATGACCCACTGCCGGAATGCACAACTACCTGAATGCACAAAACCTATAGTCGCAATGCTCCAACCGCTTTGTCGGAATGTCCCACTAATGGTCGGAATGTCACATTGATTTAAATACAGTCAAACATGCATACAAATAATGAAACTAGGTATGTATATAAGTATATGACAGCAAAACATATCACATATATAACATTTTATTTTCTAGGACATTACGCCGTATATGGTTGATCAGAAGAATGGCTCGGTACCTATATGCCGGGATGGTAATGGGTGATATTGATATTTCTTAAAAAGAACACCAATTAATATAACTCATCAGTAATAATTTAACACAACTATGAATAACCTCGGTTTTATATCTAAATACATTATAATTCGCTACCACCAAAGTGGAGCATTGCAACCATCGATCAGTGGAGCACTCCAACCAAACGGTTGGAGCATTTGCGACCATTTAAGCGACTGGTGCATTCAGCCAGAGGGGCATATTCCGACTACGTTCCGATGAGAATGCCATATAGTCTCGCTTATAGCCGACTCCACGTACTCGAGTGGTCCCCACCAGGGATGCATTCGGTTTTGTCTCATATATATATATATATATATATATATATATATATATATATATATATATATATATATATATATATATATATAAAGATGTAAGGTTAATTAACCAATTTCGCGAATATCCGTCCGAAAAAATTCAGACCCATGGGGGCACTTAATTGCCCCCACCCCAGTACACGTGCACTGCATTAAATAATCGCCCTGTACCAGCGGCCAACTGACTTCCATCCTCTCGCCGATCACATGACAAAGTTACGAAATTTCACCAAGGGTAAACATATCGTGATTTTTCAGCATTTTGGTTTTCACTTCACTTAATGCTTCAACAAGCATTTAAGTAATTTAACAGTTTGCTTGATGATTTTGACACCAAAAAAATACGTTCAAAAGTTGCACAAACGAGCTAGCATGTTGCAGTGGATATTAGGTAGATTTGTTTTTTTACGAAATTTATTTGAAATGAGACTAGCAAACAAATCGAATTAAGGAGACACAGGTAAACCATTGCTCGTAATAATTAATGTAACAAAATAACGAATACTCCCTTTGAGTAATCGAACGAAAGCGAGGTTTCGCCATGTGATAAGCGATAATAAGGAATCTGTGCTAGATTTATCGGTGTGCTATATCCCGTATGTGTACGTAATGGGCAATCGCAAACGAAAGGTATAGTCAGAGACATTTTAAAAGTGTGTGTGCACATTTTGTGCGATTGGAACATACATGCCTTTCATACACACTGATGTCATAATTTTTATTGCGCGTGGAATAACATTTTATCGGTGTAAATGTTGACAATGAAAGTGACGATGTTGTGGATGTGTGGCACTGGCACGGGCCCGGACCATGCCACGGAATTAGTAATGTAATATAATGTTTGATACGATATAGGTGCTACACACACACACATATAATTCCGTGGCGTTCGCCACTAAGTAGATTGAATATTCAGGGCAATAAATAAATGAAACAAATTATCTACAGGTTCAAAATTGAGATAGTGCAAATGCTAGCAGTGTGAATATGTTTCAAAACAAAGTTTAACAAGATTTAACAATATTGTCATCCCAAACAACAAGTTCCAGATGGCAAGTGGTGCAATGTCTTAATTGGCCCTGGCTGGAACTACCAACGGACACAGACACCGCAGGACTTACGAAACTCCTAAGGAACCCAGTCCTTCACAGGAAGAAGAAGGAAGCCATTAGCTTATCGAGAGTCCAAAAATTTTCTCATCTATGTGTAGCCCGCCCTTATCAAATATCTGTCAATTCTATTTTTAAACATATTCACACTACTAGCATTAACACAATCATTTGGCAATTTGTTCCATTCATTTATCACCATCTGTGAGAAAGAGTACTTTCCCATGTCCAACCTACACTGCTCCTTAACTAATGCTGCTTTGTGCCCTCTGGTTCTACTGCCTTCTTTAAGTTTGAAGAACATATTCCTATCAACATCCTCATAACCGTTCACTATTTTAAGCACTTCTATTTGGTCTCCTTTTAGTCTCCTGGTCTCTAGTGTTATCAAATCACAGTGTAATAAGCGACTTTCGTAACTAAGGTATCTCAATTCTGGAATCATTTTAGTTGCTCTTCGTTGTATTCTTTCTAGCTTATCTATGTCCTTTTTACGATACGGCCTCCATGCTTGAATACAATATTCCAAATGTGGTCTAACTATTGCGTTGTACAGGGGTACAGTTCGCTGTTTCTAGTTATACATGATAGTTCTCCTAATTAGCCCTAGAATTTGATTTCATTTCGAAGCAGCAATCCCACATTGCTCTAAAACTTTCATGTCAGCACTAAATGTTCACTTCCCAAAGTGGAATAACATTTGCCATTTTTCTGACCATTTAACTAATTTATCTAGATCATCCTGTAAACTTTGTTTATCTGTATCATTAGTAACCTTTCTGAATACTTTTGTGTCATCTGCAAATTTGAGTACTTTGCTGGATATGTCATCTTCCAAATCATTTATATATATATATATATATATAAATATTAACTAGGCTAGCGCTGCCGATCGCCAATTGCGCCATAGGCGAAACGGTTTCCCATTTGGCGAAAGGAAAAAACAACTCTTCGCCAGTTTGGCGAAACGCTTTTACGGCCACGTTAATGGTGCATTGTCGTGTAAGCGGTGGTGAACCCGTGAATCCTAGCTGCCCGCCGTGGAATTGTTTTTGCGACCCCAATCTATAATTGCCCGGCAATAAGCCAATGGTTTAATTGCTCTCGGCGAAAGTTTGCGTCCTGCGGGGCAGCTACAAAATATTATTATAACCTGTACAATGTGGGAGCTCCCTTCCTTGTAGTTTTTTTAGTTTGTTATCGGTTAAAATGATTCGTAAATGTACTTCGGCGGGCGATGATCGCGGAAAGAAATGACAGCCACGTTTGATCAAGGCGGACTGGTTCGTACGTTTTGCGTGGCTTATTCACGGTAGCAAAAGCCACGTCTTTCGCTGCAAAGTTTTCGTGCATGCGAAAGCAAAGAGCTGGTTTTTCACCGGGAAGGACTGCGCCAAGTCCAAGAAGGACGACTTGGCAAAACACGAGATATTTCCCGACCACCGGAGATCGACGTTACTGCCGAAGCACCAGATGGACTTCGTGACTGTGAACGATCACGCGAAGTCAGCGATTATCGCCTATATGTGGACCGTGTTGACGCAAGCGAAGCGCTGTCTCCCGACAGTTATGAACGCTTTCATATGAGGAAGCCTTCAAGATCTGTGAAGAAGCAGCGTCCCGGATTTATTGGTTTAGAGAAACGGGTGGACATTGTCGCGGAGACCAGGGTAGTGGTGGTGGACACTTGGCCTTGGCCCGGGGCGACACTTGTATGGTGACGTTCTCTGTGTTGGAGATTTGCAGTGTGATCGATTTTCTTGTTTTATATTTATAATTAAACATTGTTCTATTAATTTTATTGGTGTTATGTTTTATTGTGACTATATGTTTAATATACGTATATTATGTTTATATAATATGTCGTAAATTAGGCCTAGTAAAAAAAGAAACTAGTTTCTCGTCCGAACTTTTTTAAAGGAAGAGGGAGGCCCTTATTATTTACTATTTATGAATTCTTCTTATGTGTTTCGAAGATGGCCGCCATGTCTTAGATGCTCATGTACTGTGGTTGATTAAAAGACAAGCTGTAGTTTTTTTTCGATGCAATATGGAACATGCCATACAAACAAGAAGCAAATGCAATGTTGAATGTATTTATGAATGTCTTGTGTAGGTTTGGCCATGGTTTCATTAGTTTGTATCACAGGCATACAATTGAATGGCATTTAATAAATGCCATTTATACTGATTGAGACTGGAATTATATAAGTGAGTCTGCGTAAAGACTAATGGAAGGCATCAACATTCGAATCTTATTTTAGACTCTGTAGAATGCACATACATCCCTACACCTTGTATGATGAATAACGAGTGAAATAAAAGAGTATAACAGTACTTCGTACAGCAAGTTTTGGACAAAGATTTCTTCACAGAACCAGACAAACTTTAAAAAATATTTTTTCAATAGTAAATAAAAAAGGAGGCGTAGACAAAAACGGAACTGGACGGGAACGAGAAACTAGTTTCTTTTTTACGTCATGTTTTGCATTTTGACGTTTTGCCATCTTAGACGTCTGCTAAAAAAATGGCTAAGCAAAATCTCATTTGGCTAAAGAAAATTTGAACCTTTAGCCGAATTGGCTAAACAGATTTTAGGCCCAGCGCTAGCCTAGATTAAAAACAGTATAGGGCCTAATACTGATCCCTGTGGTACCCCACTCAAAACAGATTTCCAGTTTGAAATCTCACCCTCTACTATTACTCTCTGTCTTCTGTGTGTAAGCCACTCTTCTATCCAGTTGATTACATTATTACCTATACCAAGGGCTTTTAGTTTAAGTAACAATCTTTGATGTGGCACTTTATTGAAAGCTTCCTGAAAATCTAAGTAGACAATATCCACTGGTGACCCGTCATCTACCCACTTTGTAATTTCTTAAAAAAACATAAGAGATTGGTTAGACATGACCTTGCTTTTAGGAATCCATGTTGAGATGTATTTATTAATTTATGTTTTACAAGGAATTCCACCATGTGGTCTCTAATTAATGTTTCGAGTAATTTACATACAACTAATGTTAAACTCACTGGTCTGTAATTTTCTGGCTTGTTCCTCGATCCCTTCTTAAATAGCGGCGTAATGTTTGCTTCTTTCCATTCTGAAGGAACTGTTCCTTCTTCTAGTGACAAGTTAAACAAATACGTTTTTTTTCTTTCTGATTTTACATTGATGTCAAAATGTATTTGATTGTGGTCACTGTTACCCAATGGTTGTATTTTTACATTGTCCACTAATTCTTTTTGTGATGATAAAACTATATCTAATACATTTTCTCCCTGGTTGGTTAGAATAGAAATTGTTGGTCCTCACCCCCTGTACTCTAGAGATTTCCATTGTATGTGTCCATGGTTAAAATCTCCCATTATGATACATTCCCCTTTACTAACTTCCTTTATAGTATTTTGTGTTATCATGTTCGTTTATGCTTGGACTTCGGTAAACTAATCCAATAGTTAATTTTTTATTTCCTGAATCTATTTTGCACCAAACAGCTTCATTGTAATCTGCTTCCCTTTCTAATTTTATTTCATAAGCCTGAATAGATTCTTTAACATATAAAATAACTCCCCCTCCCCTTCTTCCTATTCAATCTCTCCTAAACATTACGTATCCTGTCAATCCTAATTCAGCATCTGTAATGTCTGTGTTGGCCCATGATTCGGTAATATCAATTATGTGAGGGTCAATATCTTCTACCATAATGTTTAATTCGTTTTTCTTATTTACTATACTCCTAGCATTTAAACACATGCATCTATAACCTGCTTCAGACATGTTTTTCGAACATTTTGTTATTGGTTTATCTGTACTAGTGGCCTCTTGTCCTGCTTGAGGCATCTCTAAGTAACCCCCCTGCGTTTCTAGTTTAAATAGTGTTTACTACCAAAAATATTTGATATGCTATCCATGCCACTGTCTACTGCTGCTGTGAGTCCATCCGCAAATACTGCTGCCCCCTTTCCACTTAGATGAAGCCCGTCCTTCATGTACATATCAGCCCTTCCAACAAAACTTATCCACAAAACCAACTTCCTCTTCCGTACATAGCTTCTTGACTAGCATGTTAATTGCCATCCCCCGGCAATTTCGATATCTATGACCCCTCCTTCCTATTACTGGGATAATCCCTGACAGTATTACCTGCTCAACCCGCGTCTCTTTTAGTGTTCTGACCAAATTCCTGTATTTCCTAACTATAGCAGTTGTACCGTCCCTCTCTACGTTATTTGTCCCTACGTGTACTAAAACAGATCCACCCTTGCCCAAACCCACAATGTTTTCTATCCTCTCAGTTATTGCCTCTATTTTGGCCCCAGGCAAGCAAACTACCATGTCATCTCCCTTGTTTAAGACTCTGTTGGTCTTCCTAACTATTGAGTCCCCCACAAACACCCTCGCTCTCTTTCTCACCCTCTCTATCACTGCCTCGGAATAGCTCTTCCGATGGATCCCCTCCATCACATTCTGTCCTGCAGCCTTGTCACTTGGTGGCAGACTGTTATCAGGCTCTCTCTCTCACTCATCAACCTGTCACCTTTCCCTCCCGTCTCCTGGCTAACTTGCGCTCCCGACGCCTTCCTTCCTGACACCTTCCCTCCCGTTTCCCTCACTCCCGTCGCCTTAACTATTGTCTCCTTTCCCCCCGACTCATTCGCTACTGTCTCCCCCACTCTCCTTTCCTTCGATCCATTTGTCTTCTCTCCCATTTCTTTCCTTCTCATCTCCTTTCATCCTGTCGCCCTACATCTTGTCTCCCTACGACCTGTCACCTTACCTCCTCTCAGGTTACACATATTATATGTATATGTACACATATATATATTATAAATGTTGATAAGTGCCGTATGTAAGAACAGCATCTGCTTGTTTTTTTAGATAGATGTGAACAGTTAGAGATAGATGTGAAGTTGTGAACAGTTGTTGGCCAGTTTACATGAGTAATTATTGCCATAATTTGTCGGGTGACACTGTGTCGCAGGATAATGCATTGTGTGTGCATTTACATGAGCAACATGTTTAGACCTAAATCTTGACTTGCTAATGATTTGAGCTTTGATGAAAGTTTGTGACAGGTGCACCAGTCACTGATTGGTCAATGCTTCAAGAGATTCACAAGATTCCAACACTATCATTAAAAAGATGGCCTCGCTAATCAGTATCGTGCATGTGTTTACACGACCGATTCTTGCAGCGTATTATTACGTGACACCGTTTTGGCTGACAAGTTGGACAAAAATCACTCGTTTAAACTGGTCTTAAGATGTCTGCACCCAAAAAGACACCGTGGCTTTGATTGTTTCAGTATGAAAGTGGAGCCGCCACGTCCTACATCACAAGGAACCAGGCACTCAAGAAATTGCAGCTGACACTGGCAGATTTCAGGTCAGTGGGACTAAAACAAATGTCTATTGAAATTTATTGTGATATGACTTGTTTAAAGACTTCTGATTGGATGTAAATTGTTTACCTTTGTTTTTGTTTAAAGACTTCTGATTGGATGTAAATTGTTTACCTTTGTTTTTGTTTAAAGACTTCTGATTGGATGTAAATTGTTTACCTTTGCATAGATGTATAGAAGTACAATTTTGTTGCCTAAATAGTTATCAGGTTAACATTTACACTACACTTTTTATGTACACACCCCATAATTTTGGCTGCACAAATAAATTTTTCTACCAAATGTTACTGAATGATACCTGGCATATAAAAATTCAGATAATTAATTTAAAATGGGGTGCAACACAAAGAAATTATGACGATAGTGCAGTGTAAAAACTGGCTAGATAACATACAAGAGTGGACACATCGAGACCTACAGACCATGCTATGCACAGCAGAGGACAGACAATGCTGGCGAGGACTGTGTTTTGAATGGCGCCCCTACAACCATCCCAATGAGGGGATGCATGTGAAGACGGTGCACTCTAAAAGGTGCCACTAAAATATGATTACTATTTATGCAGGCCCAAATCATTCTCTTTCAGTTATCTTGTTACCATGCCAACATGATGAGGTATTTAAAGAGATTCCTAAACTTTACTGTGTTTGTGAAAACACTGAAAATTAGCAACAATTTAAAAAAATACATGCACAGTAAAACACGTCACAGGTAGTGTTGTCTTCAAAGTATTAAATCAGTAATTTTTTTAAACAAATATCAGATGACTTGAATGTAACATGTTTTATATCTGTGGTTCTCTTACATTGCAGACGACTATGCATACTGAAAGGAGTTTATCCACACGAGCCGAAACATCGGAAGAAAGTTGGCAAGGGCAGCACGCTTCCGAAGACTTATTACTTCCTGAAGGACATTCAATTTCTGTTGCATGAACCAATTGTGGGGAAGTTCCGTGAATTCAAGGTTTGCTTTTTCTGTTCCGGTTCCTGTGTGTTTACTGACAATTCCTTGTTATTGAAAATACACATATGTGACAAAACATTAATGTAAGTGTGCTCATGACACCAATCTAAACAATTTTCTACAACAACAAAAACAGTGAACTAAGATAATGAAAAATATACTCATCATAGATGGATAACACAATGTTTAGTTGTTGTTGCCATATCCATGCATTCAATGTTTAGTTGTTGCCATATCCATGCATTCAATGTTACCGCATTATATACCATATGTACCAAACATTTTGCTCGTATTGCAGGAGAAGCAAAAAAAAGATTCTCTGTTAAAATATGTTGTTAGTTGTACTTTGTTTCTATGAAATATGTCATACGTTTAAAATATATGGCATACGTTTAAGATATATGTCATATGTTTAAAATTGTATTAGGAGGAGTAACGATTTTCTTCAACCACAACTATTGAGATTACTTACTCTCAACGTTTCGGCAGCCTTCATCAGGAATTCTGGGATGACACCGTACTGATTGTACTGCATTCCACCCTGTACCACACCGTACTGATTGTACTGCATTCCACCCTGTACCACACCGTACTGATTGTACTGCATTCCACCCTGTACCACACCATACTGATTGTACTGCATTCCACCCTGTACCACACCATACGGATTGTACTTCATTCCACCCTGTACCACACCGTACTGATTGTACTGCATTCCACCCTGTACCACACCGTACTAATTGTACTGCATTCCATTCTGTACCACACCGTACTGATCGTACTGCATTCCACCCTGTACCACACCATACTGATCGTACTGCATTCCACCCTGTACCACACCATACTGATTGTACTGCATTCCACCCTGTACCACACCGTACTGATTGTACTGCATTCCACCCTGTACCACACCGTACTGATTGTACTGCATTCCACCCTGTACCACACCATACTGATCGTACTGCATTCCACCCTGTACCACACCGTACTGATTGTACTGCATTCCACCCTGTACCACACCGTACTGATTGTACTGCATTCCACCCTGTACCACACCGTACTGATTGTACTGAAATCCACATAAATTAAAATCTTTACAGCTATTGAAAAAGCAATGGTGTAACAAAAACTTGTTTGACGCCCACACTTGCATTAGAGCGTACCTCCTATGTTTGCCCTCTTCCCAATCTAATGGCCCATGGGTGATAATACGGGTGTTTGTAGCACAGAAGGACCTTGTATGTTTTCTCCCTTTGTAGGCGTTTGTGAAGAAATTGAAGAAGGCCATCGCGAAGAGAGAACGGGGGGGTGCAAGGAGACTTCGACAGAACAAACCCAAATACAAACTCGACCACATCGTCAGAGAACGGTGCGTCAAATGAACATGCACATCTGTATGGGAAGCATGTAAATCTAGCTTTTGGCTGGCGGCACACTACACATGACACATTTTCTACTCTGCCAAATTCCTGCAGCATCCACTGAAGGCAGATTTCTACAAACAAAACATGCATTTTGTGCCATTTTCCAAACACAAACTTACATAAAACAGTACTTAATATAAGACAGGGTTTGGGTCAGATATGCCTTCGTGGATCAATAAAAAAATTCAAATGCAAATACATGTAATCAAATACAAAAAAAACACTATGATAATTTCAAATACATGATTAATTGCAATAAGCTACATCAGGAGGGAAAAATACACGCTACGACTTGTCAATTATAAATATATTTTAATGTTTTATGAAGTATTATTGGTAAATGAAATGGGTTTGGTTAGGTTAGGTAGGTATGAATTTTCCCCTATTTATGACCCTTAAATGTTCAAGCAGACTAAATACACCAAATATGAAAATAAAATATATAAGTACAGGTTTCTGGAAAAATATATATATGCGAAAATTGGTGTATTGAAATACAGATATACATATTTGACCCAGTTATTGCCAATACTTCTGGGAGATTCATAAGCAAGAATTGTTTTACTGAAGAACTGATAATCATGTACGTGGGTTTTGCTTTATTTCAGGTATCCCTCATTTATTGATGCGCTTCGAGATCTAGATGACTGTTTGTCTATGTGCTTCCTCTTTGCTACGTTCCCACAAACAAAGAAGACTCACTTTGAAGGCATTCACTTGTGTCAGCGAATCACAGGTAAATATGCACATCAGAAATCTACTATGTAATACTCAATAGAAATGCATCACTTTGTCAGTAAAGTATTGGAATTCTGTGTTTGTATAATCTGACATGAACATTGAAACAAAAAAAGACATTTTGCTATGTTTTTGAAAGATAATTTTATCCCATGGAAGAAAGGTTAGTTATGTATTTTATAGCCTGTTAAACAGTTTAGTTATTACACCATTTTGAATTTAATTTTAGTCTAATCGATGTCAAAGAGAGGAATTTTGGTGATAACATTGAATGCTATGATTTTATAGGTACAGTTTGCTCTGCCAGGATCCTTACAAACATATTATTATATAACAATAAGTCCAAGCCAGAAATATCCATTGTACAAAATCGTCTGCAAAACAGATGTTGATATTGAGATTTACCCCAAACGCTTGTAACAGTGTCAGTGTCAGTGCCCTACCTAGCGTGCTCTTTGTAATGCAATGTGTTTTTGTAACAGTGTCAGTGCCCTACCTAGCGTGCTCTTTGTAGTGCAATGTGTTTTTGTAACAGTGTCAGTGCCCTACCTAGCGTGCTCTTTGTAGTGCAATGTGTTTTTGTAACAGTGTCAGTGCCCTACCTAGCGTGCTCTTTTGTAGTGCAATGTGTTTTTGTAACAGTGTCAGTGCCCTACCTAGCGTGCTCTTTGTAATGCAATGTGTTTTTGTAACAGTGTCAGTGCCCTACCTAGCGTGCTCTTTGTAGTGCAATGTGTTTTTGTAACAGTGTCAGTGTCAGTGCCCTACCTAGCGTGCTCTTTGTAGTGCAATGTGTTTTTGTAACAGTGTCAGTGCCCTACCTAGCGTGCTCTTTGTAGTGCAATGTGTTTTTGTAACAGTGTCAGTGCCCTACCTAGCGTGCTCTTTGTAATGCAATGTGTTTTTGTAACAGTGTCAGTGCCCTACCTAGCGTGCTCTTTGTAATGCAATGTGTTTTTGTAACAGTGTCAGTGTCAGTGCCCTACCTAGCGTGCTCTTTGTAGTGCAATGTGTTTTTGTAACAGTGTCAGTGCCCTACCTAGCGTGCTCTTTGTAGTGCAATGTGTTTTTGTAACAGTGTCAGTGCCCTACCTAGCGTGCTCTTTGTAGTGCAATGTGTTTTTGTAACAGTGTCAGTGCCCTACCTAGCGTGCTCTTTGTAGTGCAATGTGTTTTTGTAACAGTGTCAGTGCCCTACCTAGCGTGCTCTTTGTAGTGCAATGTGTTTTTGTAACAGTGTCAGTGCCCTACCTAGCGTGCTCTTTGTAGTGCAATGTGTTTTTGTAACAGTGTCAGTGCCCTACCTAGCGTGCTCTTTGTAGTGCAATGTGTTTTTGTAACAGTGTCAGTGTCAGTGCCCTACCTAGCGTGCTCTTTGTAGTGCAATGTGTTTTTGTAACAGTGTCAGTGTCAGTGCCCTACCTAGCGTGCTCTTTGTAGTGCAATGTGTTTTTGTAACAGTGTCAGTGCCCTACCTAGTGTGCTCTTTGTAGTGCAATGTGTTTTTGTAACAGTGTCAGTGCCCTACCTAGCGTGCTCTTTGTAGTGCAATGTGTTTTTGTAACAGTGTCAGTGTCAGTGCCATACCTAGCGTGCTCTTTGTAGTGCAATGTGTTTTTGTAACAGTGTCAGTGTCAGTGCCCTACCTAGCGTGCTCTTTGTAGTGCAATGTGTTTTTGTAACAGTGTCAGTGCCCTACCTAGCGTGCTCTTTGTAGTGCAATGTGTTTTTGTAACAGTGTCAGTGTCAGTGCCCTACCTAGCGTGCTCTTTGTAGTGCAATGTGTTTTTGTAACAGTGTCAGTGCCCTACCTAGCGTGCTCTTTGTAATGCAATGTGTTTTTGTAACAGTGTCAGTGCCCTACCTAGTGTGCTCTTTGTAGTGCAATGTGTTTTTGTAACAGTGTCAGTGCCCTACCTAGCGTGCTCTTTGTAGTGCAATGTGTTTTTGTAACAGTGTCAGTGCCCTACCTAGCGTGCTCTTTGTAATGCAATGTGTTTTTGTAACAGTGTCAGTGCCCTACCTAGCGTGCTCTTTGTAGTGCAATGTGTTTTTGTAACAGTGTCAGTGTCAGTGCCCTACCTAGTGTGCTCTTTGTAGTGCAATGTGTTTTTGTAACAGTGTCAGTGCCCTACCTAGCGTGCTCTTTGTAGTGCAATGTGTTTTTGTAACAGTGTCAGTGCCCTACCTAGTGTGCTCTTTGTAGTGCAATGTGTTTTTGTAACAGTGTCAGTGCCCTACCTAGCGTGCTCTTTGTAGTGCAATGTGTTTTTGTAACAGTGTCAGTGCCCTACCTAGCGTGCTCTTTGTAGTGCAATGTGTTTTTGTAACAGTGTCAGTGCCCTACCTAGCGTGCTCTTTGTAGTGCAATGTGTTTTTGTAACAGTGTCAGTGTCAGTGCCCTACCTAGCGTGCTCTTTGTAGTGCAATGTGTTTTTGTAACAGTGTCAGTGCCCTACCTAGCATGCTCTTTGTAATGCAATGTGTTTTTGTAACAGTGTCAGTGCCCTACGTAGCGTGCTCTTTGTAGTGCAATGTGTTTTTGTAACAGTGTCAGTGCCCTACCTAGCGTGCTCTTTGTAGTGTAATGTGTTTTTGTGTCAGTGTCAGTGCCCTACCTAGCGTGCTCTTTGTAGTGCAATGTGTTTTTGTAACAGTGTCAGTGCCCTACCTAGCGTGCTCTTTGTAGTGCAATGTGTTTTTGTAACAGTGTCAGTGCCCTACCTAGCGTGCTCTTTGTAGTGCAATGTGTTTTTGTAACAGTGTCAGTGTCAGTGCCCTACCTAGCGTGCTCTTTGTAGTGCAATGTGTTTTTGTAACAGTGTCAGTGCCCTACCTAGCGTGCTCTTTGTAGTGCAATGTGTTTTTGTAACAGTGTCAGTGCCCTACCTAGCGTGCTCTTTGTAGTGCAATGTGTTTTTGTAACAGTGTCAGTGCCCTACCTAGCGTGCTCTTTGTAGTGCAATGTGTTTTTGTAACAGTGTCAGTGCCCTACCTAGCGTGCTCTTTGTAGTGCAATGTGTTTTTGTAACAGTGTCAGTGTCAGTGCCCTACCTAGCGTGCTCTTTGTAGTGCAATGTGTTTTTGTAACAGTGTCAGTGCCCTACCTAGCGTGCTCTTTGTAGTGCAATGTGTTTTTGTAACAGTGTCAGTGCCCTACCTAGCGTGCTCTTTGTAGTGCAATGTGTTTTTGTAACAGTGTCAGTGCCCTACCTAGCGTGCTCTTTGTAGTGCAATGTGTTTTTGTAACAGTGTCAGTGCCCTACCTAGCGTGCTCTTTGTAGTGCAATGTGTTTTTGTAACAGTGTCAGTGCCCTACCTAGCGTGCTCTTTGTAGTGCAATGTGTTTTTGTAACAGTGTCAGTGCCCTACCTAGCGTGCTCTTTGTAGTGCAATGTGTTTTTGTAACAGTGTCAGTGTCAGTGCCCTACCTAGTGTGCTCTTTGTAGTGCAATGTGTTTTTGTAACAGTGTCAGTGCCCTACCTAGCGTGCTCTTTGTAGTGCAATGTGTTTTTGTAACAGTGTCAGTGCCCTACCTAGCGTGCTCTTTGTAATGCAATGTGTTTTTGTAACAGTGTCAGTGCCCTACCTAGCGTGCTCTTTGTAGTGCAATGTGTTTTTGTAACAGTGTCAGTGTCAGTGCCCTACCTAGTGTGCTCTTTGTAGTGCAATGTGTTTTTGTAACAGTGTCAGTGCCCTACCTAGCGTGCTCTTTGTAGTGCAATGTGTTTTTGTAACAGTGTCAGTGCCCTACCTAGTGTGCTCTTTGTAGTGCAATGTGTTTTTGTAACAGTGTCAGTGCCCTACCTAGCGTGCTCTTTGTAGTGCAATGTGTTTTTGTAACAGTGTCAGTGCCCTACCTAGCGTGCTCTTTGTAGTGCAATGTGTTTTTGTAACAGTGTCAGTGCCCTACCTAGCGTGCTCTTTGTAGTGCAATGTGTTTTTGTAACAGTGTCAGTGTCAGTGCCCTACCTAGCGTGCTCTTTGTAGTGCAATGTGTTTTTGTAACAGTGTCAGTGCCCTACCTAGCATGCTCTTTGTAATGCAATGTGTTTTTGTAACAGTGTCAGTGCCCTACCTAGCGTGCTCTTTGTAGTGCAATGTGTTTTTGTAACAGTGTCAGTGCCCTACCTAGCGTGCTCTTTGTAGTGTAATGTGTTTTTGTGTCAGTGTCAGTGCCCTACCTAGCGTGCTCTTTGTAGTGCAATGTGTTTTTGTAACAGTGTCAGTGCCCTACCTAGCGTGCTCTTTGTAGTGCAATGTGTTTTTGTAACAGTGTCAGTGCCCTACCTAGCGTGCTCTTTGTAGTGCAATGTGTTTTTGTAACAGTGTCAGTGTCAGTGCCCTACCTAGCGTGCTCTTTGTAGTGCAATGTGTTTTTGTAACAGTGTCAGTGCCCTACCTAGCGTGCTCTTTGTAGTGCAATGTGTTTTTGTAACAGTGTCAGTGCCCTACCTAGCGTGCTCTTTGTAGTGCAATGTGTTTTTGTAACAGTGTCAGTGCCCTACCTAGCGTGCTCTTTGTAGTGCAATGTGTTTTTGTAACAGTGTCAGTGCCCTACCTAGCGTGCTCTTTGTAGTGCAATGTGTTTTTGTAACAGTGTCAGTGTCAGTGCCCTACCTAGCGTGCTCTTTGTAGTGCAATGTGTTTTTGTAACAGTGTCAGTGCCCTACCTAGCGTGCTCTTTGTAGTGCAATGTGTTTTTGTAACAGTGTCAGTGCCCTACCTAGCGTGCTCTTTGTAGTGCAATGTGTTTTTGTAACAGTGTCAGTGCCCTACCTAGCGTGCTCTTTGTAGTGCAATGTGTTTTTGTAACAGTGTCAGTGCCCTACCTAGCGTGCTCTTTGTAATGCAATGTGTTTTTCTTATTTTCAGTTGAATTTCAGCATTATATCATTGCATCAAAATCTTTAAGAAAGGTATGTCATTATGTTTGTTCTGTGTTTGTTCTGTGTTTGTTTGTTTGTTTTTATTGTTGTTAAATATTAACATTAATATCATTTAAAGCATACAGAAATAGTATGATACTGTATAAAAATACAGCAAAATTATGTTTTAGTCATAATGGTTTTGTTTATGTATTTCGGACTAAACTACACAACATAATGCTTAATTTAAATGTCAATATTTTATTGCATAACTGATATTTATGATAATATACATTTAATGTAATTGGCAGTGTGTACTCTTTCACAAATCTAATGGTCTTTGGTTTGCCACACGTACTCCATGTGAAAATTATTAAACTAAAAATCTGACATCCCCAAACCACTGTTTCGCTGGAAATCAGCAATGACCGTACATGTAGTATGTTTGTGTTCCACCAGGTGTTTATCTCAGTGAAAGGGATCTACTACCAGGTGGAGGTCATGGGTCAAGTCGTCACATGGGTCGTTCCGCACAAACTGGGTTATCAGGTACGTCATTATGTAGAACACTACATATGAGCGTATAGATCTGACCAATCTGCCTTTTTTTTGAAAACTACATTGTACCCAAAGCATCCTCTCCATTTTAGTACGGTCATGGAGCTGAATAAGTGGTGTCATCGATACCGTTCAAGTACTGCACAGCTATGTAACCAAAGAGTAGCCCGATTATGGTGAAAAAATTAATTGTATTGCAGTAGAATTTTTCGTGTACTATTCTCTTAAAAAACACAGATATACTGAGAACTGAATTGTACAATACAGGCTTACACTTGTAAAATTGTATTGTTTAGTATCACTTATAAGTGACACGGCAAGCAACATAAGCATTACGCTTCTTATTGCCCTTTTCCAATTTGTATTATTGATGTTTAAAATTCAATTGTGTTTGTGCGTTTACTGTTGATGTTGTTGAAATAAACTTTGTTATTATAAACTTTATTATTATAGTGAAAACAAGTCTGTAATAAAATAAAAAGTACATTTTATTAATAATGGAAAAATCAATGAGATTTTCATGTATATTATTTTTGACAATATTTTATAGTCACTGGGTACTTATTTAAATTTTAACATATAAAATTTTAAAATACCTAACTAAAATACACACTGAACCAATGTATTCTTGTAACTGGGACCAATCATCATAGACCGTCTTACTCCAGTATGTTCAAGTACTTTCTCACTTCTGTTGAGACCAATTGCAGGAAACAATGTCCACCTCCTGTTTCAGCATCCAACTGATGTAGACTACCGCATCATGGCCACGTTTGTTGAGTTCTACACAACCATGCTCGGCTTTGTCAACTTCAGGCTGTATCATACTCTCGGCCTTCACTATCCACCCAAGGTCAGTTCACCTGTGTCCAGATGCACTGCTGGACACCACTCTTCTTCCAATACAGCGCATGTCTCTGTATTAGTCACACACAGTGTGACTAGAGTATTGTTGAGCTGGGTCCATTCACAATGTTGGTGGGTTAGAAAGAGAGAGACCAGCTCAGTGAGTCCACGACAGGTTACACATTCACACCAGTGGTGGGTTAGAGAGAGACACCAACTCAGTGTGTCCACGACAGGTTACACATTCACACCAGTGGTGGGTTAGAGAGAGAGACCAGCTCAGTGAGTCCACGACAGGTTACACATTCACACCAGTGGTGGGTTAGAGAGAGACACCAACTCAGTGTGTCCACGACAGGTTACACATTCACACCAGTGGTGGGTTAGAGAGAGAGACCAGCTCAGTGAGTCCACGACAGGTTACACATTCACACCAGTGGTGGGTTAGAGAGAGACCAGCTCAGTGAGTCCACGACAGGTTACACGTTCACACCAGTGGTGGGTTAGAGAGAGACCAGCTCAGTGAGTCCACAACAGGTTACACATTCACACCAGTGGTGGGTTAGAGAGAGACCAGCTCAGTGAGTCCACGACAGGTTACACATTCACACCAGTGGTGGGTTAGAAAGAGACACCAACTCAGTGAGTCCACGACAGGTTACACGTTCACACCAGTGGTGGGTTAGAAAGAGACACCAACTCAGTGAGTCCACGACAGGTTACACGTTCACACCAGTGGTGGGTTAGAGAGAGACACCAACTTAGTGAGTCCACGACAGGTTACACGTTCACACCAGTGGTGGGTTAGAGAGAGAGACCAGCTCAATGAGTTCATGACAGGTTACACGTTCACACCAGTGGTGGGTTAGAGAGAGAGACCAGCTCAGTCAGTCCATGACAGGTTACACGTTCACACCAGTGGTGGGTTAGAGAGAGACACCAACTCAGTGAGTCCACGACAGGTTACATGTTCACACCAGTGGTGGGTTAGAGAGAGACACAAACTCAGTGAGTCCACGACGGGTTACACATTCACACCAGTGGTGGGTTAGAGAGAGAGACCAGCTCAGTGAGTTCATGACAGGTTACACGTTCACACCAGTGGTGGGTTAGAGAGAGAGACCAGCTCAGTCAGTCCACGACAGGTTACACGTTCACACCAGTGGTGGGTTAGAGAGAGACACCAACTCTGAGTCCACGACAGGTTACACGTTCACACCAGTGGTGGGTTAGAGAGAGACACCAGCTCAGTGAGTCCACGACAGGTTACACGTTCACACCAGTGGTGGGTTAGAGAGAGACACCAACTCAGTGAGTCCACGACAGGTTACACGTTCACACCAGTGGTGGGTTAGAGAGAGAGACCAGCTCAGTCAGTTCATGACAGGTTACATGTTCACACCAGTGGTGGGTTAGAGAGAGACACCAACTCAGTGAGTCCACGACAGGTTACACGTTCACACCAGTGGTGGGTTAGAGAGAGAGACCAGCTCAGTGAGTTCATGACAGGTTACACGTTCACACCAGTGGTGGGTTAGAGAGAGAGACCAGCTCAGTCAGTCCATGACAGGTTACACGTTCACACCAGTGGTGGGTTAGAGAGAGACACCAACTCAGTGAGTCCACGACAGGTTACACGTTCACACCAGTGGTGGGTTAGAGAGAGACATCAGCTCAGTGAGTCCACGACAGGTTACACGTTCACACCAGTGGTGGGTTAGAGAGAGAGACCAGCTCAGTGAGTTCATGACAGGTTACACGTTCACACCAGTGGTGGGTTAGAGAGAGAGAGACCAGCTAAGTCAGTCCATGACAGGTTACCCGTTCACACCAGTGGTGGGTTAGAGAGAGAGAGAGACCAGCTCATTGAGTCCATGACAGGTTACACGTTCATACCACTGGTGGGTTAGAGAGAGAGACCAGCTCAGTGAGTCCATGACAGGTTACACGTTCACACCAGTGGTGGGTTAGAGAGAGAGACCAGCTCAGTAAGTCCATGACAGGTTACACGTTCACACCACTGGTGGGTTGAGAGAGAGACCAGCTCAGTGAGTCCATGACAGGTTACACATTCACACCACTGGTGGGTTGAGAGAGAGACCAGCTCAATGAGTCCATGACAGGTTTCACGTTCATACCATTGGTGGGTTAGAGAGAGAGACCAGCTCATTGAGTCCATGACAGGTTACACATTCACACCAGTGGTGGGTTAGAGAGAGAGACCAGCTCATTGAGTCCATGACAGGTTACACGTTCACACCAGTGGTGGGTTAGAGAGAGAGACCAGCTCAGTCAGTCCACGACAGGTTACACGTTCACACCAGTGGTGGGTTAGAGAGAGAGACCAGCTCAGTGAGTCCACGACAGGTTACACATTCACACCAGTGGTGGGTTAGAGAGAGAAACCAGCTCAGTGAGTCCACGACAGGTTACACGTTCACACCACTGGTGGGTTAGAGAGAGAGACCAGCTCAGTGAGTCCACGACAGGTTACATGTTCACACCACTGGTGGGTTAGAGAGAGAGACCAGCTCAGTGAGTCCACGACAGGTTACACATTCATACCACTGGTGGGTTAGAGAGAGAGACCAGCTCAGTGAGTCCACGACAGGTTACACATTCACACCACTGGTGGGTTAGAGAGAGAGACCAGCTCATTGAATCCACGACAGGTTACACATTCACACCACTGGTGGGTTAGAGAGAGAGACCAGCTCAGTGAGTCCATGACAGGTTACACGTTCATACCACTGGTGGGTTAGAGAGAGAGAGACCCGCTCAGTGAGTCCACGACAGGTTACACATTCACACCAGTGGTGGGTTAGAGAGAGAGACCAGCTCAGTGAGTCCACGTCAGGTTACACATTTACACCAGTGGTGGGTTAGAGAGAGAGACCAGCTCAGTGAGTCCATGACAGGTTACATGTTCACACCATGCCATAGACACCAGGTGAAAAGAACCTATAACTTTTAGTGTCTTATGCAATAGATTTTAAGTTTATTCATGTGAAACCTTGAGTTGGATTGATCAGCAAAATTTGCATGTATCTCTATTTGTCTATTAGTGCAATTACTGTATTTGTCAGTGTAATTACTGATTTGTCCAATGAATTGCTGCTGCTTGCGTGGTAATCTGGTAATCTGAAATAAAGCAATGCTGCAAAGCTGCTATGTAACAGTTAATGGATAGTATATTAAACAGATAAACCTATCTGATGATTGTAGCATCATACAGAATATGCGATGAAGACATTTAAAGAAGAATAGCAGTTGCAAAGAATGTATTTCAAGACATGTCAAGCATATTGAAGAGTAGGAATAAATCAGTCGTAATAACAATAGAACTTCTTACTTACTTAGTCCTCTTCGTGCCCAGTGGCACATAAGGCCACTGGACTCCTGGAAGAACTTCTGTAGTTGCTCAATCAACAGAGTGAGGGACAATCAAATAAGCGTATCTGTGGGTTTCTGCCTCCAATAACTGTTATGTTGCATTCTATTAGATCTAAATCGTTATTTTGTGTAATTATTATTGTGTGGCAATAAAAATGCTTCTTATCCTAACCTCGCTCTTCCGTTCTCTTCTGTGCCTCCCCTCCCTGCTCACCACTCTAGTATTCACTATCTCTTGTAGCCAAAGTTGTTTCAGTTTCACTTTGCTTGTTCATTAAGGGCCAATAACTTCAATAAAATCTGGTTTTTATCACTATTTATACATTGCGTTTAGTTGGCTCTGGAAGGCTCAACCAGCAAAGTGGAAGATCTGTGCATGAAGTCAGAACTCTGGCAGGAGGTATGTCTTGTGGTTCCTACTCTGATTATCATGACATTTCTCTGTGACATTGACACATTAGACTTTGTGTTATTATTGAATGCATCAACCTTAGTCAAAATGGGCGTTTATGCATTATTCAGTAGAATTATAAATCTTTTTTGTAACATCCTGACTGTCCAAATGTGTTTTAATGAATGGTAGTGAGATGTTTATGTTGACAGTTAACTCTGATGTGGTATATTTCTAGCCATACCACTTTGGATAGGTCGTGAAGCGAGTATACTATAATCATGAAGCAAGTATACTATAATAAAGAAGCGAGTATACTATAATCATGAAGCGAGTATACTATAATCATGAAGCAAGTATACTGTAATCGTGAAGCGAGTATACTATAATCGTGAAGCGAGATACTATAATCGTGAAGCGAGTATACTACAAGTAACGAAAATTACCTCAATGTTGCATACACATCACACAGCTGTTTCGTATGGATTATCTGTATTTGATGTGGGTGAGATTTTTGGAGAACATGTCCTTTTTTCTGATAGATGGTGACATTCGTTCGGAAGCTGAATGCTATAAGCAGATTAAACAGTCAAAATTTGTATATGAGTTTATACATAATTTCAAGTAAACAATCTAGATTGCAGCCAATAAAACGACACGTCCAAGCCAGTAACAGTACACTGTGACACGTCCAAGCCAGTAACAGTACACTGTGACACGTCCAAGCCAGTAACAGTACACTGTGACACTGGTCTTTACTTTGTTATTGTGTAGTAACAAGTGTGGTCTGTTGTCAGAGACTCGCCGCCCTCACCCAGGTCCTGGAGAACGTCATGCCAAAGACATCAGATGTGGATGATGCGGAGGTTGACATGTTTCCAGCGGCCGATGTGAGTCGCCGTTTCAACCCATATTCACCCTCCCATTTCAACCCATATTCACCCTCCCGTTTCAACCCATATTCACCCTCCCGTTTCAACCCATATTCACCCTCTCGTTTCAGCCCATATTCACCTTCCCGTTTCAACCCATATTCACCCTCCCGTTTCAACCCATATTCACCCTCCTTTCCGTTGACCAGTTAGTCAGAAACTTGGTTTAAATTAAGATTTTTTTGTACAAGTGAATACAAGGTTAAATTACCAGAGGAACCAGTCCGTGTGTTTCAGATTAAACCCCTGGAAACATGTTGCACAACTGGGAACTCAGGCTACTTTGACTGAATAAGGGTGCCTGAGTTTTTGAGGCAACTAGGACTGAACGTAAATGCCTGAATTGTAGAAAATAACCTGTAATTGAAGTCGTAATTGTTTTTTTTTACAGATTAATCAAAGTTATAATAACAAATCTTATGTGCTATAATTCTAGTCAAAATTTTTTAAATACTTGTTGATGTGACTTTTCTTTGTGACTCTGTTTCTGGTTACCGTGGTTACACAAGTGACATGTTCAATGTTGACAGGGAGACGACCCTGACAGACTGGAGCAAGCCCGGGTCGAAGCTGAGAAACTCAAACAGTTTCAGAAACTCTTTGGAAGCCTTAAATTCTTCTTGAATCGGGAAGTGCCGAGGGAGACACTTACCTTCATCATCCGGTAGGGGGCAGCACTAACACTCAGTGCTGGTGATGTCATCTGATCTGCTTCATCTAACGATTTCAAAACATTGTTGTGTGACACTCAGGGTTCAAAGGATGCGCCTTTGCGTAATTGCATTTTAAAGATTGGCGCAACTGAATCACATGAATGGTATTTGGTGCACAAAGATATAGTCCTTGCTGGCAAAAGCCATCCTACATAAATTAAAAGAAACATCCCTTCACTTGTTCAAATCATGTGGCACTATTCTGCAATTTGATTAACCAAGACTCGAAGGCAAATGAAACGGTATTGGACCAACGGCGTACATGCTGACATTAACTACTGATTCCATTCAACATATGCTGCCGCGAAATATTAAACATCAACATTTGTGCGGAGAGAAAATAATAACTAGCAATAACAGAAATATTTAGAAGTATTGTCACTATTTCAGATTACATGGAAAACCATTTGATTTGCATTTGACTCATGCTCACGTACCCTACGCAAGGATCATATTTGCTGTATTTTGGAAATAGTATACTAGTATATAATTGTCTTATTGAAATAATTAATATTATGCAGGCTAATCCGTTATTAATCCACACCGATTTAAAAGCCAGCACCCTCATTTGATTTACAGTATGGCATCGCAGCCCAGTCACGCACCGGAGCTTGACATTCCACAAACTAATTATATAATATTATAGTTAAAAGGCAGCTTCTTGTAACGTTTTGAAAAATAGCACAAGGAAAGATGTCTCGTTCCCATCAGCGTAATACTTTCTACAACTTCCTAAAACATCTTGCTTGTAGTTCTGAAGGATAATGATATCATACCACTTCTTTCTATTTGGAATTGAAAACAATTTGAAGTAATTCCAAATCATGCGTACTTCAAAGCCAGTACTCTTCATGCAATTTGTGGGTCACCATCCGGCCTTGCCGCTCTACAGTAAGTTGATTTCGGTGACAAACTGGAGCTAGATATTGACATTCCTCATACAAATGTTGCATACCAACTTATAGGTAATAAATTATTCGGAAAACTAACAAATTCATAAAAAATAGTGTTGTAATGCCTTCCAAAGCAATTATACTATTGAACTGATTCATACAAATAATTAATTATATGGAATAATCCCTGTTGTTCCTACAAATTATGAGAGAGCATCTGGTACCACAATTACCTTACATAACTGAAGGTGTACAAACTTAGTGCGGGCCCCACTAAATAATATGCTTGGTACATGCGTAAAATGGCGTACACTTATATGCTGCACAATCGATGCAATGTTATCCAAAATGGCCCACATCTATCACCTACATGAGCCTTTGGCCAAGATCCTAGATTGAACTCTAGACACTATATAAAACCGACGTCAAACTTTGAATTACATCGACCCGTGTGCATCTTGAGCAACTTTATGTTCACGAGGAGGGACTTCAGCTGTCATAACACAACACTTCCTGCATGTACGACACTAAGCCAAACACAATACTACCTGCATGTACGACACTAAGCCAAACACAACACTGCCTGCATGTACGACACTAAGCCAAACACAACACTGCCTGCATGTACGACACTAAGTCAAACACAACACTGCCTGCATGTACGACACTAAGCCAAACACAACACTGCCTGCATGTACGACACTAAGCCAAACACAACACTGTCTGCATGTACGACACTAAGCCAAACACAACACTGTCTGCATGTACGACACTAAGCCAAACACAACACTGCCTGCATGTACGACACTAAGTCAAACACAACACTGCCTGCATGTACGACACGAAGCCAAACAGCTACTGATTCTGCTCTTCCCCTATGAAACCAATTTCAAGTATTACTGTGCATCTAAACTTTCCTTCAGTTATCCTCTCATCAGTACATGTTTATGGTATTCTCTTTATTTTCTCTTTATTTGTTATTCACTAGATATAGTCAATTATTTTAAAAGCATACAAATGTTTGCCAATCACATTTTCAATTCCAGCATGTCACTGTTAAGTTGCTTTTGTCACACGTTGAATGTTTCTTTTTTTTCAGGGCGTTTGGTGGGCAAGTGTCATGGTTTGAAACTGTAGCTGTTGGCGCCACCTATGATGAAGCAGATGAAACAATCACGCATCAGATTGTCGACAGACCAAATGTGGAGAAGAAGTATTTGTCCAGGTGAAGTGAATGCTGGGTAAAGAAAATGGCAAACATTAAATCGGGCTTGGTGAAGTTAGGGTATTCTAGACAATGGTAGTATTACCAACTAGTCCCTAGGACTGGATACTGCTCTATATAAGTTAGGGTACTCCAGACAATGGTAGTATTACCAACTAGTCCCTAGGACTGGATCCTGCGCTATATAAGTTAGGGTACTCCAGACAATGGTAGTCTTACCAACTAGTCCCTAGGACTGGATCCTGCGCTATATAAGTTAGGGTACTCCAGACAATGGTAGTATTACCAACTAGTTCCTAGGACTGGATACTGCTCTATATAAGTTAGGGTACTCCAGACAATGGTAGTATTACCAACTAGTCCCTAGGACTGGATACTGCTCTATATAAGTTAGGGTACTCCAGACAATGGTAGTATTACCAACTAGTCCCTAGGACTGGATACTGCTCTATATAAGTTAGGGTACTCCAGACAATGGTAGTATTACCAACTAGTCCCTAGGACTGGATACTGCTCTATATAGGTTAGGGTACTCCAGACAATGGTAGTATTACCAACTAGTCCCTAGGACTGGATACTGCTCTATATAGGTTAGGGTACTCCAGACAATGGTAGTATTACCAACTAGTCCCTAGGACTGGATACTGCTCTATATAGGTTAGGGTACTCCAGACAATGGTAGTATTACCAACTAGTCCCTAGGACTGGATACTGCTCTATATAGGTTAGGGTACTCCAGACAATGGTAGTATTACCAACTAGTCCCTAGGACTGGATACTGCTCTATATAGGTTAGGGTACTCCAGACAATGGTAGTATTACCAACTAGTCCCTAGGACTGGATACTGCTCTATATAGGTTAGGGTACTCCAGACAATGGTAGTATTACTAACTAGTCCCTAGGACTGGATACTGCTCTATATAAGTTAGGGTACTCCAGACAATGGTAGTATTACCAACTAGTCCCTAGGACTGGATACTGCTCTATATAGGTTAGGGTACTCCAGACAATGGTAGTATTACCAACTAGTCCCTAGGATTGGATACTGCTCTATATAGGTTAGGGTACTCCAGACAATGGTAGTATTACCAACTAGTCCCTAGGACTGGATACTGCTCTATATAGGTTAGGGTACTCCAGACAATGGTAGTATTACCAACTAGTCCCTAGGACTGGATACTGCTCTATATAGGTTAGGGTACTCCAGACAATGGTAGTATTACCAACTAGTCCCTAGGACTGGATACTGCTCTATATAGGTTAGGGTACTCCAGACAATGGTAGTATTACCAACTAGTCCCTAGGACTGGATACTGCTCTATATAGGTTAGGGTACTCCAGACAATGGTAGTATTACCAACTAGTCCCTAGGACTGGATACTGCTCTATATAAGTTAGGGTACTCCAGACAATGGTAGTATTACCAACTAGTCCCTAGGACTGGATACTGCTCTATATAAGTTAGGGTACTCCAGACAATGGTAGTATTACCAACTAGTCCCAAGGACTGGATACTGCTCTATATAAGTTAGGGTACTCCAGACAATGGTAGTATTACCAACTAGTCCCTAGGACTGGATACTGCTCTATATAAGTTAGGGTACTCCAGACAATGGTAGTATTACCAACTAGTCCCTAGGACTGGATACTGCTCTATATAGGTTAGGGTACTCCAGACAATGGTAGTATTACCAACTAGTCCCAAGGACTGGATACTGCTCTATATAAGTTAGGGTACTCCAGACAATGGTAGTATTACCAACTAGTCCCTAGGACTGGATACTGCTCTATATAGGTTAGGGTACTCCAGACAATGGTAGTATTACCAACTCGTCCCTAGGACTGGATACTGCTCTATATAAGTTAGGGTACTCCAGACAATGGTAGTCTTACCAACTAGTCCCTAGGACTGGATACTGCTCTATATAAGTTAGGGTACTCCAGACAATGGTAGTATTACCAACTAGTCCCTAGGACTGGATACTGCTCTATATAAGTTAGGGTACTCCAGACAATGGTAGTATTACCAACTAGTCCCAAGGACTGGATACTGCTCTATATAAGTTAGGGTACTCCAGACAATGGTAGTATTACCAACTAGTCCCAAGGACTGGATACTGCTCTATATAAGTTAGGGTACTCCAGACAATGGTAGTATTACCAACTAGTCCTTAGGACTGGATACTGCTCTATATAAGTTAGGGTACTCCAGACAATGGTAGTATTACCAACTAGTCCCTAGGACTGGATACTGCTCTATATAGGTTAGGGTACTCCAGACAATGGTAGTATTACCAGCTAGTCCCAAGGACTGGATACTGCTCTATATAAGTTAGGGTACTCCAGACAATGGTAGTATTACCAACTAGTTCCTAGGACTGGATACTGCTCTATATAGGTTAGGGTACTCCAGACAATGGTAGTATTACCAACTCGTCCCTAGGACTGGATACTGCTCTATATAAGTTAGGGTACTCCAGACAATGGTAGTCTTACCAACTAGTCCCTAGGACTGGATACTGCTCTATATAAGTTAGGGTACTCCAGACAATGGTAGTATTATCAACTAGTCCCTAGGACAATGGTAGTATTACCAACTAGTCCCTAGGACTGGATACTGCTCTATATAAGTTAGGGTACTCCAGACAATGGTAGTATTACCAACTAGTCCCTAGGACTGTATACTGCTCTATATAAGTTAGGGTACTCCAGACAATGGTAGTATTACCAACTAGTCCCTAGGACAATGGTAGTATTACCAACTAGTTCCTAGGACTGGATACTGCTCTATATAAGTTAGGGTACTCCAGACAATGGTAGTATTACCAACTAGTCCCTAGGACTGGATACTGCTCTATATAAGTTAGGGTACTCCAGACAATGGTAGTATTACCAACTAGTCCCTAGGACTGGATACTGCTCTATATAAGTTAGGGTACTCCAGACAATGGTAGTATTACCAACTAGTCCCTAGGACTGGATACTGCTCTATATAAGTTAGGGTACTCCAGACAATGGTAGTATTACCAACTAGTCCCTAGGACTGGATACTGCTCTATATAAGTTAGGGTACTCCAGACAATGGTAGTATTACCAACTAGTCCCTAGGACTGGATACTGCTCTATATAAGAATGTACCTTTAATACATTATATGGATAAATAAACGCTCTCTGTTTGAATAGTGATGGTGATCTAACAATGTATGTCTGCCGTAGGTATTACATTCAGCCTCAGTGGGTGTTTGACTGTATCAATGCCCAGAAGCTGCTTCCCGTCAAGGATTACTTCCCAGGGGAAATGCTGCCTCCCCATCTCTCCCCCTTCGTGGAGGAGGCAGAGGGCGAGTACGTGCCTCCGGAGAAACAGAAACTGCTTTCTGGGGAAACAGGTAAGTAGATGCTGATATGTCATTGTGTAAAATGTCATGATCTAAAAGATTGATTAGCAGCTGTGTCATTTAGTGTCATACATTGTTTCATTTAGCATCATACATTGTGTCATTTAGTGTCATACATTGTGTCATTTAGTGTCATACATTATGTCATTTAGCATCATACATTGTGTCATTTAGTGTCATACATTGTATCATTTAGCATCATACATTATGTCATTTAGCTCATACATTAATGTATTTCCCAAAAAAACATTTATTTTCTGGGCACAGTTCATAAGTGTGCTCACTGCGAGCGCATGCAGCAGTTTTGTGTTATGACTGCAGGATTGAGTGTGTAATACAAATGTTGTGTTATGTTAAGGTGGTTGGGGCGGCTAGCGTATCAGATGATTTTTCTTTTTTTTCTTCATAACATGCTAAGATATACTGAACTAAACGTCGACACCACAAAAAAAATCACCCAGCACTAACGTCATATTTTGCCAATCCATCCTTTAAAAATGCAGTCCTTTTGGAAATCCTCTCGAGTTCCCGGAAAAGCAATAATGTTTCCATAGTAATGACCACATGTGCTACGATGTTCAAACCAGCTAAATTCATTTGCCATGAAAGTGTGAAACCTAACTAAATCATATACTTAAACCAGCAAATATCAGCATTCAGTGAGCATTAACGTAGTTTATCGTGCCTTTGACACAAACGGAAACGCCGACCCTTATGTGACCTGGTGACCCCGCTGGATAACGGGCCAATCAAAATGACCGTACACACACCCTGCCACGTGTTTGTTAGATGGCTGGTGTGACCTGATACCATAGACGACAACACGTTACAAGTACACATTCAAGGGCTGTTGTGGCGGCAAATTAAGGGGACATGTCAATATTACAAATGGCTGTTATGTTTTGTCAACAATGCATAAAATCCAGTGAAAAACCATAAATTTCAACACAAAAACAAGCATTTGTTGAAATTGTGTTTTCATTAATAACAAGAAAATGATGTTTAAAATATTGTTTGAGAAAAACTACAACACTCACGATGTTGCAATTTAGCGTATGAACACGTCTTACGTGCACACAATGTAATACAGCAGTAAATTAGATTGGTGAAGGGTTTGTGTCAAAAATACACTGCCACTTTAGGCTGTCATTCAACTTTTGCTTAATTCATTCACGGTGCTGTAATAGACATAATTAGTTTATGTTGACCAAAATCTGCCATAAAGTCATCAGTTACTCTGTCATACTTATATGTATGTAATTTATTTCTTTGGGGATTTTCTCAAAATGATTAAACTTAAATTTCAGTGGCTATTTTTTTACATTTACAAAAATGTTCTAAAAACCTCGTAACATAACCAATATACATATATATACATATATACATATGTGATGCGCCACGCCAAAACCAGGCGCTTCTCGCTAAATTTTGTTCGGCGCAGGAGCCTAAAATGCATGGTGCCCGTTCGAATTGTCGAAAATCGGTTAACGACGGAATCGAACAACGAAATTATCCAGCTTTCCATAAATCCATTTATATAAGCTGAAAGATTGTTCAAACTAGTAATATTTAGCACTTTATTGAGGCCCCTGATTAGCGTCGCGGTTGAGAAGTCTGAAACAAAGCCATGTTTACGCGCTTTTGATCGACTGTCTTCGCTCGCTTACAAGTGGGAAACCCCACATGTTATACATGGCTGGAAAGCTACACGCTAAACTACACGTGTGATTGGGAATCTCTTACTCTAGACCAATAGAACAGCTCCTATTATACATACTTTATCCAGCAACAAAGTGCTGTTGTTGCTATGGAAGTTGCGAAACGCTCGCTGATTGGTCGAAAGCGTAAGCGCGCATGCGCAGTCGGCTTGTTTACACATTCCTTTCGTCTTTGTTCGCCAGTTTCGCCTGCTGTTTTCTTCTTCGATTCGTTAATGAATTGCACTATGGTATCGAAAGAAGCTTATTTAGCTACCGAGTTGGATCGTGCGAGGGAGTGCAATCTCGAGGACAGCAATTTAGCTGCAGTGATTGAAGATTACTTCGAAGGCCGCGTCGAGCCCGTGGAAGTCGCCTCGGCAGGGGCAGGGGAAGACCACATTGAGCCTGCACTGGTTGGCTCAGCGCCAGCGGGAGCGGACTTTCCAAATTGGGGAAACTGACATTGTGTAGTGTTATTATATATGTAATGTGTAAATAATGTTTTATTTTAAGATATTTCAGGGATTTACTTTAGTGGTTCGGCACCCAGTGCTCGCGGTAGTCTCCGGGAATACCAAACCTGGTAGTAAATGAGGTGGCATTCAATACATAATAGGTTTTTCCACTTTATACTTCTGCATCTAATTTATACACACCTACTGGAGGAACATACAAAATTTCATTCCATTTGGAGCATTATAAGTGCATGGTTGCTATGGGAGAAGCAATTTTTCAATGCAGTTTTTAAAGCTGATTTTCTCAAAACTATTATTCCAAGAACGTGTACACTAAAAGTGTAATATCTTGGCCCATGAGTAAGGTACACTCTTCATGTTGCTGTCATTTTTAAGCTGTGTATCTCCTCTATTTGAATCTGTAATAAAATGATTTTGTAAAATTGTCGAGAAGAGCCTGGTTTTGGCGTGTGGCATCACACATATATATATATATATACATATATATATATACATATATATATATATATATACATATATGTATATATAAATACATACATACATATATATTTATATATATATGTGTGTGTGGGTGTATATATATTTCTTCTTTCTTGCCCCTCCCTGGAAAAATAATGAATCAATGAAAAACAAATTTTTTTTAATCTGGTATATTAAATAGTATTTCAACTACAATCTGTGAAGAAATGGTTAATTTACCTTTAAAACTTCTACTGAAACTAATCAATTCAAGACAAGCATATAATAGCCACACCAACTACCATAACTTAATAATAACTTAATATAACCCACTCCCCATGAAACTTCATATTACATTGACCTGTGTGCAACTTCTTTTTCACCAGGTGGCGCCGCCATATCACAAAACTGCCTACTTGCGTTCACAGTGAGCACCTTTATCGTCTAGTTTTAATCTGCTTTATGTTCCCAGTGTTAAGACAAATGTCAGAACTAGAGCTTTTTCAGTTGGTGCACCGACTCTGTGGAACTCACTCCTGCTACATCCTCCTCCGTTGAAACCAGTTCTAGGTAGTGTCAAACATCAATGTTTCGAGATTTAACAAGATTTGCCATCCAAGCCAAAGGCCCAGATGGCAAGTGGACAAGGAAGCCATTGGCTTATCGAGAGTCCAACAATGTTCATCTACTTATAACCCGCCCTCATGAGATATGTGTCTACCTTATTTTTAAACATATTCACGCTGCTAGCAGTTACACAATCTGTAGACAATTTGTTCCATTCATTTATTGTCCTCTGTGAGAACGAGTGCTTCCTGATGTCCAATCTACATTGATCCTTTACTAATTTTACCTCATGTCCTCTAGTTCTGCTATCCTTCTTGAGTGAGAAAAACATATTTCTATCAATATTTTCATACCCATTCAATATCTTAAAAACTTCAATCTGATCTCCTCTTAACCTCCTTGTCTCTAGATCATCAATTAGTGCAGAAGAAGTGTCAGATGTCCATTGGTAATGTACTTCATTGTGTTTATGTGGAAGGAGATTTTTGTGTAATTCTTGTGCTGTTTGAAACCCATTGTCCGTGGAGCAACTCTGGCACTCTCGAAGGAATAAGAGGCTGTTGGTATTGAAATAGAAATCACAATTCTAAGTTTGACAAAAATGTTGGCGAATCAATGAAATGTTTTATTATATTTGACAGGAATGTTATTGGGAGTGACATAGGGTTCTGATGGAGGTGGGGTTAACCACACCAGTGGGATGTGAATAGTGTGTCTAATAGCTATTGTTATTTAGTTAGAGTTGTTTGGAGCCCACATTCTTTTGAGAAATGTTTGTCAATACCACATTATGAGTGAGTGTTGGGTTACCCTCTTTCCCTCCATATTGCCCTCTTTCCCTCCACCTTGCCTTCTTTCCCTCCACCTTGCCCTCTTTCCCTCCACCTTGCCTTCTTTCCCTCCACGTTGTCCTCTTTCCCTCCATCTTTCCCTCCACCTTGCCCTCTTTCCCTCCATGTTGCCCTCTTTCCCTCCACCTTGCCCTCCACCTTGCCCTCTTTCCCTCCACCTTGCCCTCTTTCCCTCCATGTTGCCCCTTTTCCCTCCACCTTTCCCTCCACCTTGCCTTCTTTCCCTCCATCTTGCCCTCTTTCCCTCCACCTTGCCTTCTTTCCCTCCACGTTGTCCTCTTTCCCTCCACCTTGCCCTCTTTCCCTCCATGTTGCCCTCTTTCCCTCCACCTTGCCCTCTTTCCCTCCACCTTGCCCTCTTTCCCTCCACATTGCCCCCTTTCCCTCCACCTTGCCCTCTTTCCCTCCACCTTGCCTTCTTTCCCTCCACGTTGCCCTCTTTCCCTCCACCTTGCCTTCTTTCCCTCCACCTTGCCTTCTTTCCCTCCACCTTGCCCTCTTTCCCTCCACCTTGCCCTCTTTCCCTCCACCTTGCCTTCTTTCCCTCCACCTTGCCCTCTTTCCCTCCACCTTGCCCTCTTTCCCTCCACCTTGCCCTCCACCTTGCCCTCTTTCCCTCCACCTTGCCTGCTTTCCCTCCAAGTAGGACTTTAGTTGTTATGTTTTGTAAATTCTTGTGTCACATGAAATGTTAACTGTCATTTTGTTTGTTGCAGATGACAAAGCTGAACAGAGTGAGGAAGAAATGGAGGAGGAAGAAGATGAGGAAGAAGTGGAAGAAGAAAAAGATGAATCATCTGAAGAGGAGGAAGGTATGGTGGATTCCAAGCACACTTGTATTATCCACTCCTTAGGACCGGGTCCGCTGGCTCCCTTCTAGGGTCCTCTCTGGTCTGTGCTGCTGGGGTAATGCTTTGCCCCTCTACCCCAAGTGTGGGTACCTTTCTCTCCAGCTCATCCCAGATTTGACCATTGTAAATACCATGAAATAAGAATAAAGAGCTTCTATGCTGCGGTGTTGTGATCTGGACATTAGGGCAGTCGAAACACTAAAATGTTCATTCTACAGAGCTATGCAACAGGCATGTGAATCTGAGCGTAGACTATACATATTAAGGTAGCTGGGGCGGCTATTATATGCTTGTGTTCAACTTAGTAGTTTCAGTAGAATTTTTTTAAGATAAATTAAAAAAAATGTCATAGATTGTAGTTGAAATACTATGTAATGTTTCAGATTAATAGCAATTTGGAGTTTTTCATTTATTTCATGTTACAAGATTTTTAAAACATTTTTGTAAATGTGAAAAAATTGCCACAGAATGCAAGATTATATCATTTAAAAAAAGTTATAATCGACATACATATAAGTATGACAGTGTCACTGATAACATTAAGGGAGATTTTGGTTAACATAAATGAATTACGTCTGCTACACCACTGTGATTGACACATTGACACGCCAAATTGCAGCTTAGTAATTATTGTAGTTTTTCTAAATAAGTCAATCAAGCATCATTTCCTGGTTGTTAGTGATAACAGAAATGTCAATAGATATGCACATCGTGCTTGAAATGAGACGTTTTTCACTGGCGTTTTACGTATTGTTGACAAAACATAACGGCCATTGCTAATATTGACACGTCCCCTTAATTTGATAAATAAAGAAGTATCTTATCTTAATTTGCCGCCACAATGACCCTTGAATCTGTATTTATAACGCGTTGTCGTCTACAATATCAGGTTACACCAGCCATCTGACAAACACGTGGCAGGACGTGTTTACGATCATTTTGATTGGCCCCGTTATCCATGGGGTCGCCAGGTCACATTTACGTGCCATTTCTGTTATAGTTTCAAAGGCACAATAAACTATGTTAGCGCTGATATTTGTTGGTTTAAGGACATGATTTAGTTAGGTAGATATAGTACCGATGTGTACTGGAATCACAGTAACCAGACAATATGTTCCACGTTCACGGCGAACGAATAAAGCTGGTTCGATGATCGGCGCACATGCGATCGTTACTGTGGAAACATCGTCAGCATTTCTAAGAAGTCGGGGGGGTTTCCAAAAGGACTGTTTTTTTAAAGGGTGGATTGGCGAAATACGACATTAGTGCCAGGGGATTATTTGTGGTGTCGACGTTCAGTTCAATATTTCCTAGCATGTTATGAGGAAAAAAATTATGAATAAATCAACTGACAGCTGCCCCAGCTAACTTAATAGGTAAGTATTATCAGAAATGTTCATGGCTATAAAAGTAAAAGTTTACAGAGCCAATAACCTATGTTTGTCTTGTAAAGATGATTTACGTGTATTTTGCAGAGGATACGATTGAGAGACTATATTCACAGAAAAGGAGGAAAGTGGATGGTTCTGAGACGAATGGAGCGGGACAGAAAGACACGTCAAAAGACACAAAGGTGAGGTCATGTTGTTGACACGTCCCATCAGGTGTGGTACCAATTACACAAAATCACATCAGTTACAGCTTTCATTTTTCAGTTGTGCTTCTAAAAGGAAATTACAACTATAATTATACAATTTCAGTGCAATTACAGATGCATTATGCGGGAATGACTGTTTATTCCAGTAGGCTATTCAGTATTTGCTAAATATATATTATGAATAATCCGCTGTGTAAGTAAGTGTTATGGTTTTATTTAGTCTTGATTGTCAATAAATGTGGGACATTTTGATTTAAGGTAAACAAATACTGTAACTGATTGTTGTTGATGTAATTGTTGAGTTACACAAAAAATCAATTACAATGATAGCATCTTTTCCAAATACAGCATCTTGTAATCAGTTGCAGTTATATAATTAGACCTGGTTCTGCATCCCATTATAGGGCTCCATAGTGATGTTCTGGTGGCATATCAAATATGTATCCTATGAAATATTGACCCAGTACATTCTCCCAAGACTACGTACCAGTTTGAACAGTTTGTTGGATCAACAGGGTTTGTTAGGGGCCTGAAAATTAAAGTGTGTAATTGTGTTCGCTGAAGTGAAAAGCTGATATTTCGTTGAGCATCCTGGAATTGAAAACAGGATATCGTTTAGAAGATGAAATTGTAGATGCTGACAGAATATATGCAAATTATTAATCTTATAAGATATATATACGTGACATTGTTAATATATTTTACTGATTTAACTTATCTGATTAACTTATATGTCTATCTAATGTACCAACTTAATTGTAGTTTTTTAATTTAATGTATTTATTTATTTAACTTCTTTATATAACTAATTTATTTAACTTATGTTTACCTGTCTTTTAACCACATTTTATTTTACCTTTCCAATTTATTTTAAATTATTTAGCATTATCTTGTTATCGCCTTTGAGCAGGTTTTTAACCTGGAAACATCGCACATTATAAATGTATAATAATAATACATTTTGCTCAGAGCATTCTAATGGCCTAGACTATTTTCTCAAAAGCCTTTGAAAATACCAAGGTATGCAACAGTAGATTAATTACGTTAATCCTAGAAGAAGTAAATAGTAATTTGTGGAGTTTGTTTTTCAGGGCAAAATGGCTGTTGTCCGAGGCACTGCAGAAAAAGATGACGCTGAGGCAAGGCTGCACCAGCAAAAAGCAGAAGAAAGGAAGTTAGCCGAAATGATGATCCCAAAGAAAAAGAAGCAGCTCTATAAGAAGATAATGTTTGGACGCAAGAGGAAGGTTCAGGAGGTGAGATCATTGTGTAATAAGATAATGTTTGGACACAAGAGGAAGGTTCAGGAGGTGAGATAATGGTGTAATAAGATAATGTTTGGACACAAGAGGAAGATTCAGGAGGTGAAATAATGGTGTAATAAGATAATGTTTGGACACGAGGAAGGTTCAGGAGGTGAGATAATGGTGTAATAAGATAATGTTTGGACACGAGGAAGGTTCAGGAGGTGAGATAATGGTGTAATAAGATAATGTTTTGACACAAGAGGAAGGTTCAGGAGGTGAGATAATGGTGTAATAAAATGTTTGGACATGAGGAAGGTTCAGGAGGTGAGATCATTGTGTAATAAGATAATGTTTGGACACAAGAGGAAGGTTCAGGAGGTGAAATAATGGTGTAATAAGATAATGTTTGGACACGAGGAAGGTTCAGGAGGTGAGATAATGGTGTAATAAGATAATGTTTGGACACAAGAGGAAGGTTCAGGAGGTGAGATAATGGTGTAATAAGATAATGTTTGGACACAAGAGGAAGGTTCAGGAGGTGAGATAATGGTGTAATAAGATAATGTTTGGACACAAGAGGAAGGTTCAGGAGGCGAGATCATTGTGTAATAAGATAATGTTTGGACACGAGGAAGGTTCAGGAGGTGAGATCATTGTGTAATAAGATAATGTTTGGACACAAGAGGAAGGTTCAGGAGGTGAGATAATGGTGTAATAAGATAATGTTTGGACACAAGAGGAAGGTTCAGGAGGTGAGATAATGGTGTAATAAGATAATGTTTGGACACAAGAGGAAGATTCAGGAGGTGAGATAATGGTGTAATAAGATAATGTTTGGACACGAGGAAGGTTCAGGAGGTGAGATAATGGTGTAATAAGATAATGTTTGGACACAAGAGGAAGGTTCAGGAGGTGAGATAATGGTGTAATAAGATAATGTTTGGACACGAGGAAGGTTCAGGAGGTGAGATAATGGTGTAATAAGATAATGTTTGGACACAAGAGGAAGGTTCAGGAGGTGAGATAATGGTGTAATAAGATAATGTTTGGACACAAGAGGAAGGTTCAGGAGGTGAGATCATTGTGTAATAAGATAATGTTTGGATGCAAGAGAAAGGTTCAGGAGGCGAGATCATTGTGTAATAAGATAATGTTTGGAAACAAGAGGAAGGTTCAGGAGGTGAGATAATGGTGTAATAAGGTAATGTTTGGATGCAAGAGAAAGGTTCAGGAGGTGAGATCATTGTATAAGAATAATTGTATAAGAAGATGTTTTAACTCAGAAGTAGGTTCAGAAGGTGAGATAATCGTATTGTGCTCAGAACATATAATAATTGTAGAACTGAAACATTTTGAAATTGCAGGATTCGATTTGTTAATCATTTTCTTTGTGGATGAAGTCCGTAAACGCAAACTGAAGTGGTTCAGACACATAAAAAAAAGTAGCGTTCCCGTCAAAGCCATATTCGAAGGCAGGTTAACAAAGAAGAGGACGGCTGCAAAGGAGATGGAGAGATAACACAAAGGAGTGGACGAAACAAAAAACGTGCAATGAGTGACATATTCTGCAAAAGCGGAGAACATGTTTAGAGAAAAATATTTATATTACATATTTGTTTGCATGTCAGTGATTTTTATGTAATGTATGCCACACTTAATTTGCAATGTACATTTAATATGTAGGCTTAGAATTGTATGATTATTTTTTACTATGCATATATTTGTATATGCAGTTAACATATATGCATATTGTATATTGTTTGATTAGGTCATGACGCTATAACATATGGCGTGGTGTAAGACTGAGATACCTAAATAGATACCTGGTTTAATTCCACCTATTCTAATCACCAAACAAATCAAACTGTTGCGGTAACAAATTTATAAAATGTATGAAATTGGAAATGAACCCTAATATCTCATACAAATATATTCTTGTGAAAAACTGTGGATGTTATTTGAACCCAGTATGTTGGTTGTTTCAGGCAAAGAAGCTGCAGGAGAAACGGGAGACGTACGACAAGGAACAGAAAGCTCTCAAGAAGGCAAACAAGAAGAGGAAGGTGTCAGTGCAGTAGTGGAGGAAAGGGAAGATTGCAATGTCATGTGAGAAACAAATAAATCAAATGTATGTATGAGACAGTGTTGTTGGTTGATTCACCTTTGATATCATTGAAAACAGTGCAGTTTGAAGAAGAATATATCATTTCAATTGAATATACGAGTTGCATATGGACGGACAAATGCTCTATGCTGAAAGGTCCACCAAGCAACTTCCACTTCCTTTCAGTTTACAAATAACACAAAACAACAAGATACCACAAAACAACATTTGTATAGTTTACTGCAAACCACAACTTTACATCAACATAATATGACAAATTATGTCCAAATAAAAATCATCTTTTCTGGCAACACAGGGTTAGACTGTAGGGTCACGTCTTCGTTGCTCCAAGACTGAAACTACGTACAAATATTCACCAGTGATACTGTTAAAAATCTGGCACAGTTGGTTTCCCCGTAAACGACGACAGACATAGTCTGAACATGTGCCAAAATAAAAGTGTACAGGTCTTGTGCGCAGAGGATCCTGTCGAATCTGACCGTCAGGTGTGAACAATTGCGTAGTATCTTTCATTTCTTCGTCCTGGACAAACATTGCTATAATCTCAGCTGAAAATGGAGAAACAACATGCTACACTTTAGATATATAACATATAAAGCTTGCATGGATATGCGCTTAAAGGGATGGTACAACGATTTATATGCTTAACTGATATAGGTTTCATATTAAAATGCCCATCTGATCTGATATTTTGGTTCTCAAAGTTCATCTAAATTAACAGTGTTGTGTTTCATGTTTTAATCTTTATTGCTGTAGAATATTTACAACCAGAAATTGTATAAAAGGAGAATTTGACAGTCATTCAGTCAACCAATTAAAACTGCCGTACCTTCCATTTAAATAGGCAGCAGTTTGTATGTGTTAACACATGAACTGCTGGATATTTAAATAATGTTAACATTATTTAAATAGGCAGCAGTTTGTATGTGTTAACATTATTTAAATAGGCAGCAGTTTCTATGTGTTAACATTATTTAAATAGGCAGCAGTTTGTATGTGTTAACATTATTTAAATAGGCAGCAGTTTCTATGTGTTAACATTATTTAAATAGGCAGCAGTTTCTATGTGTTAACATTATTTAAATAAACATTCTATGGTACACATCACAGGCAGATCTTCAGAAATGTGTAAATACTTCATAAATACTTCTGACTGCGCTACAACAATCTGAGGATATTTTGATTTCAGTTGCAACATTGCAAATACTACTGAACATACATTGCAGACTCTAACTGTGTTCTACAGTATTAAAGGGCACTGTCACACAGCAGTATAATATAACTAAAGTATTAAAGGGCACTGTCACACAGCAGTATAATATAACTCAGATAATACAATTACTACTCATTGTAGTCTATAAATACACACATTTTTTACAATTTGTTTACACACATTGAATTACGACATACAACAACATGGCAAGGCCTGTCAGCATCGGCACTAAATATAACATGACATACATAAAATCCCACACAGGTTAAGATTAAGCTGGCTTACACACAAAATGTTACATACATACACAGAGTAAAGCAATATAATATGTCGGACAAGCATTAACATCAGCCTGCAAAAATACAAAATCTGTATTTATATTAAAATAAATGCAACAATAGCTTCTACAAATTACACTTGAACATTAAATAACAGGTAGAGAGTCAGAGATTGTTTTTTATCATCAAGTCATGTTATAATTATATAAACTATTCTAACTTATGAACCACCCAAATAGGTTTTAAGTTGTCCTTCTGTACATTCGCAAACAACTGTATAAAATCTGCAATACCTGTGGACAAAGTTTCCTAGGTTCAGGGGATCACATGACAGACATATCATCAATGACATCACATCATGTACAATGAAAACAGGATATTCTCGGCAAAACATTCAAATTAAACAGATAATGGTAAATTAAATGAATAAAATGGTGGTTAATTATTTTAAACAGATTTGGGCAGTTAATATGTCAGAATAGATACAATTTATACTAGATATTAAAATGATGAGATTCTGTACTTTTAAGGGTGCAACCATTAAGTACCATGTGACTGGGTTGATTTCCTGGTGATTAATGATGTGATATCACTAAAAAATCTACATATGATGCCTTGAGATTCTTCTGTTTTGATTGGCTTTTCGTTCAGATGCACAATATAGTATGATATACATCCAAATTCTATGTAACAACAATGAACAAAGTTAAAATTAAAAGAAAAAACAACTAAGCAAAAGTGAGCTCTTATAACAATTATGGCCAAATAACGATGTGGTTGTTTGGTATACATTTCTCAAAATAATGCTCATATCCAGACACCAGGCGCCACTTCTGTAATAATTTATATTTAAATTGGCATCAATATAAATAAAAGAAAAGGCCATTTTAAACATTCCCATATGCTAACACCAGTAAATATAAGAATTATGACAATAATTTACTTAATTATATTAATCAACTACAACTATTTCATTACCTTCAGTCTCTGGAAGGGACAACCTTGTATATATATATATATATGTATATATATATATGTGTATATATATATTATATATATATTTAAAAACAGTACAAAGGCCAAGCAAAAAGGTGTGATAATGTGCTGAATGAATTATTACAATGTTATGCGTGCGTGCGTGCGTGCATGGAAGCATGCAGTGCATGTATGTGTCTGTGTATAAGCTACCAACTAAAAGAATTTTAATCCTGACAAATTACAATTTACATTGGTATAAAGTTGTAGCAACATAAATCACATTAAGCGATATTATATGGATGTACAATTTAAAAATAACAAATGCGATTTGTGCCAACACAGGTTTATAACAGTGATGTATATTGTAAAGAATGTTTTAATATTTGTCAGGATAAAAAATCTAATATGGTAGCTTTCTATATAGGTATGTTTGTTTAACTTTATCAGAACCAAACTTTTTGTTTGGCCTAATGCAGCCTGGTCTAATGTATTGTATGTATGTAAATTGTATGTATTCATACATTTGTACAACACACATTTACAATGTACATATCTACAATGTATATTAATAACCAGCCACCTAGGTTTACTATGGCACCACTCCAACATTTACAGTAGTTATCCAGAAAACTAAACATGCAAGTATTTAAAATAAATATCAGCTCTACTTTTGCATAAAATTTCCAAATCGACAATGGATGATAATAGAATAACAAGCAAAAAACACGGTTATCAGTCCAGCAGGAGCATCAATATAAAAGTAACATTTTGGTGAAAGAATTATTAAAACTAGTCAAGTTCCTTGACTCCTCAAAAATACTTCCTCCATGAGCTCTGGGGTAGACAGGAAGGGAGGTGTTTACCTCCTCAGTCATCCCACGAAACAGGCACATTTGATGCCCCTCAGAAACAATCGCATGTATCGTGTATATATTGTATTGTACAACGTGTTGTACTCAGCAGATGTCTGCATATTAATGCAGCTTTCTGTAAAAAGTTACTTTCCCATGTGATCAGGCCATTAGGAGAATGAAACCTTACAAAACATCAGTTTTTCAAAAAATCCTGCCTTGTTAAAACTAAATATGAACACTTCAACAGAAGCAGCACCAACATTCAAAACTTAATTAGACTCTTAACAGTACATGCTTTAGGCCAGTTTATACTGGTGATTTTTGTCATCAATGCTCAAGTCGGGAGTGGCGCGAGTCAACAACATTCACAGTGTCTAGACATGTCACTCATCTAAATGCACAGTTAATTTATCTGCACATAGTCATTTGACAAGATGTTAGCCAATCAGTTTGGGCACAAATCCCTTGAATAAACCAGTTTTACATATAAGCACTTAGACTGTATTAACAATACGTGCTTGGTTCCATAGTTGTCCTCTGTCAATTGAATTGCACCTGTGTGGCTGTGCCATATAATAGCACATTCCCACAGAAAACCAAGTACTAATTTCATAATTGATCTCATCTGTCATTGGGACACTGACCACAATAACAATTTATTTGTTTAAAGGCACCAAGAAACTTTGATAATTCCATTAAGGAAAGCTTATGAAAATCATGCATATTCACACCAACAGTAACATTGTCAAGATTTAATTTCATACAAATGTATTTTGAATAAGACCCACACCATTAGTGACAAAAACCAGCTACTAGCTAGGTTACATTAAGTACTGCACTCACACAAATCACGCTGGCATTGTAGCCTTCAAATAACCCAGTAGCTCTGCTCCAAAATTTCGGGTAACATCTCAAATTTCAATTTTTTTTATCATAAAAACAGTATTTAACCTAGCCTAGCTAGGGTACATAAGGCATTTGACAGAGGACAACCTTGTACAACTAGCCTAGCTAGGGTACACAAGGCATTTGACAGAGGACAACCTTGAACAACTTAAGATTCAGTTATATTACATAATTGGTGAGTTATCCTTAACCACATATTTTACTGATCTGTGTACGTGGATTTACTGGGAGTGAGACTCACTCCAACACACCCTTACCTTCCTCCTCATCCCCACTTTGATCTATATCAGGAAACACTCCTAGTTCCTCAATGTTCACAAACTTGTCTTCTTCCCGAGTCTCCGCCTGCCCAGGATCCCTTCTATATGTTTTTACACCAGAATCTGTCACATTCTCACACGAGTTAACGATGGCAGCAACATCAGACAGGTCAGTGGCGCCACCTTCTGGTTTGTGATCCTCCTCTATGATAACGGGATCATCTGGTAGAAAGCTGGCGCCATCTGGTTGTACATGATCTTCCTCTGGTGGTGTAAGTTCGTCAATCCTGCTCGGAATAAGTTCAGTCTCGCTATCAGACGAGTCCATCACATCCGGAATGGCATCTAATTCAAAGTCGGACTCAAGGTCACTGTCATCGCTGAGGTGGTCTCCAATGGCGATGTCTTCATCATCTTCGTTATCGTCTATCTCATCATAGGCAGGTATAACTGACCTCTGCATGTAAGAAGGTGGAGGACGGGTTTCTAATGTTGTCGGTGGTTTCGCTTTCATTTTCATCGCCTGAATGTCATGTGACTCATCACCCACTTCTTTGGTGTTAAGACTTTCTTGACTGCCGTTGGCGTCACCACGACCATCGTCATTTCGCCGGTGACCACCATCATCATCAATACTGTCGCTGTCAAACTCCTCGTCGTCGGCGGTGTCGTTGGTGACAATTCGGCCCTGCATGAGACCACTGCAGTAGAGACTGATGAGTATGACAAAGCCGAAGAAGAGAGTCTCGCGGTACATGTTGTACTGATGCAGCATGTACACATAAGCCAGCATGAACTCATCCACAAACCACAGCACCACCTGGAAGACCGCCGTCACGCAACACACCAGCATACTGACAAACATCTTGACGACACCCAACACCCCCGTCACGAGCTGCCACAGAAACGCACACACAATGTAGCAGATGTTGTACACGTGAACTCCTGTTGTGTAGAGGAAGCGTCCCAGGTACGTGCTGACTTCATACAGGAAGGCAAAGACAATCTCACCGAGTGCCAGTGACCACCGTGTGATGTAACGGCAGGCAATGAGTAGATATCGAACGCCAAATCTATTGAGTGTGACATCAAGGATATGGCTGATCGTTAAGACGATGTAGGATAGCCATTGCCATAGGAAAGTGGCAATGGTGGCCACCCAGTAGATAGTGAAATGTACAATGGCATCCGTCTGAATGTAGACAAATTTGCTTGTGACGTACACAACGTGAAATCCTGTTGAAAGACATGTGTAGGTGTAGCCATACGTGGTGTATGTCACTGACAGGACTGTGTCATATGTCCACATGAGTGTGACACAGATGGCGCTGTAAGATGTCGTCGTTGCGTTGTACGTGGTGTGGTAAAGAACAACACTGCCCGAGGCAACCGCTTCCGCAGTGACCTTTGCACTCTGCAGTGTCCAATCAGATGTTGTGTAAAGAGCATTCACTGACCAATGAAAGAAAACCATGATGCCGCGTACTGTCTTGTGAAAGATGAACGACGAAGTATCGAGCAGAAGTTCACTGATGGTGTAGGAACCAGAGTAGAGATCATAAGCCAACACTTGCAGGTTAGCCCAGAGCTTCACGCGACCGTCCGTTGCTGCGTACTTCAACATCTCCACTGACCAGATGGCTGCGTCCACTGACCACTCAGCTGCGAGAGCGCCACCGGCCTTTGTGAGTCGCATCAGATATTTCAGGATCGCTTCCGTGGCATTCAATGAGACAGTTGCGCAGGACTTCAGTGTTCTGCCAAGAAACAGGAGAACAACTCGCAGAGAGCACAGCGTCACCTCCGCAGCATACACGACAAATTCTGCGCCTCGTTCGAATGCATACATTAGGAATATCCAGCAACGGCCGCATGCATATAGAAAGTACTCCCATGTGACCTTTGACCCAGCGCTTATATATTCTGCCAACACATACACCGACTCATTCATAAAATGCCCAACAGTTTGCGATGCACTCACAGTGTATTCGAGGCCTACTTTTGCACCTTCGACGGAGTAAACTTGCGTGATGTTTGCTGCATACGTCATATGCGTCAGTGCTATTTGCGACCATACAAGCATGTGTCCACCAGCAATTTGTAATCCGCTGAGTGCGTAAGACAAACATGTTGAAGATAATCTCATAAGAAGGCTTCCAGCAAGAAATGATGTGTCGTATGTGAAGGAATACATCGCGTGGATCTTACGCTGCGCAGCACCCACGTCTCCATTGTACACGTCCCACAACAGTGCTCCGCTGACAGCAACGACGAGTAACATAACTGACAGTAAGACGGAATACTTCACTTTCTCGAAGACACTAAATCTACGTCGTGCAGTCCGTTGATACGCTCCATTTACGCACGTTCTTGCTCTAGAAACCCGGTCGCCAACTGACGATTTCACCGCCGCTGCTCCACTGGTAACAGCACTGCCAATACTGGCAACAGATGTCACCACTGTTCTCACACCGTGTCGTACACCATTCGTGACAGTGTGTACTCCATCAGTGACAGCATTCACCCGATTCTGAATGCCCGTCTTGATACCATTGGTCGTATTTCTGCACGCCTTCTTTGTGTTGTCAACTCTTGTGAAAATAGCTGTTTTGGTGTTGTCAATTCTTGTTTGGATTGCTGTAGTTATTGCAGTCTTGGTATTGACGATTCTGGTTTCTATGGCCACTTTGGTGTTATTTATGGATGTGCAAACGTAGTTTTTGGCCTTGTCAATGCGAGTGCGTACTACCAGTTTGGCCTGGTCCACCTTGGCGTGTACATACGCTACTGGCTTAGACAGCAGAACTCCCATGGCTGCAACCAGTCAAGTCAAGCTGAATATGAAAGAAACAGAAATTACTAAAGACAACAAAACAAAACATTTTTACAGTATATATCAAGAGTGGTGCGATAAAATCATAGAAATATGTTATTTTTCACCATAAACTCACTTTTCAGCTGCCGTTACAGGTCACTGTTATAACTGCATGAAAGTTGACATGTATTTTTTTTTTTAATACTGGTAGTTAAATTGATGTGGAATGATTGTGAACTTCAGAAATTATGAAATGGTTTCATAAGTTCTGCAGCCATATGCAATGAAATTGTCCATTGCTGCCTGTCATTTTAAAAGTACAACGTCTGACAATTTGTGTCATCAAATGACATGTTATAAAGTATAAGCTATATCTATTCTAACATTTAAATTGCCCAAATATGAGCTGTTCAGTATATTTAGGAACAACTGTAGACAATATCCAATATCTGTGGACACAGTTTATCGGGGTCAGTCATTCATGGAATCACATGAAATAAGATATTAACCATGAAACATTAAAAATAAACACAATGGTCAAAGCATAATATTTTTAAGGTGGTTAATTAAAACACATTTGGGCGGTCAGGATGTCAGATAGAGTTTATATCAGGATGTTAGAACAGATAGAGTTTATATCAGGATGTTAGAACAGATAGAGTTTATATCAGGATGTTAGAACAGATAGAGTTTATATCAGGATGCTAGAACAGATAGAGTTTATATCAGGATGTTAGAACAGATAGAGTTTATATCAGGATGCTAGAACAGATTGAGTTTATATCAGGATGTTAGAACAGATAGAGTTTATATCAGGATGTTAGAACAGATAGAGTTTATATCAGGATGCTAGAACAGATTGAGTTTATATCAGGATGTTAGGACAGATAGAGTTTATATCAGGATGTTAGGACATATAGAGTTTATATCAGGATGTTAGGACAGATAGAGTTTATATCAGGATGTTAGGACAGATAGAGTTTATATCAGGATGTTAGGACAGATAGAGTTTATATCAGGATGTTAGAACAGATAGAGTTTATATCAGGATGCTAGGACAGATAGAGTTTATATCAGGATGCTAGGACAGATAGAGTTTATATCAGGATGTTAGAACAGATAGAGTTTATATCAGGATGCTAGGACAGATAGAGTTTATATCAGGATGTTAGAACAGATAGAGTTTATATCAGGATGCTAGAACAGACAGAGTTTATATCAGGATGTTAGAACAGATAGAGTTTATATCAGGATGTTAGAACAGATAGAGTTTATATCAGGATGCTAGGACAGATAGAGTTTATATCAGGATGCTAGAACAGATAGAGTTTATATCAGGATGTTAGAACAGATAGAGTTTATATCAGGATGCTAGGACAGATAGAGTTTATATCAGGATGCTAGAACAGATAGAGTTTATATCAGGATGTTAGAACAGACAGAGTTTATATTACATGATACCACAATAAAACAATCAGACTTTGTCAATTTTATAATAAAGGACTGTCAGTGCTAGTGATAGTGATAGTGCTGGTGATAGTGCTGGTGATAGTGACACTGGTGTCAGACAAATAGAAAATTGTAGTTTTGTATTAAGCCATTGGTGCGTGAACCTTACTGGCCTGGCAGGGTTAAAGATACCATCTGGCTAAGCCAATCTATTCATCATCTGCATCAGTTCACACCATCGCCTAAATCACTTTCCTCTCCATTGCTGGGAGCTATCTGTTGAACTGCTAGGTAATGTCATCTGGAATATGTCTGTGGTGCCTGGATATCTGTATTGCCTGGATTGTCCTGACGCCCACCTTGGATTGTATTATCTGCCAGCTAACTAGATGATGTAATGTGGCTCACCTGTCAAATGGTAAAGGAAATTTAAATATAGTGGACACTGTTTAACAGACTACCACGTAACTTCCGGCCAGAGCAATGTGATTACGTTAAGCGTCTGATTCTCTAAAGTGATCACCCAAAAAAGGACTCAGAATCATGTGGAAGTGAATGGACATCAAACCAATGAGTTTCATTTCATACGTACTGAATTACTGCAGTGTAGCAAAAAAAAATTGTAAACTGGCATTTTCGAGTGACACATTTTCTCAGATTGACAAAAGCTGCAACTTAGTTACATCAATCTCAGGAGGGTCTGTATATGTTACAAACTTGCAACAGCTACAATCAATAATATTTCACTTTATGTAATGCTTTACTGTTTTACCTATACAATCATACAATACAATTTTTTGCATCAAAAACACTCATCTATAGTCAAAAAGTCTTGGGGGGTTTCCAGGAAAACCTGTTATTTCATGTTACAATGTATCATCTTTCATGTCTCTGATTGTACTAAACAACAGACATGAATAGATAATGATTCCATCCTGGCCATTTAGACTCTACTAGATGACTGATTGTGTTAACTGTGATTGTGTTAAGTGGTACATTTTAATACACCAGGAATAGAGAATGATTCCATCCTGGCCATTTAGACTCTACTAGATGACTGATTATGTAAACTGTGATTGTGTTAAGTGGTACATTTTAACACGACATGAATAGGGAATGATTCCATCCTGGCCATTTAGACTCTACTAGATGACTGATTATGTTAACTGTGATTGTGTTAAGTGGTACATTTTAATACACCAGGAATAGAGAATGATTCGATCCTGGCCATTTAGACTCTACTAGATGACTGATTATGTTAACTGTGATTGTGTTAAGTGGTACATTTTAACACACCAGGAATAGAGAATGATTCCATCCTGGCCATTTAGACTCTACTAGATGACTGATTATGTTAACTGTGATTGTGTTAAGTGGTACATTTTAATACACCAGGAATAGAGAATGATTCCATCCTGGCCATTTAGACTCTACTAGATGACTGATTATGTTAACTGTGATTGTGTTAAGTGGTACATTTTAACACACCAGGAATAGGGAATAATTCCATCCTGGCCATTTAGACTCTACTAGATGACTGGTTATTTTAACTGTGATTGTGTTAAGTGGTACATTTTAACACACCAGGAATAGAGAATGATTCCATCCTGGCCATTTAGACTCTACTAGATGACTGATTATGTTAACTGTGATTGTGTTAAGTGGTACATTTTAATACACCAGGAATAGAGAATGATTCCATCCTGGCCATTTACACTCTACTAGATGACTGATTATGTTAACTGTGATTGCGTTAAGTGGTACGTTTTAACCCGACATGAATAGAGAATGATTCCATCCTGGCCATGTAGATGCTACTAGATGACTGATTATGTTAATTGTGATTGTGTTAAGTGGTACATTTTAACCCGACATGAATAGGGAATGATTCCATCATGGCCATTTAGATGCTACTAGATGACTGATTATGTTAACTGTGATTGTGTTAAGTGGTATATTTTAACACACCAGGAATAGAGAATGATTCCATCCTGGCCATTTACACTCTACTAGATGACTGATTATGTTAACTGTGATTGCGTTAAGTGGTACGTTTTAACCCGACATGAATAGAGAATGATTCCATCATGGCCATTTAGATGCTACTAGATGACTGATTATGTTAACTGTGATTGTGTTAAGTGGTACATTTTAACACACCAGGAATAGGGAATGATTCCATCCTGGCCATTTAGACTCTACTAGATGACTGATTATGTTAACTGTGATTGTGTTAAGTGGTACATTTTAATACACCAGGAATTGAGAATGATTCCATCCTGGCCATTTAGACTCTACTAGATGACTGATTATGTTAACTGTGATTGTGTTAAGTGGTACATTTTAACACACCAGGAATAGGGAATAATTCCATCCTGGCCATTTAGACTCTACTAGATGACTGATTATGTTAACTGTGATTGCGTTAAGTGGTACGTTTTAACCCGACATGAATAGAGAATGATCCCATCCTGGCCATTTAGATGCTACTAGATGACTGATTATGTTAACTGTGATTGTGTTAAGTGGTATATTTTAACACACCAGGAATAGAGAATGATTCCATCCTGGCCATTTACACTCTACTAGATGACTGATTATGTTAACTGTGATTGCGTTAAGTGGTACGTTTTAACCCGACATGAATAGAGAATGATTCCATCATGGCCATTTAGATGCTACTAGATGACTGATTATGTTAACTGTGATTGTGTTAAGTGGTACATTTTAACACACCAGGAATAGGGAATGATTCCATCCTGGCCATTTAGACTCTACTAGATGACTGATTATGTTAACTGTGATTGTGTTAAGTGGTACATTTTAACCCGACATGAATAGGGAATGATTCCATCCTGGCCATTTAGACGCTCCTAGATGACTGATTATGTTAACTGTGATTGTGTTAAGTGGTACATTTTAATACACCAGGAATAGAGAATGATTCGATCCTGGCCATTTAGACTCTACTAGATGACTGATTATGTTAACTGTGATTGTGTTAAGTGGTACATTTTAACACACCAGGAATAGAGAATGATTCCATCCTGGCCATTTAGACTCTACTAGATGACTGATTATGTTAACTGTGATTGTGTTAAGTGGTACATTTTAATACACCAGGAATAGAGAATGATTCCATCCTGGCCATTTAGACTCTACTAGATGACTGATTATGTTAACTGTGATTGTGTTAAGTGGTACATTTTAACACACCAGGAATAGGGAATAATTCCATCCTGGCCATTTAGACTCTACTAGATGACTGATTATTTTAACTGTGATTGTGTTAAGTGGTACATTTTAACACACCAGGAATAGAGAATGATTCCATCCTGGCCATTTAGACTCTACTAGATGACTGATTATGTTAACTGTGATTGTGTTAAGTGGTACATTTTAATACACCAGGAATAGAGAATGATTCCATCCTGGCCATTTACACTCTACTAGATGACTGATTATGTTAACTGTGATTGCGTTAAGTGGTACGTTTTAACCCGACATGAATAGAGAATGATTCCATCCTGGCCATGTAGATGCTACTAGATGACTGATTATGTTAATTGTGATTGTGTTAAGTGGTACATTTTAACCCGACATGAATAGGGAATGATTCCATCATGGCCATTTAGATGCTACTAGATGACTGATTATTTTAACTGTGATTGTGTTAAGTGGTATATTTTAACACACCAGGAATAGAGAATGATTCCATCCTGGCCATTTACACTCTACTAGATGACTGATTATGTTAACTGTGATTGCGTTAAGTGGTACGTTTTAACCCGACATGAATAGAGAATGATCCCATCCTGGCCATTTAGATGCTACTAGATGACTGATTATGTTAACTGTGATTGTGTTAAGTGGTATATTTTAACACACCAGGAATAGAGAATGATTCCATCCTGGCCATTTACACTCTACTAGATGACTGATTATGTTAACTGTGATTGCGTTAAGTGGTACGTTTTAACCCGACATGAATAGAGAATGATTCCATCATGGCCATTTAGATGCTACTAGATGACTGATTATGTTAACTGTGATTGTGTTAAGTGGTACATTTTAACACACCAGGAATAGGGAATGATTCCATCCTGGCCATTTAGACTCTACTAGATGACTGATTATGTTAACTGTGATTGTGTTAAGTGGTACATTTTAACCCGACATGAATAGGGAATGATTCCATCCTAGCCATTTAGACGCTACTAGATGACTGATTATGTTAACTGTGATTGTGTTAAGTGGTACATTTTAACACACCAGGAATAGAGAATGATTCCATCCTGGCCATTTAGACTCTATTAGATGACTGATTATGTTAACTGTGATTGTGTTAAGTGGTACATTTTAACACGACATGAATAGGGAATGATTTCATCCTGGCCATTTAGATGCTACTAGATGACTGATTATGTTAACTGTGATTGTGTTAAGTGGTACATTTTAACATGACATGAATAGGGAATGATTCCATCCTGGCCATTTAGACGCTACTAGATGACTGATTATGTTAACTGTGATTGTGTTAAGTGGTACGTTTTAACCCGACATGAATAGAGAATGATTCCATCCTGGCCATTTAGATGCTACTAGATGACTGATTATGTTAACTGTGATTGTGTTAAGTGGTACATTTTAACACACCAGGAATAGGGAATGATTCCATCCTGGCCATTTAGACTCTAATAGATGACTGATTATGTTAACTGTGATTGTGTTAAGTGATACATTTTAACACACCAGGAATAGAGAATGATTCCATCCTGGCCATTTAGACTCTACTAGATGACTGATTATGTTAACTGTGATTGTGTTAAGTGGTACATTTTAACACGACAAAATAGGGAATGATTCCATCCTAGCCAGTTAGACGCTACTAGATGACTGATTATGTTAACTGTGATTGTGTTAAGTGGTACATTTTAGCACACCAGGAATAGGGAATGATTCCATCCTGGCCATTTAGACGCTACTAGATGACTGATTATGTTAACTGTGAATCTTGTGTGATTCTGCTAAGTAGAGTCCACTGTAGTCCACTAGTAGAGTCCACTGTATATAACTGGGAAGGTAACCACAATGCTGGGATTTTGGCAATACTATATAGCCCAAGATTCTGGGATGTGATGGCACAGTGATAAAACATCAGACTCTCAACTGAAAGGACTGGAGTTGAAATTTCCTTGCTATCATTCAAAGTTTGGCCAATTTTGTTCACCCCACTTTGCCTCAGTTCACTCAGCTGTATAATGAATACATAATGAATACATGGCTATCAACGGCAATGGGATTGCTGTTACTGAATTGAACGAACACCTTTCATGCAGCAATGGAAGCATGGCTGAATGTTTCCTAGAGAAGTACAAATGGTGGTTGTGCGAACAGGTCTACTACCAGGGGAAAAGTGTAACGTGCCCTGAACAATGAATATTGGAGGGGCGTGGCATAACTTGAACGCTTTGCTAACAATCTCAGGCCTCTACAATACAAGAATACAAGTAATTTTTAAGACTCCCTGGATGAAACGTTTCATACTTACTTATATTTTCCGCACAGATAATTCCCTCCACGTCATCCTTTGATCATCCTACCACAGTTCTACCTGCAATCAAATGGTTTTCACCTTTAAGAAAAAATCCCTAATGTCAGGCAGAATGGACTAAACATATTTATATTATCAATGTTGCTAATAAGCAAGATTGGGTTCAATACTAATTATGTCATTAGTAATTATAATTACAGTGTGGTATAACTTGTGCTGTGGTGTGTGTGCAGTATGTATGTACACAGGTCTGTGTGATGTGTCTAGTGCTGTAGTGTAGTGAGTAGTTTGTAGTACATGCGCTTCACACTCTCACTTTCAGCTGCAGCCACCAGCTAGCTCCCTTTTTGGGGGTGAAAGGGGATATCAGTGTGCAAACCTCCCCTGCTGGTACATAGCCTCTCCATAGACAAGACCCTAACTTAACCTCCCCTGCTGGTACATAGCCTCTCCATAGACAAATCCCTAACTTAACCTCCCCTGCTGGTACATAGCCTCTCCATAGACAAGACCCTAACTTAACCTCCCCTGCTGGTACATAGCCTCTCCATAGACAAGACCCTAACTTAACCTCCCCTGCTGGTACATAGCCTCTCCATAGACATGACCCTAACTTAACCTCCCCTGCTGGTACATAGCTTCTCCATAGTCAAGACCCTAACTTAACCTCCCCTGCTGGTACATAGCCTCTCCATAGACATGACCCTAACTTAACCTCCCCTGCTGGTACATAGCCTCTTCATAGACATAACCCTAACTTAACCTCCCCTGCTTGTATATAGCCTCTCCATAGACAAGACCCTAACTTAACCTCCCCGAGGTACACCACAGATACTGGGCATCCTGCAGTCCCAGGCTAATCTGTTAGGGATCTGGGAGCAGACTGGAGCTCCATATGTGCAGTGTGGAGGACCCACCTGTGCATGGACGTGTCCCGACACTCGCTAATCAATTCCCCAAATATGGGCAAATAGTAACTTTGGGATGTCCCAACAAGTTCTCATCAAATATAGCTATGATCCTCTGGGGTCAAAACACATGTATCATGCCAGTACACCGACGGAAACAGCCCCTTGTCCCGGGAATGTCACACACTAAGAATCTCCTGATCAAGGATTTGCTGTCCACATCGACATTGCGGGTATATCAGAAACACACTGGTGTAGTGATGTGGATGTGGCATTTTCGCAAAATTTATACATGACCATTCACTCTGGAAGAGAAGATGGTATCCACAGACAAGGTGTGGCACTAATTCTGTCGTCTGTGTAGTATGCAAACGGTCTGTTTTTTTACGAGGCTGTTTCTCCGAGGGTGGTTAGTGTCAGGGTCAAAACCAGAACTGGTGTGTGAAACATCATCCACGTATATGCACCAGACTCATCTTTCCCTCCACCTTGCCTTCTTTCCCTCCACGTTGCCCTCTTTCCCTCCACGTTGCCCTCTTTCCCTCCACCTTGCTCTCTTTCCCTCCATATTGCCCTCTTTCCCTCCACGTTGCCCTCTTTCCCTCCACATTGCTCTCTTTCCCTCCATATTGCCATCTTTCCCTCCACATTGCCCTCTTTCCCTCCACCTTGCCTTCTTTCTCTCCCATTCCTGGGTCTGCTGCAGTTAAAGATCAGTGCCGTCCAAAAGGGTGAAGAACTACAGGTTCAGGGAGATTTCAGTGCAAAAGTGGGTGACGACCAATATTCTTCCTGGCCAGAAGTTGTGGGAAAGTTTGGACTGGGTCGTGAGAATAACATAACAACAACTGCCGCAGTTTTGTGCCAGAAATGACCTCGTCATTGCCAACACAGTGTTTCAACATGCCAAGACTAGGAGAGCGATGTGGATTTCACCAGATGGAGGAACCATGAATCAAATTGACTATATTCTTGTCCAGAGGAAACTCAAAGGTCAGCTGAAGAACTGTAGGACATACAGATCGGCAGAACTTGGCTCAGGTCACTTCCTGGTCATAACAAATATAGATGTCAAACCCTGTGTTTCAAGATTACAAAGGAAAGTAGTCGAAAGGTACAATGCTTTGTGATAGAGACAAGGCAAGAGTTCCAGGTGAAGATTGGTGGAATCTTTGAACATCTATTGGAACTTTGTGATAGACAAGTGGAAAAACTCTGGTTAGACTTCAAAGAGACGACAAATGAAATCACTGAGAAAGTGTTTGGCTACAGGCATAGAAAGCAGGTAGTCAATATTCCATCGGTTCTAGCAAGAGTGTGAGGACACGAGAAACGCACACTGAGTATTTGAAGAACACCTCAAAATGCAGAGAAACGTAAAACATGCAGAGATTAGACTAGTGAAGAATGCTATATAAGAACCCACAGGAGAAAACAACTTAAGGAAAAGATACAAGCTATGGCAAAGGATTTCAAGAAAAACAACTCGCATAATTTGTTCTAAAATGTGCAAGAACTCAACAACAAGCCATGTAAATATGGACTTAGTCATGACTGAAGGTGAAGGAAAACTAAGAACAGCTGTAGTGTTGAATGCTGGGAAACACACTTTGAGAAACATCTTAACACGAACTGACCAAGATCAGAGGAAGCACTTGACAATATTTAGGCTGACAACTTGAAACCATGTGCCATTCAATCACTTAATGTTAACTTACTTTTAAACAGGTGTCTTGCAACAAGTCATTTCCAGCAGGTGCCTGGCAGCTAGCTGTTTTAAGCAATTAATTTTTAAAACGTTTCATTTATAATTCAGTTGGCTTTAGACGTATAGGAGTAGAAGTAGGAGCTAAAAAGGATCATGCATGCAGCGGGAGATGTGATAGGAGTGTTGCGACTTTATCGTTAACATTGACACATCATCAATTTGTCCCACAGACGGATCAACGATTCTATAACACTGTCCACTGACGTAAACTGTGTTAGTCACTCGGACTCGGAGACAGTGTCAGTGACAGACTATCAACATCGCTATGGCATTCGCCATTTATGAACATTCTGCGGCATTAAAAGACCCGTACATTTTCTATGCGGCAAGGATAACGAGTCACATACCTCACTGTATAGGAATTAACCATGTACTATGAGCTCATGGATGAGATATTTATTTATGGGAAGAAAAAGCAGGAAACCACGGACGACGCAAAACAGGAAGTAGATTTAGGAGTGCCACCTAGTGAATGGCATTAACATCGAATTAGTTACGCTACCTAGCGAACATACGATTATTATTTGTCAGCTTATAAAGCTCTGTTATAACATACACGTATAACATTGTATGCACCCATATGCATGCATATATATATTATACATAATTGGTATGGCGCTATATTGGCGAAACGTGATGGTCACAAGGCAGTTGATGTGCGATAGTTGATATATATATATATATATATATATATATATATATATATATATATATATATATATATATATATATATATATATATATATTCACAAAAGTCCATGTTTTGATCATCTTATACTGTGCAGTTACTTTCTCTGCAATGAATATTTTGAGTAATAAAAGTCTTGACATAAGAAATTGTGCAAGTTTAATTCACCTAAAAAAAATTATTCTTTACAAAACTTGTATTCTCCCCTCTATGATCTGGATGGTAGTATACCGTCCTTAACCCAGAGCCAGAGCTTCAGCCCCCACTCTGACCGAAATTGCCAAACAACTAAATTCACTTCCCCCACCTCCCCACTAGACTTAAATCCTCTTCCGCGGACCCTTGATGGCACTTGTTCTGCCCACCAAGACCCATCACATATCCAGCCTCCGAAACTCAACCCACACCACCGCCTAACATCAAATCCTCTACCAATGATTCTAGTTCTGTCTTTAACTTACCCGGGAAAAAGAACCTGCGAATCATGACAGTGCCGCAGTATAGAGAAGAATAAAGAAGAGTTTGCAGCAATAGTGAACTAGTACCTGACATAATCTGTGGCACAGAGTCGTGGCTCAAGGCAGATGTCAAGCAGAGGGAGGTTTTCCCTGACGGTTACATCTACTACAGGAAAGACCACACCACCCTGGCAGGAGGGGTTTTCATTCTTGTCTACAGGAGCCTTGTGTCGTCGATACAGCCAGACCTGGACGTCGAATGCGATATGCTCTGGACTCAAATCCACCTCCAGCGCAACAGGGACTTACTCGTGGGCTGCTTTTATATACGACACTGGAACCACCACGACACGAATGAGAAAGATCTCTCACCAAAATAACAGAGACGAGAGACAGAAACACGTTCTCCTGGCGGGCGACTTCATCTGCTCAGACTTGGATTGGAGCACTGGAGCAATAAAAGCAGGAGCATCAGAGCGATCTGTCCAACAGGCATTAGTCGACATCACCTACGCAACCCATCTGAGTCAGGTACACGAAGAACCGATAAAGGAAGAATATATCTTGGACCTTGTCTTCACGTCAAACCCAACCCTCAACAAAAGCTCCAAGTCAGTGCCAGGCATATCTGACCATCTTAGTCTCCGACTTTGATGTAAAACCACAGCGCACCAAGGAGAAGAAGAAGAAGAAGCCAAGAAAGCAGAACATCTACTCTAGAGCGAAGTGGGACGACCTCAACTGTGAACTGAGTCAGCTGACAGATGATATCACTGCGATGAAGGAGGAAGAATCAACGGTTGAAGACTTGTGGACACGCTTCAAGTCGTCCATGTTGGCAACCGTCAAGCGCTTCATGCCATCCAGCTTCCGGCGAATAAACTACACTCTACCGTGGATCAACCGGCAGATCAAGAAGGTCCTTCAGCGAAAGAAGAGGATCTATAAACAGGCGAAGTGGAGTGGAAAATGGGCAAATTACAAATGAGGCAGGCAGAATGGCGTCACGTACACAACGCCATCGAAGAGGGCCTCAGGGACAACAACATCAAGCCCTTTTAGCATTACGTCAAGACAAGAAACAAGACAACGCAGTGACAGTCCCTCTAAGGCGAAAATCCTGCAACAGAAATGTCAGTCCGTCTCCACCAAGCGTGACAGTTGCCCACTCTCGACAGTCTCACCATCACGACAGAAGGAGTCGGTAAGCTGCTCAGAAACCTCAACCCGGTCAAGGCATCAAGCCCAGACAACATTCCAAGTCCGATCCTGAAAACTTGCGCCGATGCTATTGCCCAATCACTTCTTCTGGATGACCTTTCGAATGTCCAGCTCCGTCGGTTGTTTGACCTCAGTCCCCACAACGGCTAAGCTAGGTAGACGAGGTTAGATCAATAGAGGCGGTCGTCGACTCATACCTTCTGGGGGCTGTGGATGGTGAGCCACGACTGCTGTGGACATTGAGGGCGTAGCCGAGGCGCCAGTCTTTAGTAGCGATTCCCGCAATGGCCTCCTCGGCACTGCTATTGACAGTCGGCTTCCCCCGCACGGTTCGCACTCTATGATTGGATACATTGATCTAGGAGGAATCCACATGATCACAACCGCTACCGATCCGCGCCCAGATCAAGTCAACGACGGTGCCACCCTGCGCACAGTCAAAGCATTTGACACACAGCTCAGGACCGCAGTGCTGCTCACGAGATGAATGCTGACAAATCGAAGGAAGGGCATCGGGTCCTCAACTCGGGCAGGCCCAAGGTGCCAACCGACGCCGCAAACAAACACTACGTCGATGAGGTCAACCCATGGCTGCGAAGTGAGCTGCAGAATCTGAAGGCGCTGATGGCAGCCACCACAACCTGAGTAGTATCTATGCAGGTAGCAGCTTCTTCGTTGCGCCCACAACCCCACCTCGACCCCAATCGTGCACAAGGCTGCGCCGGTTACTGGTACAGACTTGGTGGATGGCGCAGCGGGCACTGTACAAGTCAACACCCCGGGAGTATACCAAGTCAACACCCCGGGAGTATACCAAGTCAACACTCCGGGAGTATACCAAGTCAACAACCCGGGAGTATACCAAGTCAACACCCCGGGAGTATACCAAGTCAACACCCCGGGAGTATACCAAGTCAACACCCCGGGAGTATACCAAGTCAACACCCCTGGAGTATACCAAGTCAACACCCCTGGAGTATACCAAGTCAACACCCCTGGAGTATACCAAATCGACACCCCTGGAGTATACCAAGTCACGCTTTCAGGAATGTATATCAATACAGGTGCACCGGACCTGTGCCCAGAGGGCTATACGTGCGTTTGATACATGCGCTGACCAGCACTTTGACCCCCATTCTCCGCTGGACGCCCGTCGGCGGAGACCGCAACATCAGCTTCTCGCGGTTCATGTTCTTCCGGGTCCGGCCGGAGACGTCACGCTCGATGCCCAAAACACGGCAGTATCCAACTCAACGTGACCGTCTGACTGAGCATATCACGCGTGGCATCGAATGCCCGTCGCTTATTATGCAGGCGCAAGGGCGCCGCAGACTAGCACCTTCAGTGGCGACGTGTTTCCGGGCTCGTCGTTCGAGCTCAAATCTGACTTCATCAACGCGATGGATACAACTGGGATCGATGCAGACGGCAGGGTCGTGTGCATTTACTATGAAGGGGTCTACGACATCCGGCTCATCGCGCAGTGGCATACACACGCAGGCGCGGACCTGGTCCTTTACAAACACAACGAGCAGCGGGCTGGTCTCAAGCGGACCACTGACGCACTAGCCGATTTATTCGCTCCTTCGGATCGCGTGCGCGGCGGAGCACATAGCCAGTGCACGTCTCTCTCCACCTCACGCTGGTTGAATAGCCCTATTAAACACGAAGGCTGCTTTGTACAACTGCTGGAACAACAAACAAAATGGCAACGACAGAGATTCTACAGAACGTTAGAGTCCGCACTGCGGGCGTAGAGGGTGTTGCCTTCCAAGACGGCATCTTCCCCTTGGGCAGCGGCCCCGCCAAGGGCATCGCCCTAAACAGGGCGCGGCCGAGTGGCTTAAGATCGTTGACACCTCGGCTGCTTCGATGATTGCAACAGATCACAACATCGACATTCTCACCAGCGGTACCAGGAAAGTGCACATTCAACCCACCAACATGATACAGAGTATCGGGGAAAGGATGTTTACACTCCACACTGGGTACACACCAACATGATCAAGAATATCAGGGAAAGGATGTTTACACTCCACACTGGGTACACACCAACATGATACAGAGTATCAGGGAAAGGATGTTTACACTCCACACTGGGTACACACCAACATGATACAGAATATCAGGGAAAGGATGTATACACTCCACACTTGGTACACACCAACATAATAAAGAGTATCAGGGAAAGGATGTTTACACTCCACACTGGGTACACACCAACATGATAAAGAGTATCAGGGAAAGGATGTTTACACTCCACACTGGGTACACACCAACATGATACAGAGTATCAGGGAAAGGATGTTTGCACTTCACACTGGGTACACACCAACATGATAAAGTGTATCTGGGAAAGGATGTTTACACTCCACACTGGGTACACACCAACATGATAAAGAGTATCAGGGAAAGGATGTTTACACTCCACACAGGGTACACACCAACATGATACAGAGTATCAGGGAAAGGATGTTTGCACTTCACACTGGGTACACACCAACATGATAAAGAGTATCAGGGAAAGGATGTTTACACTCCACACTGGGTACACACCAACATGATAAAGAGTATCAGGGAAAGGATGTTTACACCCCACACTGGGTACACACCAACATGATAAAGAGTATCAGGGAAAGGATGTTTACACTCCACACTGGGTACACACCAACATGGTACAGAGTATCGGGGAAAGGATGTTTACACTCCACACTGGGTACACACCAACATGATAGAGAGTGTCAGGGAAAGGATTTTTACACTCCACACTGGGTACATACCAACATGATACAGAGTATCAGAGAAAGGATGTTTATACTCCACACTGGGTACACACCAACATGATATAGAGTATCAGGGAAAGGATGTTTGCACTCCACACTGGGTACACACCAACATGATAAAGAGTATCAGGGAAAGGATGTTTACACTCCACACAGGGTACACACCAACATGATACAGAGTATCAGGGAAAGGATGTTTGCACTTCACACTGGGTACACACCAACATGATAAAGAGTATCAGGGAAAGGATGTTTACACTCCACACTGGGTACACACCAACATGATAAAGAGTATCAGGGAAAGGATGTTTACACCCCACACTGGGTACACACCAACATGATAAAGAGTATCAGGGAAAGGATGTTTACACTCCACATTGGGTACACACCAACATGGTACAGAGTATCGGGGAAAGGATGTTTACACTCCACACTGGGTACACACCAACATGATAGAGAATATCGGGGAAAGGATGTTTACACTCCACACTGGGTACACACCAACATGATAAAGAGTATCAGGCAAAGGATGTTTGCACTCCACACTGGGTACACACCAACATGATAAAGAGTATCAGGGAAAGGATGTTTACACTCCACACTGGGTACACATCAACATGATAAAGAGTATCGGGGAAAGGATGTTTACACTCCACACTGGGTACACACCAACATGATAAAGAGTATCAGGCAAAGGATGTTTGCACTCCACACTGGGTACACACCAACATGATAAAGAGTATCAGGGAAAGGATGTTTACACTCCACACTGGGTACACATCAACATGATAAAGAGTATCAGGGTAAGGATGTTTACACTCCACACTGGGTACACATCAATATGATAAAGAGTATCGGGCAAAGGATGTTTGCACTCCACACTACACACCAACATGATATAGAGTATCAGAGAAAGGATGTTTACACTCCACACTGGGTACACACCAACATGATATAGAGTATCAGAGAAAGGATGTTTACACTCCACACTTGGTACACACCAACATGATATAGAGTATCAGAGAAAGGATGTTTACACTCCACACTGGGTACACACCAACATGATACAGAGTATCAGGGAAAGGATGTTTACACTCCACACTGGGTACACACCAACATGATAAAGAGTATCGGGGAAAGGATGTTTACACTCCACATTGGGTACTCACCTACATGATAAAGAGTATCAGGGAAAGGATGTTTACACTCCACATTGGGTACACATCAACATGATAAAGAGTATCGGGCAAAGGATGTTTGCACTCCACACTGGGTACACACCAACATGATATAGAGTATCAGAGAAAGGATGTTTGCACTCCACACTGGGTACACACCAACATGATATAGAGTATCAGAGAAAGGATGTTTACACTCCACACTGGGTACACACCAACATGATACAGAGTATCAGGGAAAGGATGTTTACACTCCACACTGGGTACACACCAACATGATAAAGAGTATCGGGGAAAGGATGTTTACACTCCACATTGGGTACACACCAACATGATAAAGAGTATCGGGGAAAGGATGTTTACACTCCACATTGGGTACACACCAACATGATACAGAATATCGGGGAAAGGATGTTTACACTCCACACTGGGTATGCACCAACATGATACAGAATATCGGGGAAAGGATGTTTACACTCCACACTGGGTACACAGTAGTTTTGTTTTCTGCATGTTTATTTTCAAGCTGCCTTTTCTGCTTCCTGCGTCAATACGCTGGACTTCTTTTGCATTTGTTTGTGTGAATGTGATAGTAGGCAGGGTCGCCTGCAAAAATCTAGATCATCCAACTATTTAGTGAATGTCCACTGGATGCCACTTTAGCCTGGTATTCCACAGTGAAGCACCAGCATCCAGATAACGTCTGTCTATACTATCAAAAACTTTCTCGAAGTCTATGAAATTTATATATAGGGGTGACTGCCACTCGGTTGATTGTTCTATGATTATTCTCAGTGTAGCAATATGGTTAGTGCTTGATTTGTTTTTTCCAAAAACCAGCTTGTTCTTCACGTAGCTCTTCTTCCAGTGCTACCTTCATTCTGTCCAGTACCAGTGTGTGAAGACTTTACTTGGTACTGATAAGAGTGTGATTCTGTCCAGTAGCAGTGTGTGAAGACTTTACTTGGTACTGATAAGAGTGTGGTTCTGTCCAGTAGCAGTGTGTGAAGACTTTACTTGGTACTGATAAGAGTGTGGTTCTGTCCAGTAGCAGTGTGTGAAGACTTTACTTGGTACTGATAAGAGTGTGGTTCTGTCCAGTAGCAGTGTGTGAAGACTTTACTTGGTACTGATAAGAGTGTGATTCTGTCCAGTAGCAGTGTGTGAAGACTACTTGGTACTGATAAGAGTGTGGTTATGTCCAGTAGCAGTGTGTGAAGACTTTACTTGGTACTGATAAGAGTGTGTGAAGACTTTACTTGGTACTGATAAGAGTGTGGTTCTGTCCAGTAGCAGTGTGTGAAGACTTTACTTGGTACTGATAAGAGTGTGATTCTGTCCAGTAGCAGTGTGTGAAGACTTTACTTGGTACTGATAAGAGTGTGATTCTGTCCAGTAGCAGTGTGTGAAGACTTTACTTGGTACTGATAAGAGTGTGGTTCTGTCCAGTAGCAGTGTGTGAAGACTTTACTTGGTACTGATAAGAGTGTGATTCTGTCCAGTAGCAGTGTGTGAAGACTTTATTTGGTACAGACAGGAGTGCGATTCCTCTCCAGTTTTTGCACATTCCCAAGTCACCTTTCTTTGGCAGTTTTACAAGGTTTCATCTGGCACATTGTGTAGCACATTGTTTTACAAGGTTTCATCTAGCACATTGTGTAGCACATTGTGTAGCACATTGTGTAGCACATTGTAGAACTCTTCTTTTGCTTCTTCGTTTTCACCGTTTGTTGGGGCATAGCACTGGATCACACTAACATAGCACTGGATCACGCTAACATAGCACTGGATCACGCTAACATAGCACTGGATCACGCTAACATAGCACTGGATCACGCTAACATAGCACTGGATCACGCTAACATAGCACTGGATCACGCTAACATAGCACTGGATCACGCTAACATAGCACTGGATCACGCTAACATAGCACTGGATCACGCTAACATTCCTACCAATTGACTTGAATCTTGCTGTAATGATTCTTGGTGACACAGGGTACCACTCCATGCAGGCTTTCATGGCACTGTGTGTTGCCATTATTGCCACTCCGTGTGTGTATGTGTGCGTGTGCGTGTGCGTGTGCGTGTGCGTGTGCGTGTGCGTGTGCGTGTGCGTGTGTGTGTAGCAGGCTTAGTTTGTCCGGCTCCGTTCCATCTAGTCTCGCTGAGACCCAGCACCTGGATGTTGTATCTCTTCATTTCATGTGCCACCTGAGCCGCCTTCCCCGTCTGGTCCATGGTCCGGACATTCCAGCTGCCTATTCTGGTGTTTCTTTTGGCGGTAAGCAGATGATCTATCGGCGGTCTGATTTCCCGAGAGCTTTCATCAGGTCGCGTCATGTTGCACTCCAAGGAGGCGTCATCTTGGGTTGTTGAGTTAGTTGAATAGTTAATCGTTTCGGTTTCTGTAACCAGCTTTACCCCTGGATGGGTGATTGGCCCAGTCAGACATTCTCAGACAATCGAGTTAGGTGAGTCTGAGTGTAGGCCGACTGACGTCATTAATTTATATATAATATTATATATATATGCATATATATATATATATATATATATATATATATATATATATATATATATATATATATATATATATATATATATATATATATATATGTAAATATATATATGTATATATATGGATATATATATTAGATATATATATATATTATATATATTTTATATATATATATTTGTATATATATATATATGCATATATATATGTATATATTTATATGTATATATATATATATATGTATATATATATATATATGTATATATATATATGTATATATATATATATATATATATATATATATATATATATATATATATATATATATATATATTACAAATTTATCCCCCCCAAAAAAAAATTTATCATGCACGTATGTCGTTAGATTGTGGATTTGCGACATATAAGCATTCAGATTCAGGTGAAATCTATAATAATGTATCAACATTTAATATGAAAACAATATCCTGGCATCGCCTTTACACACACAATCCACGCAAGTTGAAGCCTGTTAGGGAAGTGGGAGCCTGTTAGGGAAGTGGGAGGTTGGTCTTTGAAATTGGTGGGAGATTGGCTTCAAAAATAGTTGGGAGGTGGGATTGGTGGGAGGTGGACTCTAAAAAATAGTTGGAGGTGGGATTGGTGAGAGGTGGATTCTCAAAAATGGTTGGAGGTGGGAGGTTTGTCCAAACAAACATGTGGAAGATGGGAGGTTTGCCCTGGGAAGTTGAGACCCCTGCCCATTAGGGACACAAGAGAGCAGAATCACGGGAAGATAATCAAATGGCCGTGGTGCACTTCTCCTACTTTGTATGTAAGCCTGCTCTGGGTGCAACTCTCAGTATTGACAAGGCGTGGTTCAATAACACCAATGGTGAAACCCGGAGTAGAACCAAACTACTGTACTATTTAATTTTAAAACGATCTCCCAAAGGGGGGTCAAAGGGGAGGTCAACTGGGAGGCCAAAGGGAAGGTCAAAGGGGAGGCCAAGCCTAGTCACCCATTAGTTTACTAGGCTGACATGTACGGCGCAACGCAAAAATACAAAATAAGCCCAAGGGGGTTATGACTCAAGCCCCCCAAAAAAATTACGCCACGCCGTGCGTCCACATGAACCTATCATTATTACGGTGAACATGAGGCGGTAAAAACGAGCTGGTCTCTATTTGGCCGGGTTGAAGGTGCGGTTGAGTGCGTCGGCCTGCTGGTGATAATGGAATTATATCAGTAAATACACAGAGTACAAACAACGACTTATCGGGCTGTGTCGTCGGCGGTATGTTGTATTTGCTGTGCGTGCACTATCACTGGCCGAGAGTGCTCCTGTCAGCGTCCTATGGCAGGCCGAGTGAACTAAGGCAACGTACTGTAACCTAGAGATTAACAAACATACAGTCGGGTCCGATTCCTCTTGCTGCTCTTTCGAAGTTTGGGGAATTTCGTTCACTACACGTTGTTTCAGTTCACTCCACGTTGTTTCAGTTCACTCCACGTTGTTTCAGTTCACTCCACGTTGTCTCAGTTCACTCCACGTTGTTTCAGTTCACTCCACGTTGTTTCAGTTCACTCCACGTTGTCTCAGTTCACTCCACGTTGTTTCTGTTCACTCCACGTTGTCTCAGTTCACTCCACGTTGTCTCAGTTCACTCCACGTTGTCTCAGTTCACTCCACGTTGTTTAAGTTCACTCCACGTTGTTTCAGTTCGCTCCACGTTGTCTCAGTTCACTCCACGTTGTCTCAGTTCACTCCACGTTCTCTCAGTTCACTCCACGTTGTCTCAGTTCACTCCACGTTGTCTCAGTTCACTCCACGTTGTCTCAGTTCACTCCACGTTGTTTCAGTTCACTCCACGTTGTTTCAGTTCACAGTTCACTCCACGTTGTCTCAGTTCACTCCACGTTGTCCCAGTTCACTCCACGTTGTCTCAGTTCACTCCACGTTGTCTCAGTTCACTCCACGTTGTTTCAGTTCACTCCACGTTGTTTCAGTTCACTCCACGTTGTTTCAGTTCACTCCACGTTGTCTCAGTTCACTCCACGTTGTCTCAGTTCACTACACGTTGTTTCAGTTCACTCCACGTTGTCTCAGTTCACTCCACGTTGTCTCAGTTCACTCAGCTGCATGAATGAGTACCTTATTATAGATGGTGGTGGATATTTGCGCAGTAAATGCAGCATGGCTGAATGCTTCCCAGAGAAGTCGTGTTGGCGTTGGCATGAACACAGCTGCCGGGGGGGGGGGAGGTGAAGCTGTCTTACGGGCCGAATACCCCGCCATACAAAAACATATTATGTTTACCATTAGTTGCTAACAACAGTGAATCATATCACTTCTTCAATACATAATACGCGCGCACACACACACACACACACACACACACACACACACACACACACACACACACACACACACACACACACACACACACACACACACACACACACACACACACACACACACACACACACACACACACACACACACACACACACACACACACACACACACACACACACACACACACACACACACACACACACACACACACACACACACACACACACACACACACACACACACACACACACACACACACATCATAGTACATAGACAGGTAAAAATGCCATAAAAAGCACTAGAAAGAAATTACCTAAGAGCAACCCTCCAGCTGGCGGCTCGGTGCGGTGATCGTTCTGTGACAATAAGTCATTTTTTACGTGCGTCAAACCCTACGTCTACATTGTTCAGAATCCAGGCGTAAGGTGAGATGCTACTCAGTAAATAAAATACGCCTGGTGTAGCTGATCACGGAGTATTAGTCGCTTTGTATTAGACGGCTAGGGACTCATACGGTGTATAATTACTTGGCCAGTTAATTACTCTGACGATACACCGGGCGACAATGATCCCATCAGTCGACAGACAAAATCATGTCCCATAGTTACATTGGATTATCCTCATATATTTACCACACCGCATTGGTAACATGATAAAGGAACTTTCAACGGCAATAAAAACATAGGCGTGCGCATGTAATGTGCAATCATGCCCTGATCGGCCAACCATAGCACTGCCGTGGTGTTTGTCTTCGGCCGAACTGTGATTGCGATGATTCAACAACTACACCTCGCACCGCGTGCGCTGTTGTATTTACGAGGCTGTTTAGTTGTGCCGGGTCGTGCCGTAGGGTAAGTCGTACATTGTGTTCTGTATTTCACAGAAAGCCGACATTTCGTTCGCGGCCTGAGCGTGCAAACCGAAACTAGGCCGACGATAAATGACTGCTTGTGTTCGACATGAACCGACCTGTCGCGCTGACTGTTTGGTTCACTGGTCTGTTGCTCTTATCGATTGTATTGGTGTTGGCGACTAACTTTATGCTCGGTGTACTAGACATTCCCACAGACCGACAGCGTGTCGGCTGCATGTCGGGGGGTCGCAGAGAACTCTTCTTACGCGACCTGCGATTAGAGATCAGTGACAAAATCACACTCCTATTGACCAATCCGGCCGGCGGTGGTAGTCTCATTGAAGCTGACATAGGAACTACGATTTTGTCGTTACTTCCGGTTTCCATGTCGGTTCAAGATAACGTCTTAAAAGTGATCTTGCGGGAATCAAACACGCTCACCGTCACACATAGCCAGTTCAACACCTCTACCAACGACGGCACCGATACTGTGCACTGCTACAATGTCGAGTGGCACACACCAAGCTCTCTCCGAACACTGCGAGACGAATTCGTCATGACCGGCGCGCACTGGTACGGCGCAGCGCCCGTTTACGAACAGCTCTGGCCCATGGAGCTCTTCGACCGGAAGCTGTCCGCCTTCGTCGCCGGCGACTCGTACAAGGACCAATATGGCGGCGTCCAGGAACGCTACTGGTTGACCTCCCGCGGGGTGGCGCTGCACATCGATCAAGACGTTCCTCTGTTTGTAGCCGTCAACAGTAGCGGCAGCCGACGCTTGTCGCTCGTCTCCAGTTATCAGGACCCGTATCGCAACCAGCGACGGCGACCCCTGCGACTGTCGTACCGAGTATGCCACGCCGTACACCTGAGAGCCATTCACCTGTTTGCAGCGTCCGGGCAGTTCTTCCAGCGTCCAGCCGGCGTTCCGGACGAGCGCATGTTCCGCTACCCGCTCTGGTCGACTTGGGCCCGCTACAAGAGGAGAATCGACCAGCGCCGAGTTGTGCAGGTTTGTAAAACGTCCGTGTCCGGTTTATGTAGAGCACAACACGGCGTTTTTACTTACAAAGTTGGGGCAGTAGAAATTCAATAAAATATACCTTAGTACAACAAAAAGTTTGTTCATCGGAGAGAAACCCAGTAAACTGGCTGTTTATTTCTGACACACGTGTCACACGGGGTAATATAGGCCTATATAAGCCACACACGTGTCACACGGGGTAATATAGGCCTATATAAGCCACACACGTGTCACACGGGGTAATATAGGCCTATATAAGCCACACACGTATCACACGGGGTAATATAGGCCTATATAAGCCACACACGTGTCACACGGGGTAATATAGGCCTATATAAGCCACACACGTGTCACACGTAGTAATATCGACGAACACAGTTATCAATAAATTATTTGGAAAAACATAACTTTTCGGATTATCGTCAGCGGATCAAGTAACGGTTTTACCATAAAATCATGCCATGATTTTTTTCATGGTATATACTATTTTAACGTTTCGACCTCCTACGTGTGGTTTAACAACAGTTTTTTAATATAATTTGATCGTTATTTGTTGGTGATTTGCGATCTTTCCGTTCAGCGTGAAAACAAAAACATGCATTCTAATTAAACAGATAATGGTAAAATTACATTAAACAATTATTGTGGTTCATTAAAAACATATTTGCGATCAAGATGTTATCTTAGTTTATGCTGTAAGGAAGTATAGGCCCGTAGCGTGATTTTATGATAAAAACCATAACATTTTGTACTTTTACTTCCTGTCACGCACGCGCAGTTCGCCGACGAGATTCGCGCGCACGGCTTCCGGAGCGCACAGCTCGAGATCGACGACGGGTGGTCAACGCACTACGGAGACTTCGAGTTTGACCAGTCGGCGTTCCCCGACCCCTCCGGCATGGTGGCCGAACTACAGCGCAAGGGGTTTCGTGTCACCCTGTGGGTGCACCCGTTCGCCAGCGTCTTCTCAGCAGCCTACCACGAGACAGATGACGACGGTCGTAGCCTGTACATCAGTGACAACCTGTTCGGTCAGCCGTTGTCGGTCATCTGGTGGGACGGCCTTGCCGCCTTGCTCGACATCACCAACCCGGCGGCAGCGGCCCGCTTCGCCGGCCGCCTCGCCCGCCTCAAGAGTCGCTACGGGGTGCACTCATTCAAGTTCGACGCCGGCGAGACGTCATGGCTCCCGACGGCTGGACGCACTCACCAGCCCATAGACAACCCTAACGACTATACGCGTCGCTTTGCCGAGCTCGCATTCGAATCAGACCCGGTCAACCGGTCGCAAGAGGTGCGTGTGGCCATCGGCGTCCAACGCCTGCCGATGTTCGTTCGCCTGCTCGACAAGGCGTCACACTGGGGCCGCGACAACGGACTACGTTCCGTCATCCCTCACGTCCTCACACTCGGGCTCGCCGGCTACCCGTTTGTGCTGGCCGACATGATCGGGGGCAACGCGTACAACGGCGCCCTCGTCTGGCTGACCGTGCTGCCGGAGCGCGAACTCTTTATCCGCTGGATGGCGCTGACGGCGCTCATGCCCGCCATGCAGTTTTCTGTACCGCCGTGGCATTACGACGGCGCCACTGTAGACGCCGCACGGCGCATGTGCGCGCTGCACGAGCGCTACGCCGGCAAGATGGTGGCGCTGGCGAAGGAGGCGACGAGGACGGGGGCGCCCATCGTGCGGCCGCTCTGGTGGATAGCTCCCCGCGACGACACGGCGCAGACCATCGACTCCCAGTTCCTCGTCGGCGACGATATCCTCGTAGCGCCTGTTGTCGAGCGAGGGGCGCTAGCCAGGGACGTGTATCTCCCGGCAGGGAGGTGGCGAGACGAACTCAGGGGAGGCGTTCACCCTGGAAACGCCTGGCTCAGGGACTACAAGGCGTCTCTATACGAACTTCCACATTTTACGAAAATCGCATAATGAAAAGATGTTTGTAAAGATGTTATATTTTTATGCCCGTAAAATCCTGTATATTACTGATGATTTATATGTGGAAAATGGATGAGGGATTTCGATCAAAGGAGGTACCGCCCGCCGTGCTGGGGTGAGGGGGTGAGGGGGTGAGGGGGTTCATTAAGCAAGCATCGGAATGTTTTACTGGGTTTGAAATGGTGCATTCTGGAGTAAAACGCCACAGACAATGTTGATGTTGTATTCTGCATTGTCGTTAAACCGAAACAGAAGTCATGGTTTTGGGATTATGCACCTAAGAGATAATAAAAGTTACAACTGGTTATGTGTTACTAACTCTTATAGATGCGTAGGCCGAAAACCATGACTTTTGTTTCACTTTAAGGGGATTAATGCGTATCTGGATTTTCCAATCTTGCATTTTACATCTTCATAATTTTATTGACATGAAACTGTTTACTCGCTACAATGCATAGATATATGGCTTAAACAAACTAGAGGCGTGTGAACAAACTAGAGGCGTGGGAACAAACTAGAGGCAGGGAACAAACTATAGGGAACAAGAACGGAAGGTGGAATCCCACCAGGAAAGTGTCAGATCGTCACATTCGGGAAAAAACGACAAAACCCGACGACATAGCTGTCAACTCTGGAGGGTTCTTAGGCTAGAGATGTTTTCCAGACAGGGATCAGGTGCTTCAGACAGCATATCTTCTGGGGCTAACATCGGAGTTTGTGGTGCGCGTGCATATACACTTGAAATAATATTTTAAAAACAAAATGGTGCAAATGATGTGTTTTAAAAACAGATCCAGTTGGATGAGGTGGACTGATGGAACAAGGTGGGCTGATGGAGCAAGGTGGGCTGATGGAGCAAGGTGGACTGATGGAGCAAGGTGGACTGATGGAGCAAAGTGGGCTGATGGAGCAAGGTGGACTGATGGAGCAAGGTGGGCTGATGGAGCAAGGTGGGCTGATGGAGCAAGGTGGACTGATGGAGCAAGGTGGACTGATGGAGCAAGGTGGGCTGATGGAGCAAGGTGGACTGTGCTCACAGCCAGCTGAAAAGGATGAATGGAAGGGAGACATATTATTTCAGGGGGAGTAAAAGCCAGGCTCTACGGGTGCATGGGACTATGAGATGTTGTGGCCATTGGCATCCGCGAGGGAGGGGGGGATCGGAATGACCCACTGCCGGAATGCACAACTACCTGAATGCACAAAACCTATAGTCGCAATGCTCCAACCACTTTGTCGGAATGCCCCACTAATGGTCGGAATGTCACATTGATTTGAATACAGTCAAACATGCATACAAATAATGAAACTAGGCATGTATATATGACAACAAAACATATCACATATATAACATTTTATCTTCTAGGACATTACGCCGTCTATGGTTGATCAGAAGAATGGCTCGGTACCTATATGCCGGGATGGTAATTGGCGATATTGATATTTCTTAAAAAGAACACCAATTAAATTAAATTAATCGGTTTTATATTTAAATACATTATAATTAACGTACCACCAAAGTGGAGCATTGCAACCATCAGTGGAGCACTCCGACCAAACGGTTGGAGCATTTGCGACCAATTAAGCGACTGGTGCATTCAGCCAGAGGGGCATATTCCGACTACGTTCCGATGAGAATGCCATATATAGTCTCGCTTATAGCCGACTCCACGTACTCGAGTGGTCCCCACCAGGGATGCATTCGGTTTTGTATATATATATATATAATATATGTATATGAGACCCAGCACCTGGATGTTGTATTTCTTCATTTCATGTGCCACGTGAGCCGCCTTCCCCGTCTGGTCTATGGTCCGGACATTCCAGCTGCCTATTCTGGTGTTTCTTTTGGCGGTAAGCAGATGATCTATCGGCGGTCTGATTTCCCGAGAGCTTTCATCAGGTCGCGTCATGTTGCACTCCAAGGAGGCGTCATCTTGGGTTGTTGAGTTAGTTGAATAGTTTATCGTTTCGGTTTCACTATTCAGCTTTACCCCTGGATGGGTGATTGGCCCAGTCAGACTTTCTCAGACAATCGAATTAGTTGAGTCCGAGTGTAGGTCGACTGATGTCTGCCGTCAGTGATGATGACGAATAGTTCTATCGGGGAAGCGGCGGCATCAACCCGGCCCTCGGTCGTGCTAACGCAGGTTACGCGAAGTCAGTCTTCAGCTCAATGTATATATGTATATATATATATACATTGACTATACAAATATTGACTAACAGGCTACCTAATGACAATACAAGGGTGCGCAATTTGTGCTTTTGTATTAAAAAGCATACAAAACTTTGTTGATCTCGATGATTTAAATCAAACAACCCTGACCAGATTACAAGCACTAACAGTATCTGAAAAATATTCTCAACGCTCTTCTAGAGGCAAACGAGAAGGAATTGGGCGCGTATGCTTGGCTTGTTTGAAGTTGTTAATAATGGATATGTTAGGAATGACAGTATGGCACGGCCCATGAAATTAAAATAATGTGTGTTCAACAAGGTTTTCCTAGGAAACCACTGGCGTGATATTCTGGATTGTAGTTACAAACGGTTACGTTTCATTAACTCAAATAGGTGCATAGGCCCAAAAATCATGACTTGTTTCGCTTTAAATAAAAGTAAAATGCAAAAACAAAGTTTCCTATTCGATGATCTTTCTTTTACAATTAGTCATTGGCATTGATATTGTAATTAGTAATCTACTCTGTGGGGGGGGGGGGGTAAACATAAGTGTAAACTTCAATTCTCTCCGTTTCTTAAACACAGTTAGTTACGACTACGATAGTTTGGCATGGCATTGTAAATGTATTCATGACATTTTATTTTATTGTCGGAAATAAATATTTTGATTGATTGATTGCTTGATTAAAATCAGTAGTCGTTGGTCGTGGACTGAAGCAGATTGGAATTGGTGCGTGCGTAAACGGCACGACATCGCAGCTGCGTATCGACGTGAGCGTCGCCGTGTTCAAACAATTGGCGTTGACGTCACTGCGACAGTTGTCGTTTATGGAATTGTTCAATTATAAAACATTATGATAAAAATCTGTTATTTTCAATAGCCTCATTCATTGAACGTGATCGTCTAACTGAAGTAAACATGTGGCTATATTTTGTCTTTTGTTACGTATAATATAAGTTTGACCAATCACGTAACTTGCGTTCTTTCTACCTGACAATATTATGTTGTACGTGCGACGTCGAAGTGGCAGACGTGTTTATTATAGCTACTTATGTTGTACGTGCGACGTCGAAGTGGCAGACGTGTTTATTATAGCTCCTTATGTTGTACGTGCGACGTCGAAGTGGCAGACGTGTTTATTATAGCTCCTTATGCTGTACGTGCGACGTCGAAGTGGCAGACGTGTTTATTATAGCTCCTTTTTAGTGTTGCAAAGCGACCGGGAAGGACTATTTGCGAACTTTTATCGACTTCTTCGATCGAAGGAAACGAGACGCCGGACACATCCAAGTTGATGAAGCTGCAACTTATGAGGACTGTCACATCACTCATCATTTATGATTAGTGGACGTTAAAATTAGACGTAATTATGGTGCTGGGAGGTTTGGATGGCTGTAATTTATCTTAGATAACCGTGGTCGGGAGGAGAGTAAACGCCTTTCGCTGTTAAGCATTTGGTAAGTCACATCACGTCCCATCTCACCTACGGTTAGGTCAGGTGGCCGACTTCCAGATTCCTTCCCTGGCTTACACGCCGTCTTCAACAGTCAGTCATTTTTAAAGTCGGACCACCCCAACAATGTCGACGACAGACTGGTTGCCAACGGTGCTTTGTTCATCTTTTGATGTACTATTTCGTCAAATAATAAAAGTGAAAACCAAACATCTGTTGTACGTTTTACACGTGGAACAGTTTGTTGAGACGGCTAATCCTGCACTGCGCGTACCGTAAGTATTGGCATGGCTATCTCTGAAGGATATTAATATGTCTGGACAATCGCCACCAAAATAACTACGTGTTTTCAAATGTGCCTCGTACGGCACCATATATAAGTCTAACACATCAAACGTTCTATGAGTTGTATATGACATTGCACTACACACTGTTAAATAATGGATAAGCCAATAGCTTCATTGGCGTTATTTTGTTACCGCTTTTGGAACGGTCGTCATTGTGGCGTAAATAACATCAACACAAGATGAACATAACTTGTTAACTTAGCATCATAAATTTATCTAATTCATCAGTAAACACGACGACAGATATTAGACAGTTTACGGCGGCGGTAGCGTCTAATTCCCGTCTACTCTCAGAGACATCGTCCGGACAGTGACGGCCATAGTTGTCCGAAATCTTGAAAGCATGCCGCCTTACGTGCCATATACAGTGGACATTACAACATAATGGTAGTGTAAAGTGTGCCACAACAAACAAGTGACAACAGTGAACATTACAACAGAATGGTAGGGTAAAGTGTGCCACAGCAAACAAGTGTCTACAGTGGACATTACAACAGAATGGTAGGGTAAAGTGTGCCACAGCAAACAAGTGTCTACAGTGGACATTACAACAGAATGGTAGGGTAAAGTGTGCCACAGCAAACAAGTGTCTACAGTGGACATTACAACATAATGGTAGGGTAGTGTGCCACAGCAAACAAGTGTCTACAGTGGACATTACAACATAATAGTAGGGTAAAGTGTGCCATAGCAAACAAGTGTCTACAGTGGACATTACAACAGAATGGAAGGGTAAAGTGTGCCGCAGCAAACACGTGTCTACAGTGGACATTACAACAGAATGGTAGGGTAAAGTGTGCCACAGCAAACAAGTGTCTACAGTGGACATTACAACAGAATGGTAGGGTAAAGTGTGCCGCAGCAAACAAATTGCTACAGTGGACATTACAACAGAATGGTAGGGTAAAGTGTGCCACAGCAAACAAGTGTCTACAGTGGACATTACAACATAATGGTAGGGTAAAGTGTGCCACAACAAACAAGTGTCTACAGTGGACATTACAACAGAATGGTAGGGCAAAGTGTGCCACAACAAACAAGTGTCTACAGTGGACATTACAACAGAATGGTAGGGGAAAGTGTACCACAGCAAACAAGTGTCTACAGTGGACATTACAACATAATGGTAGGGGAAAGTGTACCACAACAAACAAGTGTCTACAGTGGACATTACAACAGAATGGTAGGGAAAAGTGTACCACAGCAAACAAGTGGCTACAGTGGACATTACAACAGAATGGTAGGGAAAAGTGTACCACAGCAAACAAGTGTCTACAGTGGACATTACAACAGAATGGTAGAGTAAAGTGTGCCGCAGCAAACAAGTGTCTACAGTGGACATTACAACAGAATGGTAGGGTAAAGTGTGCCACAACAAACAAGTGTCTACAGTGGACATTACAACAGAATGGTAGGGTAAAGTGTGCCACAGCAAACAAGTGGCTACAGTGGACATTACAACATAATGGTAGGGTAAAGTGTGCCACAGCAAACAAGTGTCTACAGTGGACATTACAACAGAATGGTAGGGTAAAGTGTACCACAGCAAACAAGTGTCTACAGTGGACATTACAACATAATGGTAGGGTAAAGTGTGTCACAACAAACAAGTGTCTACAGTGGACATTACAACAGAATGGTAGGGTAAAGTGTGCCACAGCAAACAAGTGTCTACAGTGGACATTACAACAGAATGGTAGGGTAAAGTGTGCCACAGCAAACAAGTGTCTACAGTGGACATTACAACAGAATGGTAGGGTAAAGTGTGCCACAGCAAACAAGTGTCTACAGTGGACATTACAACATAATGGTAGGGTAGTGTGCCACAGCAAACAAGTGTCTACAGTGGACATTACAACATAATAGTAGGGTAAAGTGTGCCATAGCAAACAAGTGTCTACAGTGGACATTACAACAGAATGGAAGGGTAAAGTGTGCCGCAGCAAACACGTGTCTACAGTGGACATTACAACAGAATGGTAGGGTAAAGTGTGCCACAGCAAACAAGTGTCTACAGTGGACATTACAACAGAATGGTAGGGTAAAGTGTGCCGCAGCAAACAAATTGCTACAGTGGACATTACAACAGAATGGTAGGGTAAAGTGTGCCACAGCAAACAAGTGTCTACAGTGGACATTACAACATAATGGTAGGGTAAAGTGTGCCACAACAAACAAGTGTCTACAGTGGACATTACAACAGAATGGTAGGGCAAAGTGTGCCACAACAAACAAGTGTCTACAGTGGACATTACAACAGAATGGTAGGGGAAAGTGTACCACAGCAAACAAGTGTCTACAGTGGACATTACAACATAATGGTAGGGGAAAGTGTACCACAACAAACAAGTGTCTACAGTGGACATTACAACAGAATGGTAGGGAAAAGTGTACCACAGCAAACAAGTGGCTACAGTGGACATTACAACAGAATGGTAGGGAAAAGTGTACCACAGCAAACAAGTGTCTACAGTGGACATTACAACAGAATGGTAGAGTAAAGTGTGCCGCAGCAAACAAGTGTCTACAGTGGACATTACAACAGAATGGTAGGGTAAAGTGTGCCACAACAAACAAGTGTCTACAGTGGACATTACAACAGAATGGTAGGGTAAAGTGTGCCACAGCAAACAAGTGGCTACAGTGGACATTACAACATAATGGTAGGGTAAAGTGTGCCACAGCAAACAAGTGTCTACAGTGGACATTACAACAGAATGGTAGGGTAAAGTGTACCACAGCAAACAAGTGTCTACAGTGGACATTACAACATAATGGTAGGGTAAAGTGTGTCACAACAAACAAGTGTCTACAGTGGACATTACAACAGAATGGTAGGGTAAAGTGTGCCACAGCAAACAAGTGTCTACAGTGGACATTACAACAGAATGGTAGGGTAAAGTGTGCCACAGCAAACAAGTGTCTACAGTGGACATTACAACAGAATGGTAGGGTAAAGTGTGCCACAGCAAACAAGTGTCTACAGTGGACATTACAACATAATGGTAGGGTAGTGTGCCACAGCAAACAAGTGTCTACAGTGGACATTACAACATAATAGTAGGGTAAAGTGTGCCATAGCAAACAAGTGTCTACAGTGGACATTACAACAGAATGGAAGGGTAAAGTGTGCCGCAGCAAACACGTGTCTACAGTGGACATTACAACAGAATGGTAGGGTAAAGTGTGCCACAGCAAACAAGTGTCTACAGTGGACATTACAACAGAATGGTAGGGTAAAGTGTGCCGCAGCAAACAAATTGCTACAGTGGACATTACAACAGAATGGTAGGGTAAAGTGTGCCACAGCAAACAAGTGTCTACAGTGGACATTACAACATAATGGTAGGGTAAAGTGTGCCACAACAAACAAGTGTCTACAGTGGACATTACAACAGAATGGTAGGGCAAAGTGTGCCACAACAAACAAGTGTCTACAGTGGACATTACAACAGAATGGTAGGGGAAAGTGTACCACAGCAAACAAGTGTCTACAGTGGACATTACAACATAATGGTAGGGGAAAGTGTACCACAACAAACAAGTGTCTACAGTGGACATTACAACAGAATGGTAGGGAAAAGTGTACCACAGCAAACAAGTGGCTACAGTGGACATTACAACAGAATGGTAGGGAAAAGTGTACCACAGCAAACAAGTGTCTACAGTGGACATTACAACAGAATGGTAGAGTAAAGTGTGCCGCAGCAAACAAGTGTCTACAGTGGACATTACAACAGAATGGTAGGGTAAAGTGTGCCACAACAAACAAGTGTCTACAGTGGACATTACAACAGAATGGTAGGGTAAAGTGTGCCACAGCAAACAAGTGGCTACAGTGGACATTACAACATAATGGTAGGGTAAAGTGTGCCACAGCAAACAAGTGTCTACAGTGGACATTACAACAGAATGGTAGGGTAAAGTGTACCACAGCAAACAAGTGTCTACAGTGGACATTACAACATAATGGTAGGGTAAAGTGTGTCACAACAAACAAGTGTCTACAGTGGACATTACAACAGAATGGTAGGGTAAAGTGTGCCACAGCAAACAAGTGTCTACAGTGGACATTACAACAGAATGGTAGGGGAAAGTGTACCACAGCAAACAAGTGTCTACAGTGGACATTACAACAGAATGGTAGGGTAAAGTGAGCTTCAACAAACAAGTGTCTACAGTGGACATTACAACAGAATGGTAGGAGAAAGTGTACCACAACAAACAAGTGTCTACAGTGGACATTACAACAGAATAGTAGGGTAAAGTGTGCCATAGCAAACAAGTGTCTACAGTGGACATTACAACAGAATGGTAGGGTAAAGTGTGCCACAACAAACAAGTGTCTACAGTGGACATTACAACAGAATAGTAGGGTAAAGTGTGCCACAGCAAACAAGTGTCTACAGTGGACATTACAACAGAATGGTAGGGTAAAGTGTGCCACAGCAAACAAGTGTCTACAGTGGACAACTATGTTGATGATCTCCAAACCAGTTTCATTCTCCACCAATGTTTTACATCAGCCAATACAAATTATTCTTAATGCAGTTGCTGTTGAATAATTAGTTTTCAATACACATACTTTACAAGTTAGGCAATGTCACACACATAGTTCTATGCTTTTATCAATTGAATCACATGCTGCTATTGAATAGCAAGGTAACAGTTCAGTTACACTGCAAGGCAACTCATGCTTTTCACTGTATATATCCAATGAATACAATACTTACCATAATTAATTAGTTCGCAGCCATATTATATTATATTACATGGGTAATTGCTACTAATAGAGCACTGTCTACAGTGACGTATGCTGTCCTGCACAGTGTGACGTCCAATGCAATGAAAACCGGTACTGCACCGTTATGCATGTGCGCCGAACAATTAATTAAAACGGCATGCGAATCGCTAGTAAATTACCGTTTTATTGCATTAAATGTGTATTTTTTAAATGTCAGTTATGAACCCATATAATAAATAGTTTTATGCACCCGTTGCTTCAGACTGTTGTATTGGGCTCCCGAACTCAATACAACATTCTGAAACAACTCGTGCGTAAAACCCAGTATCATTCAATAAGTGTATATCGTAATCAATCATACCATACCCTCAATGGTCTAATACAATTCTTCGAGTGAAACAATCATACTCTTTTCTAAACAACATGGCTGCATTTGGCACTTCTCAAAGAATAGCGCTTTGAGATATATATATATATATAAAACATGTTTGTATATGATCAACTACAAACATGTTTGTATATGATCAACTACAAACATGTTTGTATATGATCAACTACAAACATGTTTGTATATGATCAACTACAAACAAGCTCTAGTAATAAGACTTAGTAAATAGCTCCCACGCTAGTGCCGCACTCAGTGCCAGACTTAATTGAGTCTGCAGATTACTAATTTATATTCAGAGAATTCCTATGAAATGCATCTATTATTATTAGCAGGTGTGACTCAAGTATTTGCTACACCATCATTTAGACAAAGCACAAAAAACATCTTCTACACTGAGGCTTAGAATTATATTATATACATTGTAGAACTTTCATTTAGGACGGTGAAAATGTGTTTCCCTTACTTTTAACACAGAGCGATTACATATTTATTCGAAATGCTTGAAAAATTTTTAACAACAGATACATATGTAGAAGTTTGTATGCCTCAAATCTTAATAATCCTTGCCATATTGAAAATTTCCCTAGCCCAGTTAGTGTCAAATAAGTTTTATTACAAAAAGCAGGCACCAGCACAAGAAACTGCATAATTTGACATGCTAGATAGAGTACAACTCTTGAGGAGCGATGGTACAAATAGAAGTACTACCTGTTGTACAATAGAGTACAATACAATAGAGTACAATAGAGTACATGCACGCAGGTATATTCGTGCAAGGATTATAGTCAGCAGAAAGCTGATGATTGGCCAATAATACGTTGCCACATGCAGCGCCACCCTTTGTTAAATTAACTCAGATGTATCAAATTATATTACAAAAATAATCTGAATTAAAGAACCAATTAACTACAAAGTGCAACAGCGACTTATGAATGCGACATATTTTATTTTTTCATAAACTGGAAAGACCATTTCGGTCGTTAATACCAAAGTTATTCATGTTGAATTCCTGGGCCTAGAATATGCTACTCTCTAACAAACACAATGAATAATGTGCTTTCATTCTGCACTTCTTCTGGAGATGAAAGTATTTCACTTTCACGAGTGAGACGCTCAACAAATTCTTACAATTGTTACATCTCGCTCTGACACCAAGAGTCCGACGATCCTTTGCCATATTTGTCCAATTGTCCATCACCATGGCAATGTGACCGGTTCTCCTGCCTTAGCCGAGAACTAGCCAACGTTTCGATGCCGCTGTGACAACTTAGTATCTGTTCTGTCGCTGCGGTCTTCGGCCTGAACAGCAACAGAAAACGATGGTTTAACATCAAATGTATCCATCCACAAAATGAGAGCAACATTAAAGACCACACCAGTCTAGCATTCACCACACCAGTCTAGCATTCACCACACCAGTCTAGCATTCACCACACCAGTCTAGCTTGTCACCAGACCTGTCTTGGTACAAAACTAGTTGGTGCATTTTTCGCAAATTCGCTAGAAAACATCCTTAGTGTTTATGCAATTGTTACTGCTAATGGCAATGCTTAGGATTTAACACTCTTTTCTACCCAAATTTTTAAATGTTATTGCATCAAACGCAAGGTGGTGGAAGCTCTACTGAGGTAAACAAAACCTTTGAACACGAAAAGGATAAAATGTGTCTGAGATTTCTTGGGTCTCCAGACACACAATCTGTAGCCCTACACACACCCAGAACTCTATTTACCCAGTCTTTGCACGCCACAACTCAACAAGCATAAAGTGTGGCAGGATTAATAACTGGGATTTTAAAATGCACAATTAATCTTTACTAAATTTACTCAACTCTGTGCCCCAACATTGTTACCCTGTGCCCAAACATTGTTACCCTGTGCCCCAACATTGTTACCCTGTGCCCCAACATTGTTACCCTGTGCCCCAACAGTGTTACCCTGTGCCCCAACATTGTTACCCTGTGCCCCAACAGTGTTACCCTGTGCCCCAACATTGTTACCCTGTGCCCCAACAGTGTTACCCTATGCCCCAACATTGTTACTCTGTGCCCCAACAGTGTTACTCTGTGCCCCAACATTGTTACCCTGTGCCCCAACAGTGTTACCCTGTGCCCCAACATTGTTACCCTGTGCCCCAACAGTGTTACCCTGTGCCCCAACAGTGTTACTCTGTGCCCCAACATTGTTACCCTGTTCCCCAACAGTGTTACCCTGTGCCCCAACAGTGTTACCCTGTGCCCCAACAGTGTTACCCTGTGCCCCAACAGTGTTACCCTGTGCCCCAACATTGTTACCCTGTGCCCCAACAGTGTTACTCTGTGCCCCAACATTGTTACCCTGTGCCCCAACAGTGTTACTCTGTGCCCCAACATTGTTACCCTGTGCCCCAACAGTGTTACCCTGTGCCCCAACATTGTTACCCTGTGCCCCAACAGTGTTACCCTGTGCCCCAACATTGTTACCCTGTGCCCCAACATTGTTACCCTGTGCCCCAACAGTGTTACCCTGTGCCCCAACATTGTTACCCTGTGCCCCAACAGTGTTACCCTGTGCCCCAACAGTGTTACTCTCTGCCCCAACATTGTTACCCTGTTCCCCAACAGTGTTACCCTGTGCCCCAACAGTGTTACCCTGTGCCCCAACAGTGTTACTCTGTGCCCCAACATTGTTACCCTGTGCCCCAACAGTGTTACTCTGTGCCCCAACAGTGTTACTCTGTGCCCCAACATTGTTACTCTATGCCCCAACAGTGTTACCATGTGCCCCAACAGTTTTACTCTATGATAACACAAACACATTTCATTAGGGCTTATGTTAGTAAGAAAACCATTGAATTGTGGACATAAAGTTGACAAAAATCTTACATTTTACATTGACAATATTGCTACTATCCAACACCATATCAGTCTGCACAACAAACTTGGTCAACTTACCCCCGTATCCTTGGTAACCTCCCTGCTGGTCTCGGTCCTTCCCCCTGTACTGGTAGCCCCCCTGTTGGTCTCGGTCCTTTCCCCTGTACTGGTAGCCCCCCTGTTGGTCTCGGTCCTTTCCCCTGTACTGGTAGCCCCCTTGTTGATCACGATCTTTCCCTCTGTATTGGTAGCCCCCTTGTTGATCACGATCTTTACCCCTGTACCCTTGGTCACGATTCTGGTAACCTTGGTAACCACCTTGCTGACCTACAAGCATAACAAAATCAGTAAAAAACTTTCAACTTTGACAGTAATTAAGGAATTTCTAATAATATTTTCACAATACCTCATTCATATCAGCTTTTCTATTTCTATTCTGCCAGTAAACATTGATTTGTGTGCGTTAAAAAAAGTAAATAGTCAGAAAGAAGAATAAATAAATAAAGGCTATCAACAAATGTGCAATAAATAAATAAACGCTATCAACAAATGTGTAATAAATAAATAAAGGCTATCAACAAATGTGTAATAAATAAAGCCAACCTAACGACGTTGCAACACCTCCACACTAATTGTCCTGCCACAGCAACCACGTATCTACTGTCCACTCATGTCAATGTGTATCAGAAAACACTCCAGTGCTCAGTCAACCATTATTCACCCTCTTATAAGTGTTGTGTTATGTTAATCTGACCTACACTTGTTGGTATGATGTACGCATTATGTTAATCTGACTGACACTTGTTGGTATGATGTACGCGTTATGTTAATCTGACCTACACTTGTTGGTATGATGTATGCGTTATGTTAATCTGACCTACACTTGTTGGTATGATGTATGCGTTATGTTAATCTGACACTGCCCTACCACAACTTGACTGAGTGGTGCATGGAGTCATAAGTTGTCATTGCCATTGATACTGCCCTACCACAACTTGACTGGGTGGTGCATGGAGCCATAAGTTGTCATTGCCATTGACACTGCCCCACCACAACTTGACTGGGTGGTGCATAGAGTCATAAGTTGTCATTGCCATTGACACTGCCCTACCACAACTTGACTGGGTGGTGCATGGAGTCATAAGTTGTCATTGCCATTGACACTGCCCCACAACTTGACTGGGTGGTGCATAGAGTCATAAGTTGTCATTGCCATTGACACTGCCCTACCACAACTTGACTGGGTGGTGCATGGAGCCATAAGTTGTCACTGCCATTGACACTGCCCCACCACAACTTGACTGGGTGGTGCATGGAGTCATAAGTTGTCATTGCCATTGACACTGCCCTACCACAACTTGACTGGGTGGTGCATGGAGTCATAAGTTGTCATTGCCATTGACACTGCCCTACCACAACTTGACTGGGTGGTGCATAGAGTCATAAGTTGTCATTGCCATTGACACTGCCCTACCACAACTTGACTGGGTAGTGCGTAGAGTCATAAGTTGTCATTACCATTGGCACTGCCCTACCACAACTTGACTGGGTGGTGCATGGAGTCATAAGTTGTCATTGCCATTGACACTGCCCTACCACAACTTGACTGGGTGGTGCGTAGAGTCATAAGTTGTCATTACCATTGGCACTGCCCTACCACAACTTGACTGGGTGGTGCATGGAGTCATAAGTTGTCATTGCCATTGACACTGCCCTACCACAACTTGACTGGGTGGTGCATGGAGCCATAAGTTGTCATTGCCATTGACACTGCCCTACCACAACTTGACTGGGTGGTGCGTAGAGTCATAAGTTGTCATTGCCATTGACACTGCCCTACCACAACTTGACTGGGTGGTGCATGGAGCCATAAGTTGTCATTGCCATTGACACTGCCCTACCACAACTTGACTGGGTGGTGCATGGAGTCATAAGTTGTCATTGCCATTGACACTGCCCTACCACAACTTGACTGGGTGGTGCATAGAGTCATAAGTTGTCACTGCCATTGACACTGCCCTACCACAACTTGACTGGGTGGTGCATGGAGTCATAAGTTGTCATTGCCATTGACACTGCCCTACCACAACTTGACTGGGTGGTGCATGGAGTCATAAGTTGTCATTGCCTTTGACACTGCCCTACCACAACTTGACTGGGTGGTGCATGGAGTCATAAGTTGTCATTGCCATTGACACTGCCCTATCACAACTTGACTGAGTGGTGCATGGAGTCATAAGTTGTCACTGCCATTGACACTGCCCTACCACAACTTGACTGGGTGGTGCATAGAGTCATAAGTTGTCATTGCCATTGACACTGCCCTATCACAACTTGACTGAGTGGTGCATGGAGTCATAAGTTGTCACTGCCATTGACACTGCCCTACCACAACTTGACTGGGTGGTGCACGGAGTCATAAGTTGTCATTGCCATTGACACTGCCCTACCACAACTTGACTGGGTGGTGCATGGAGTCATAAGTTGTCATTGCCATTGACACTGCCCTACCACAACTTGACTGGGTGGTGCATGGAGCCATAAGTTGTTATTGCCATTGACACTGCCCTATCACAACTTGACTGGGTGGTGCATGGAGTCATAAGTTGTCACTGCCATTGACACTGCCCTACCACAACTTGACTGGGTGGTGCATGGAGTCATAAGTTGTCACTGCCATTGACACTGCCCTACCACAACTTGACTAGTGGTAGTGCAAGCTGTTGCCGTGGCTGGCTTTTCTCCCATGCAATGGCGGACAAGTTAGCTAGTAGTTAAATATTTGACTGAATGGGCCTGTAAAAATTGTTGGTTAGACATAATTGTTTAATGGTATGTAGGTTATGACTGGTCTAAACCATTCTACCATTTGTGGTAGTATGGTACATTCAAGCTCAGATTGACCAAATACATACTATCATACAAACATACATACATACATGCCCAATCTACCAATTCACGCAGTAGGCTATTGATTTGGGGTAGTTTTAACACCCACCAATTTTATACATCAATCAAACCGCTTTTACCGTGTTTCACAGTGTTAGGCTCTGAATCTAAATAACCATTCCACCCTGGACCACAGCATCAAATATTACCAAAATACATAAATTCGTAGATTTTATGGCCACAGAACTAACACACCAAAAAGACCTAATTAAAAAACCTCCTTAACACTTTGTAGCATGGAGGCCGTATCGTAAAAAGGACATAGACAAGCTAGAAAGAATACGACGAAGAGCAACTAAAATGATTCCTGAATTGAGAGACCTTAGTTACGAAAGTCGCTTATTACAATGTGGTTTGACAACACTAGAGACCAGGAGACTAAGAGGAGACCAAATAGAAGTATTTAAAATAGTGAACGGTTATGAGGATGTTGATAGGAATATGTTCTTCAAACTTAAAGAAGGCAGTAGAACCAGAGGACACAAAGCAGCATTAGTTAAGGAGCAGTGTAGGTTGGACATGAGAAAGTACTCTTTCTCACAGAGGGTAATAAATGAATGGAACAAACTGCCAAATGATTGTGTTAATGCTAGTAGTGTGAATATGTTTAAAAATAGAATTGACAGATATCTGATAAGGGTGGGCTACACAAAGATGAGAAAATTGTTGGAATCTCGATAAGCCAATGGCTTCCTTGTCCACTTTGCCATCTGGAACTTGTTGTTTGGGATGGCAATCTTGTTAAATCTAGCTAATTGCCTACTGCCTTTTCTTTTACAAATGTTGGTATGTCTGAAGAACCTAGCGTCTGTGAGACTCCTTGGGCCATCAGACACAGAGCCAGTGGCCCTACAGTGGCCCCAGAGTTCTATTTGTCCAGCCTTTCACACAACTCCAGATTGGAATAACATGCTGATGAATAAGACCGCAATTGAATGTTGGAATATTCTAAAATATGAAATTGAGACTATCATCGATAAATTTGTTCCCTTGAAAAAACAAGGAAAACGGTCTAGAAAGAAACACTTGTCAAAAGAAGCTATTAGAAAATAGTGTTTAAGCAAACTATGTGGAGGGCTTATAGGCGTACCAGAAAGGATGTAGACTATGCAAATTACAAAGAGGCACTTAACCTAGCTACAACTGAAATTAGAAAATCTAAAAGAACCTTTGAAAAAAAATTGGCAGGTAATATAAAAAATGACAGCAAGAGTTTCTATGCTTATGTAAGGAGTAAACAGAAAGTTTGAGATAAGGTCGGACCACTGGAAAACAACAGTGGAAACATAATTTAACAAGATTTGCCATCCAAGCCAAAGGCCCAGATGGCAAGTGGACAAGGAAGCCATTGGCTTATCGAGAGTCCAACAATGTTCATCTACTTATAACCCGCCCTCCTGAGATATGTGTCAACCTTGTTTTTAAACATATTCACGCTGCTAGCAGTTACACAATCTGTAGACTGCTAGCAGCGTGAATATATTTAAAAACAAGGTTGACACATATCTCAGGAGAGCGGGTTATAAGTAAAAGATTTAATTTCAGATGGGTTTCAGATGGCAGAGGTCCTGAATGAGTATTTCAGCTCAGAAGATATCAGCTCACTTCCAGTTCCATTTACTAAATTTGAGGGCAGTAAATCAGAACATTTAGGGCAGTTATTTGTAACTCCTGAAATGATAGCAAAGAAAATTAAGAAGATGAAAGATAATAAATCACCGGGAGTTGATTGGATACCACCAAAAAACTGCTTAAGGAAATTGTTGAGCAAATTAGTACACCACTTGCAAAATTGTTTAACTTGTCACAAGAAGGAATAGTTCCTTCAGAATGGAAAGAAGCAAACATTACGCCGCTATTTAAGAAGGGATCAAGGAACAAGCCAGAAAATTACAGACCAATGAGTTTAACATCAGTTCTATGTAAATTACTCGAAAAATTAATTAGAGACCACATGGTGGAATTCCTTGTAAAACATAATTTAATAAATACATCTCAACTTGGGTTCCTAAAAGCAAGGTCATGTCTAACCAATCTCTTATGTTATTTGGAAGAAATTACAAAGTGGGTAGATGACGGGTCACATGTGGATGTTGTCTACTTAGATTTTCAGAAAGCTTTCGATAAAGTGCCACATCAAAGATTGTTACTTAAACTAAAAGCCTGTGGTATAGGTAATAATGTAATCAACTGGATAGAAGAGTGGCTTACACACAGAAGCCAGAGAGTAATAATAGTTGGTGAGATTTCAAACTGGAAATCTATTCTGAGTGGGGTACCACAGGGATCAGTATTAGGTCCTATACTGTTTTTAATATATATATATATATAAATGATTTGGAAGATGACATATCTAGCAAAGTACTGAAATTTGCAGATGACACAGAAGTATGCAGAAAGGTTACTAATGTTACAGATAAACAACGTTTACTGGATGATCTAGATAAATTAGTTAAATGGTCAGAAAAATGGCAAATGTTATTCATTTTTGGGAAGTGTAAATGCATACACATAGGATATGTACAAAGAATATAAAATGGGGGATGCTGTACTAGGTAGAACCACAAAGGACTTAGGAGTAATATTTAGTGCTGACATGAATGTTACAGCGCAATGTGGGATTCTTGTTTCAAAAGGAAATATAATTCTAGGACTAATTAGGAGAACTATCACGTATAAGGAGAAACAGGTAATTGTACCCCTGTACAAAGCTATAGTTAGACCACATTTGGAATATTGTATTCAAGCATGGAGGCCGTATCATATAAAAGGACATAGACAAGCTAGAAAGAATACAACGAAGAGCAACTAAAATTATTCCAGAATTGAGAGACCTTAGTTACGAAAGCCGCTTATTACAATGTGGTTTGACAACACTAGAGACCAGGAGACTAAGAGGAGACCAAATAGAAGTATTTAAAATAGTGAATGGTTATGAGGATATTGATAGGAATATGTTCTTCACACTTAGAGAAGGCAGTAAAACCAGAGGACACAAAGCAGCATTAGTTAAGGAACAGTGTAGGTTGGACATGAGAAAGTACTCTTTCTCACAGAGGGTGATAAATGAATGGAACAAACTGCCAAATGATTGTGTTAATGCTAGTAGTGTGAATATGTTTAAAAATAGAATTGACAGATATCTGATAAGGGCGGGCTACACATAGATGAGAAAATAGTTGGACTCTCGTTATGCCAATGGCTTCCTTTTCCATTTTCCTTTTGGAACTTGTTGTTTGGGATGGCAATCTTGTTAAATCTTGTTACACTCTACACACAGCGTCACCTGGCAGGCTGACACTGACAAAGCAGTGTTTGTATTTACTGCATGTATCTGTCCACATGTCTGCCTCTCCGTTTATATAACAAATATAAGAAAAAAAATCAGCTAATTTTTTATTTGCATATGTGCAAAAGTTTGTGTTGGCAAAAAAATATTTATCCTATCCCAAAAATAATATCTTTAATATCATTTAAACAGCACAACTCGACAATCTAGAAACATCAGGTATATGTGAAATTCTGGTATTATAACTGCTGTATTTTTGCATTTTTTAGAACTTTGCATTTTGCAAATTTACTGGTAAACATATACTTAAATAATGTTCACGCAACTGTTACTGCTAACTGCAAGGCTTATCTTTTTACACATAATTTTAAACTGTCACAAAGTGCTCCTACATCACACAAATAGAACATGTGTCAGCCGATGTGCACAATTCCGTGTTGGAAAAACAAAAACTTTGTATAAATTAACCCAAGAATAACATGTTTAATACCATTCAAACAGCACAACTCAATAATCTAGAAAAAATAGGAATTTCTTATAATTTTGATGTAATAATTATACTGAATGGTGCATTTCTTATAAAAAACATCTTTATAAACTAACCAGAAAACTTAAACAGAGTTTACGCATCCATTATTGATTACTACAAGGCCTATGATTTACATATTTTGACCTGCACCAACGAAACATTAAAAAGATGTGTCTGAGATTTCTTGGGCCTCCAGACACACAATCTGTGGCCCTACACACACCCAGAACTCTATTTACCCAGTCTTTGCACACCACAACTCAACAAGCATAAAGTGTGGCCAGCTTAATAACTGGGATTAATGGTTTTATTCAGGGCTGTTCTAGAAAAATCTATATTATTTTCTGTTTCAGTTACTATTTCAGATATACAGTCAACATGTTAATGTATTTAATTTATTCTTTTTTTCTATTTAATGACTGCTATTTAAAGCCACACATCAAAACAGGAGACTCTTACCCTGTTTCTGGAAGAAGAAGATGCCTGACTTGGTCTCCATCGTGCGCTCATTGTAGTCGACAAGAGACGAGACTTTCTCAGAGAGTTGGAGCGCGAGTGCCTGGAGATGTGTGGGCTCTGTACGATGCATCACCACTGTGTGGGTCGGCTCATCCATTGACGCCTAGTCACACACACACATACACACAGGAATCAAGCACTACCCAAGTGAACAAATCAGAAGACAACATCTTAACGCTTTTAATCCTTATAATCATTAAAAACTCCATCCTCACCTGATTTAGCCTATAGCAAATCTGGTTTATTAATGTCCAGCTATGTAACATTCAAATTGCTTATTTAATAAAAAGTGCCTAATTTTGTTCAAATCGTTGAAAGAATTGACTTTGGTCGCTAGGTCGGGTAAAACTAAAATGGTGGATGATATCCAGAACGGTAAATACTTTGCGAAGTCAAAGCTAATTGTGGGCGTGACTTCCATCCTCTCACCGATCACATGATAAAATTACGAGATTTCACCAAGCGCGAGATTTGCAAGTTTTTTTCTATTTTCACTTCAATTGATGAGATGATGATGATGATGGGACTACATACAACGTGAGAGTGGGGACTGCATACAACGTGAGAGTGGGGACTGCATACAACGTGAGAGTGGGGACTGCATACAACGTGAGTGTGGGGACTGCATACAACGTGAGTGTGGGGACTGCATACAACGTGAGAGTGGGGACTGCATACAACGTGAGTGTGGGGACTGCATACAATGTGAGAGTGGGGACTGCATACAACGTGAGATTGGGGACTGCATACAACGTGAGAGTGGGGACTGCATACAACGTGAGAGTGGGGACTGCATACAACGTGAGTGTGGGGACTGCATACAACGTGAGAGTGGGGACTGCATACAACGTGAGAGTGGGGACTGCATACAACGTGAGAGTGGGGACTGCATACAACGTGAGAGTGGGGACTGCATACAACGTGAGAGTGGGGACTGCATACAACGTGAGAGTGGGGACTGCATACAACGTGAGAGTGGGGACTGCATACAACGTGAGTGTGGGGACTGCATACAACGTGAGAGTGGGGACTGCATACAACGTGAGTGTGGGGACTGCATACAACGTGAGAGTGGGGACTGCATACAACGTGAGTGTGGGGACTGCATACAACGTGAGAGTGGGGACTGCATACAACGTGAGAGTGGGGACTGCATACAACGTGAGAGTGGGGACTGCATACAACGTGAGAGTGGGGACTGCATACAACGTGAGAGTGGGGACTGCATACAACGTGAGTGTGGGGACTGCATACAATGTGAGAGTGGGGACTGCATACAACGTGAGAGTGGGGACTGCATACAACGTGAGAGTGGGGACTGCATACAACGTGAGTGTGGGGACTGCATACAACGTGAGTGTGGGGACTGCATACAACGTGAGTGTGGGGACTGCATACAACGTGAGAGTGGGGACTGCATACAACGTGAGTGTGTGGACTGCATACAACGTGAGTGTGGGGACTGCATACAACGTGAGTGTGGGGACTGCATACAACGTGAGTGTGGGGACTGCATACAACGTGAGTGTGGGGACTGCATACAACGTGAGTGTGGGGACTGCATACAACGTGAGAGTGGGGACTGCATACAACGTGAGAGTGGGGACTGCATACAACGTGAGAGTGGGGACTGCATACAACGTGAGTGTGGGGACTTCATACAACGTGAGTGTGGGGACTGCATACAACGTGAGAGTGGGGACTGCATACAACGTGAGAGTGGGGACTGCATACAACGTGAGAGTGGGGACTGCATACAACGTGAGTGTGGGGACTGCATACAACGTGAGAGTGGGGACTGCATACAACGTGAGAGTGGGGACTGCATACAACGTGAGAGTGGGGACTGCATACAACGTGAGAGTGGGGACTGCATACAACGTGAGTGTGGGGACTGCATACAACGTGAGAGTGGGGACTGCATACAACGTGAGAGTGGGGACTGCATACAACGTGAGAGTGGGGACTGCATACAACGTGAGAGTGGGGACTGCATACAAAGTGAGAGTGGGGACTGCATACAACGTGAGTGTGGGGACTGCATACAACGTGAGTGTGGGGACTGCATACAACGTGAGTGTGGGGACTGCATACAACGTGAGAGTGGGGACTGCATACAACGTGAGAGTGGGGACTGCATACAACGTGAGAGTGGGGACTGCATACAAAGTGAGTGTGGGGACTGCATACAACGTGAGTGTGGGGACTGCATACAACGTGAGTGTGGGGACTGCATACAACGTGAGAGTGGGGACTGCATACAACGTGAGAGTGGGGACTGCATACAACGTGAGTGTGGGGACTGCATACAACGTGAGAGTGGGGACTGCATACAACGTGAGAGTGGGGACTGCATACAACGTGAGAAGGGACTGCATACAACGTGAGAGTGGGGACTGCATACAACGTGAGAGTGGGGACTGCATACAACGTGAGAGTGGGGACTGCATACAACGTGAGAGTGGGGACTGCATACAACGTGAGAGTGGGGACTGCATACAAAGTGAGAGTGGGGACTGCATACAACGTGAGTGTGGGGACTGCATACAACGTGAGAGTGGGGACTGCATACAACGTGAGTGTGGGGACTGCATACAACGTGAGAGTGGGGACTGCATACAACGTGAGAGTGGGGACTGCATACAACGTGAGAGTGGGGACTGCATACAACGTGAGAGTGGGGACTGCATACAACGTGAGAGTGGGGACTGCATACAACGTGAGAGTGGGGACTGCATACAATGTGAGAGTGGGGACTGCATACAACGTGAGAGTGGGGGCTGTATACAATGTGAGAGTGGGGACTGCATACAATGTGAGAGTGGGGACTGCATACAACGTGAGAGTGGGGACTACATACAACGTGAGAGTGGGGACTGCATACAACGTGAGTGTGGGGACTGCATACAACGTGAGTGTGGGGACTGCATACAACGTGAGAGTGGGGACTGCATACAACGTCAGTGTGGGGACTGCATACAACGTGAGAGTGGGGACTGCATACAACGTCAGTGTGGGGACTGCATACAACGTGAGAATGGGGACTGCATACAACGTGAGAGTGGTGCAGTTTAAAATCAGGTAAAATCCGCTTTAAAATGTGTTGGTTTAATCGGGATAAAACTTGTTCCTAAATGCCTACACATCCAGAGTGGCCAACCCTCTCTTGAAGGTGTCTAGGGTTGACCAACCCTCTCTTGAAGGTGTCTAGGGTTGACCAACCCTCTCTTGAAGGTGTCTACGGTTGGCCAACCCTCTCTTGAAGGTGTCTACGGTTTGGGATGGGACTATGCAGTCAGCTGGTTCCACAGTCGGATACCAGCTGGGAAGAAGGAGTGCACACGTCTATCCTGCAGTAGGGGATGAGGGAGCGCAGGTTGTAACGAGTGAGGTGGGATGTAAAGAAGTGGCTGCTGGAATGTCTATGAGATGGTGTGTGACACTGTGTGTGGATCTACTGACCACTGAGTATCTACTGACCATGAGTTCTTCGTTGATGATCATCTTGTTGATGATGGCGTGCACCACGGGCAGCTCGAGTTCAAACATGTCTGCGAGTGTGATGAGACTGAGCGAGTCATAGATGGCGCTGTAGGTGAAGAGGTAGGTTCGTAGACTCTCCTCCTTAATCTTCTGAGTCAACATTGTCTTCACAACAACACCCTTGTAGAACAGGTCCCACACCTGCAGGGCACAACAGTCACCATGGCAACCATCAACACAATGAAACCATAACAACGCAATGACATATTTAGGTAGATAGGATAATTTTTTTATTTGTGCAAATCTTTCCATTTTTTTCTGCCAAAAGTATAGAATGGGTCTTACTGAGTAAAACATATATGGAACTTTTGTCAGCCAGACCCCCGTTTCCATGGTAACAAACAAAATGTCTGCCATTCTGATCAAATATTGGCAAATTTAGAAACACTGCCATTCTTTATTGAACGCATATATGATTATAATTCTTGCAAATCCATGTTCAGTAAACATTCTACTGTACAATGACCAGAGCATTTGTTAAAATATTGTTTTTATTTTTTAATAATTTTTTTGTAAAGTGGGAAAAGAATTTCATCTTTGGCAACAAATACAGGTTTATCTTTCAAACTGTTGATGATTTTTAAAATGTCTCTGGTCATTGTGCAGAGTAGAGTATGCTGAATGCAACATTCAAACCCTTATTTGGATAGCATAATTACTCAGAGATAGCCTTTTTTAAATGCAGAAAACATGTTTTTGAGAAAACGGTCGTCAAAGATTTGTTTACCATCAATACTTCTGATACTTTCAAACTATGTGTCACATAGATATTTCCTTTGGCATGCTTATAGAAATTATTATACTGAATATAACAATGTAAACATTATGTTGCTGGCATAACTACTTCCAGAAATATGCTTCCTACAAATGTGATACATGAACCTAACAAAATGGCAGCCATTTTGGATTTTTTGTGTGTCATTAATACACAACAGAAGTGTCTTACCAGTATTCTTACCAATATGGTTGATGGCACAGGAGGCCATCTGGCCTGTATAAGCCGCTTTACTAGCAGTTTTCTACAACTTCTGTTAATTTGAGTACTTGAATTTAGCAAGTTTCTTTGGTAGGTATATGATAGGGTTGAGTTTTTACTCGAATAATGACTTGATGCACAACTTGAAGGTGTTGAAGAAGTTGAAGTGTCATGTATCTGATAACATCAATCAGGATTGATAAAACAAATAGAAAGCTATGTTTCCAAATGTGTAAGTTGTTCTCAGGTCACCCGCTGACAGGCTATAATTATACATAAAAAAATATTAGGTAAATTTGTTAACCTCAGGAACGACCAAGGAACAACTAGACAGTAACAGAGTTCACAAGACAAACAAAGTTCCACAACATTCAGTCAAAGCCTCATATGCTAGCCCTTCTTCCTCCACGTGTGTGGCCTTAAGCACTGTGTCTATGTGCACAGTTTAGCACCAAATGCACATATACTGTGCTAGTAAAATGTTTTAAAAAGTTGTGAAAACGTCATCATTAGAAATGATGAAGCGACCATGGCAAGGTGGTGGAAGCTCTACTGAGGTAAACAAAACCTTTGAACACGAAAAGGATAAAATGTTTCTGAGATTTCTTGGGCCTCCAGACACACAATCTGTGGCCCTACACACACCCAGAACTCTATTTACCCAGTCTTTGCACACCACAACTCAACAAGCATAAAGTGTGGCCGGCTTAATAACTGGGAGTAAAGATTTTGTTCATCTGGGCCCTTATGTGTTAAACACTGCAGGTTGATAGAATTTTTTTATTTGCTTACTGCAATTTGTTCTGCCCAAAATGTAGTGAGTCTTACTGGACAAAAAACATACTGGACTTTTTCTGTCAGACCTCACGTTTCCATGGTAACAAACAAAATGGTTGCCATTTTGAACAAAGAACCACTTTATACACTTAACACACATACAAAGTCTTCAGGATTCTTACCAGAAATGTTTGAAAGAGTACTCAACCAAATAGATCAGGGGTTGTGGGGGCTGTGGTCTACACCCTCTGTACATAAGGTGAATGTCTAACAAATGACAGGGGTTGTGGGGGCTGTGATCTACACCCTCTGTACATAAAGGTGAATGTCTAACAAATGACAGTGGCACCTGCTGTGTTGACTCTATTGAATAAGTAACTGCAGAATCCGACAGTCATTGACAGAACATGCAAAATTTTACACAACACGTATTAGTCTGAGCGGTATTTAACATTTTATCAGTGGGGGGGACAAACACTGCCCTGACCCCATATCATATGATAAGATAGATGTGTCACCTTAGCATTCATCTTGTCGTTGATGACAAAGTTGTGACATGCGTTCCAGTCTCCAACCTTCATCGCTTTGGAGGCTGCGACCACGTGCTCGCGCATGCTCTCCGGCGGACCGACGAGTGGCTGCTTGTCGCTCATGCGCATCACGTGGTGGAAGTTCTTACTGATCATTCGACGGCGTGCGTCAAACTCATGAGCTGACAGACAACATCAGAAGTTGATTTATACATTTGATCATGTGAAATGAATTAATGAACCATATTAAATTATGAAACGATGCTGTAATTGACTCTGGTTGCATGAACGCAAATAAATATACTTTCCATACAATTCAAATTAAATTTGTAGTACATTTGAAGAACTACCTCCTGAAGTAACTAAATAAGAGAGTTATGTGAATTTACTAACAAAATATGCTTTGCTCAAATTTGAAAATATATAAATATTGACATTATTCTTGCTAATTCATTAGTTAAAATATTTTTAACCAATTAACGCAAGCCTGCTGTGTATATGTTTATAAAATAACATGCTGTAGAATGCACCAAGAATTAGTTGTTGAGGGTAAATGAAACTAAAATCATAGTATGTTTTCTGAGTCATGTAATTTCTCGATTTTGACATCTTTCTTCTTTGAAGAGAGAAAAAATTAATCTTCCTCTAAGTGACACACAAAATGAACACTAACCCCACTGTTCTGGACGTTTCACCACATATTGCTCATTGTATCAATCTTCCTCTAAGTGACACACAAAATGAACACTAACCCCACTGTTCTGGACGTTTCACCACATATTGCTCATTGTATCAATCTTCCTCTAAGTGACACACAAAATGAACACTAACCCCACTGTTCTGGACGTTTCACCACATATTGCTCATTGTATCAATCTTCCTCTAAGTGACACATAAAATGAACACTAACCCCACTGTTCTGGACGTTTCACCACATATTGCTCATTGTATCATCTTAAATGTTACAGTTTCTCCTAAAGAATATATTTAAATGCAGAAATAAATGAAAACATGTTTCTGCCGCTCGTATCAAATTAAAGCCTGAACTCGACTGCTCAGAAAGGAAGTACTTCTAATCCTATCTCCTGTACACTGAAGAGTTCTACTCAAAGTTGACTCTAAAGTTAAGGCTAAACACAACACTCACATAATTACAACATATTTATATCTGCCTTTCCATATTACTCCTTCAGAAAAAACTTGCGTGAAGCCAATAAAAGGGTCACGTCAAATAAAACATTTCTCCCAGAGTTGGTTTTCAAAGAAAGTACCAGTATATTTTTAATACTAATTAACAATGCATTTCAAACACAAGGATGAACGCCTACAAAATTATACAAAAATGTATTACATGGGTAATTGCTATTGATAACATACTGTCTACAGTGACACACTCTGTCCTGCATGGCGTGACATTCAGTGTAATAAAAACCGGTATTGCACTGTTACGCACCCGAGCAGAGGAATTAATTAATTAATAACAGTGTGCTCTGTGTAATGCATAAATTATTGTTTTATCATGTGTTGAAATGTTAGCTGTGATTATGAACCTATATAATAAATACTTGTTGCTACAGAATGTTGTATTGGGCTCACAATCTCACGCACTACAACATTCTGTAGCAAAACTGCATAAACCCTGCATGGTTCACTAAGTGTATGATATCCATCACTGATACCCCAGCCACACACCGGCCATGTAGGGGATCTCAATCAGCATGGCAGAGACGAGATAGACACACTCAAGCAGCTCCAGGTTGATGTGCATATGGTACGGCATCTGACGTCGCTTCTCAATCTTCTCCTGTTCCGGCGTCCTCTCGTGCTGTCGCTGCAGCAGCAACCCCTGGTGGCAAGACACGCAATTAACAACAATTTCTCAGTTCATACAGGGAATCAAAAAAAAATTTCCTTGATTTTCGGACCAAAACAAGAACAAACAAATATGTTTAATAACGGCCTCCTAGCTCGCCTACATCTGTCAAATACACTCATTTATTCATCTCAAATTCCAATTAAGCAACCCCCGCTGAATTTTTTTATTAATTACATCGACTTCTGAGTAACTTTGTAGTCACCAGGTGGCGCTTCAGCAAAACTGCCACACACACTCAAAGTCAACACCCATTTGATTGGTAATTGGAACAAAAATAAAAAACAAATACATCAACTTAAGAGAGTAAAGAAAACAATGGTTACCCCTTCACCATGAAACCAATTTAGTGTAGTGTATTACATTGACATTTTGAGACCAGCAATATCAACATAAACACACAAACAAAGACATGCACACATTCGTACCTGGGCAAGGAGTTCCTTGGCCCGCCCAGAGCTCTGGATGTCCACAAGACAGTTGTGGGAGTCCTTGATGGTTCCCTGGCGGAACGCACACAGACCAAGCTGTACCATCGCACGGTTGTACATGATCTGAAACAAACCGCCCACTCACGTCACGGTCAAGTAAACACACACTGCACCCCACTGACATCCCCAGTACTTGTGTGATACTACCCCAGTATTTGTGTGATACTACCCCGGTACTTTTGTGAAACTACCCCACCCTGAAAAACTCACATCCAGTACTTGTTTGATACTACCCAACCCTGAAACTCACATCCAGTACTTGTGTGATACTACCCAATCCTAAAAAATTCACATCCAGTACTTGTGTGATACTACCCAACCCTGAAAAACTCACATCCAGTACTTGTGTGATACTATCCAGCCGTGAAACTCACTCCCAGTACTTGTGTGATACTACCCAACCCTGAAAAACTCACATCCAGTACTTTTGTGATATTATCCAACCATGAAACTCACTTCCAGTACTTGTGTGATACTACCCAACCCTGAAAAACTCACATCCAGTACTTGTGTGATACTATCCAGCCGTGAAACTCACTCCCAGTTCTTGTGTGATACTACCCAACCCTGAAAAACTCACATCCAGTACTTGTGTGATACTATCCAACCGTGAAACTCACTTCCAGTACTTGTGTGATACTACCCAACCCTGAAAAACTCACATCCAGTACTTGTGTAATACTACCCAACCCTGAAAAACTCACATCCAGTTCTTGTGTGATACTACCCAACCCTGAAAAACTCACATCCAGTACTTGTGTGACACTACCCAACCCTGAAAAACTCACTTCCAGTACTTGTGTGATACTACCTAACCCTGAAGAACTCACATCCAGTACTTGTGTGATACTACCCAACCCTGAAAAACTCACATCCAGTTCTTGTGTGATACTACCCAACCCTGAAAAACTCATGTTCTGTACTTGTGTGATACTACCCAACCCTGAAAAACTCACATCCAGTACTTGTGTGATACTATCCAACCGTGAAACTCACTTCCAGTAATTGTGTGATACTACCCAACCATGAAAAACTCACATCCAGTACTTGTGTGATACTATCCAACCATGAAACTCACTTCCAGTACTTGTGTGATACTACCCAACCCTGAAAAACTCACATCCAGTACTTGTGTGATACTATCCAGCCGTGAAACTCACTCCCAGTTCTTGTGTGATACTACCCAACCCTGAAAAACTCACATCCAGTACTTGTGTGACACTACCCAACCCTGAAAAACTCACTTCCAGTACTTGTGTGATACTACCCAACCCTGAAGAACTCACATCCAGTACTTGTGTGATACTACCCAACCCTGAAAAACTCACATCCAGTACTTGTGTGATACTATCCAGCCGTGAAACTCACTCCCAGTACTTGTGTGATACTACCCAACCCTGAAAAACTCACATCCAGTACTTTTGTGATATTATCCAACCATGAAACTCACTTCCAGTACTTGTGTGATACTACCCAACCCTGAAAAACTCACATCCAGTACTTGTGTGATACTATCCAGCCGTGAAACTCACTCCCAGTTCTTGTGTGATACTACCCAACCCTGAAAAACTCACATCCAGTACTTGTGTGATACTATCCAACCGTGAAACTCACTTCCAGTACTTGTGTGATACTACCCAACCCTGAAAAACTCACATCCAGTACTTGTGTAATACTACCCAACCCTGAAAAACTCACATCCAGTTCTTGTGTGATACTACCCAACCCTGAAAAACTCACATCCAGTACTTGTGTGACACTACCCAACCCTGAAAAACTCACTTCCAGTACTTGTGTGATACTACCCAACCCTGAAGAACTCACATCCAGTACTTGTGTGATACTACCCAACCCTGAAAAACTCACATCCAGTTCTTGTGTGATACTACCCAACCCTGAAAAACTCATGTTCTGTACTTGTGTGATACTACCCAACCCTGAAAAACTCACATCCAGTACTTGTATGATACTATCCAACCGTGAAACTCACTTCCAGTAATTGTGTGATACTACCCAACCATGAAAAACTCACATCCAGTACTTGTGTGATACTATCCAACCATGAAACTCACTTCCAGTACTTGTGTGATACTACCCAACCCTGAAAAACTCACATCCAGTACTTGTGTGATACTATCCAGCCGTGAAACTCACTCCCAGTACTTGTGTGATACTACCCAACCCTGAAAAACTCACATCCAGTACTTTTGTGATATTATCCAACCATGAAACTCACTTCCAGTACTTGTGTGATACTACCCAACCCTGAAAAACTCACATCCAGTACTTGTGTGATACTATCCAGCCGTGAAACTCACTCCCAGTTCTTGTGTGATACTACCCAACCCTGAAAAACTCACATCCAGTACTTGTGTGATACTATCCAACCGTGAAACTCACTTCCAGTACTTGTGTGATACTACCCAACCCTGAAAAACTCACATCCAGTACTTGTGTAATACTACCCAACCCTGAAAAACTCACATCCAGTTCTTGTGTGATACTACCCAACCCTGAAAAACTCACATCCAGTACTTGTGTGACACTACCCAACCCTGAAAAACTCACTTCCAGTACTTGTGTGATACTACCCAACCCTGAAGAACTCACATCCAGTACTTGTGTGATACTACCCAACCCTGAAAAACTCACATCCAGTTCTTGTGTGATACTACCCAACCCTGAAAAACTCATGTTCTGTACTTGTGTGATACTACCCAACCCTGAAAAACTCACATCCAGTACTTGTGTGATACTATCCAACCGTGAAACTCACTTCCAGTAATTGTGTGATACTACCCAACCATGAAAAACTCACATCCAGTACTTGTGTGATACTATCCAACCATGAAACTCACTTCCAGTACTTGTGTGATACTACCCAACCCTGAAAAACTCACATCCAGTACTTGTGTGATACTATCCAGCCGTGAAACTCACTCCCAGTTCTTGTGTGATACTACCCAACCCTGAAAAACTCACATCCAGTACTTGTGTGATACTATCCAACCGTGAAACTCACTTCCAGTACTTGTGTGATACTACCCAACCCTGAAAAACTCACATCCAGTACTTGTGTAATACTACCCAACCCTGAAAAACTCACATCCAGTTCTTGTGTGATACTACCCAACCCTGAAAAACTCACATCCAGTACTTGTGTGACACTACCCAACCCTGAAAAACTCACTTCCAGTACTTGTGTGATACTACCCAACCCTGAAGAACTCACTTCCAGTACTTGTGTGATACTACCCAACCGTGAAAAACTCACATCCAGTACTTGTGTGATACTATCCAACCGTGAAACTCACTTCCAGTAATTGTGTGATACTACCCAACCATGAAAAACTCACATCCAGTACTTGTGTGATACTACCCAACCCTGAAAAACTCACATCCAGTACTTGTGTGATACTACCCAACCCTGAAAAACTCACATCCAGTACATGTGTGATACTACCCAACCCTGAAAAACTCACATCCAGTTCTTGTGTGATACTACCCAACCCTGAAAAACTCACATCCAGTACTTGTGTGATACTATCCAGCCGTGAAACTCACATCCAGTTCTTGTGTGATACTATCCAGCCGTGAAACTCACTCCCAGTTCTTGTGTGATACTACCCAACCCTGAAAAACTCACATCCAGTACTTGTGTGATACTATCCAACCGTGAAACTCACTCCCAGTTCTTGTGTGATACTACCCAACCTTGAAAAACTCACATCCAGTACTTGTGTGATACTACCCAACCCTGAAAAACTCACATCCAGTACATGTGTGATACTACCCAACCCTGAAAAACTCACAATCTTGTATCAATATGTTAATCTGTCAACACAAATAAATGCCAATGTGTCACTTCACAGGTGTACTAGCAACAACATGATACCAGTTCCAGGTGATTTGGCGCAATACAAGTTTTTATATTGCATAATTGTCTGCATAACACATTTGACCTTTCTGCATTAATTCTCATTCTTCATGCTTAAAGATATGGGTTGGACCAGTCCAGCCATCATTGATAATGGCAAGACTTATGATCTAACATATTATCACACATATTTTTTTACTATTTTTGTAACAAGAAAAGAGTAAGTGTCTCTGAGATTTCTTGGGCCTCCAGACACACAATCTGTGGCCCTACACACACCCAGAACTCTATTTACCCAGTCTTTGCACACCACAACTCAACAAGCATAAAGTGTGGCCGGCTTAATAACTGGGATTACTTATTTTGTTCAAAGCAGTTCCATAACTCTATGTTCTGGTCTATTAGTTATTATAACTATAGTTTTCTAAAACTTTATTTTATTAACCCATTAGACCCCACGCGTCCGAAAGCGTCCGACCTTGTTTTCCCCACGGCGCCCGAAAGCGTCCGCTGGGGAAAAAGGCTGTGGAGGTGGCGTCATCGGGTGGATTGATATGAAACTAAAACTAGCGGAATTCTACATATCTTAGCTATGAATTGTGGGTAAAATTAACATATGGTCGTATTGAAAATTTCGAAGATAATCGCGTTTGAAGTTGAGCACTGGTGGGCTTTAAAAATTGCCGTTTCTCGTAGAACAGATGCGTTCACTGCAGGTGAAGTTTGCGCGATTTTAGGGATGAATCTTCGGATGAAAGTGCTTCTGAGATGGATGTGGAGGTAAGATTTATGTGGCTCGATCTTTGACTGAGTGACACATCCAGTTCTTGTGTGATACTACCCAACCCTGAAAAACTCACTCCCAGTTCTTGTGTGATACTACCCAACCCTGAAAAACTCACATCCAGTACTTGTGTGATACTACCCAACCCTGAAAAACTCACATCCAGTACATGTGTGATACTACCCAACCCTGAAAAACTCACATCCAGTTCTTGTGTGATACTACCCAACCCTGAAAAACTCACATCCAGTACTTGTGTGATACTATCCAACCGTGAAACTCACTCCCAGTACTTGTGTGATACTACCCAACCCTGAAAAACTCACATCCAGTTCTTGTGTGATACTACCCAACCCTGAAAAACTCACATCCAGTACTTGTGTGATACTACCCAACCCTGAAAAACTCACATCCAGTACGTGTGATACTACCCAACCCTGAAAAACTCACAATCTTGTATCAATATGTTAATCTGTCAACACAAATAAATGCCAATGTGTCACTTCACAGGTGGACTAGCAACAACATGATACCAGTTCCAGGTGATTTGGCGCAATACAAGTTTTTATATTGCATAATTGTCTGCATAACACATTTGACCTTTCTGCATTGATTCTCATTCTTCATGCTTAAAGATATGGGTTGGACCAGTCCAGCCATCATTGATAATGGCAAGACTTATGATCTAACATATTATCACACATATTTTTTACTATTTTTGTAACAAGAAAAGAGTAAGTGTCTCTGAGATTTCTTGGGCCTCCAGACACACAATCTGTGGCCCTACACACACCCAGAACTCTATTTACCCAGTCTTTGCACACCACAACTCAACAAGCATAAAGTGTGGCCGGCTTAATAACTGGGATTACTTATTTTGTTCAAAGCAGTTCCATAACTCTATGTTCTGGTCTATTAGTTATTATAACTATAGTTTTCTAAAACTTTATTTTATTAACTAGCTGGAAAACATACTTAACTATAGTTGACCATAAAACATCTAATGTCCTGTTTTATTGAGAACATGTTATGGGATGTCACAGGAACGTCCCTCATGTGAACATGATGCCTACTTGGACAGGCACGTCCCTCATGTGAACATGAGGCCTACTTGGACAGGAAAGTCCCTCATGTGAACATGAAGCCTACTTGGACAGGAAAGTCCCTCATGTGAACATGAGGCCTACTTGGACGTGGGGATGTCAGTGACCTGAGCAGGTACATCACCACCAACAGGTGTGTGACTTACCTGTGTGGGGATGTCCGAGTACTGGATCGTGTCCTGCAGATGTGACATAAGCATAAGATCACGCGCCTCGAACCAGCGGTCGTGCAGTGCATGATGGTAGACATGACAAAGCATGGCGCGGGTGCGAATGCGGTCTGTGCTGTCCTTCGCGTAGATGTACTTGCACAGTCGGTCAATCACGAAGCGACTGTCATTCTCCTTATCCTCCTGTAAACACATGGCCATTCTAAAGTCAACACTGGGGTCATGTAGGTCAAAGTTCACATTTTAAAGCTTTTTCAATATTTTTGCTTGTTTCAGACTTATTATGCGAAAAATCAAACATATCTAGTATCGACTACAACATGCTAGCTTAAATAATCGGAAAAACGAATAAATTATTTTTGCTTGGATCCTAATTTGCTTATTCTGTAATTGAGTGAATACATCATACGCTAGCAAGTGGTAAATGTCTCTGAGATTTCTTGGGCCTCCAGACACACAATCTGTGGCCCTACACACACCCAGAACTCTATTTACCCAGTCTTTGCACACCACAACTCAACAAGCATAAAGTGTGGCCGGCTTAATAACTGGGATTACTGATTTGTTTAGGGCAGTTCCAGATAACTCTATACCACTTTCTGGTCTTTTAAGTAAAATTATATTGATTGGTGCACTTTCTAAAATCTTATTTTACAAACTAGCCGGGGAAAAAACCATACTTAAGGGGAGACACTACATCTACATAGGTTTTTTTTATGTGTAGCTAGAGAATTTGTTTTTATGCCATTGTGTACAGTTGGTCTTACTGAGTAAAAAATATATATGGAAGATTTCCATGGCAACAAACAAAATGGCCACCACATTACTGAATTTTGGCTTATCTGAAAAGTTACAACACTCAAAAGGTAAGATATTTTAGCAAACTGTTTTCACAATCATCATTGGTGTACTTTCCTCTAAAAATTATTAAAAAAAAATTCTGATTATATTAAAAAATAAATATTTTTTTCATTATTGCTACTGAAAAAAGAAAAGAAAAAATGGCTCGTTTGTTTACACAACACCCAAGATAATGTAAAAAATATAAATTTATTTTGGTGAGTTTTTAGAGTATACAAGGCTGAACATAGTAATGCCAATCAGATGACTATAGTGTTTTTACTTCCAGAGTGTTGTAACTTTTCGTTGTAAAAACCAGTTCTGAGAAAATAGCTGTAACTACCACAGCCACACTGTCACTCGTAGTAGCACTGGCACCTGTCTGACAGTCTGTCATGGATGTGGAAGTAGAAGCAACTGACACAGCGACATCACTGTCGCCAGTGTCGGGCGAAGCCACCAAAGCCGGCACAGACTGTGACCGGCGTTTCTCACGTGCCTGAGCGGCCAGTAACTGCAGTTTTCTCTTCTTAGTTGCAAGTCTACCAACTCTAACTCTTCCATCACATGTATTCACCATATCTGCTTCTAAACTCTCGTGTCCGTCAAAATTGATCGATCGCATACAACTATTCTGGTCGCTAGACACCATTTTATATAAACAACTCAAGCAAACAAAGTGCTGCATGCTGGGAATAATCTACTTGCACACGGTCTGCGAGGTCACAAAATGCATCACGGAACTTGTCGAAGCTGCCCGTAGGCCAACGAATGAAGCCTATGCGCTTGCCAAATAAGGAGATACTCGGCGAATGAGAGGTTGCATTAATTACGATGTAGGCCGAATGCCAACAAGAGGGCGGGAATACCGACTGGCCTGACTGACAGACAAGATCTTGGCGGTTATTTTGATACCAAGCAAGATGGCAACAGTCGAAGGAAAGATCGCACTGGCAAGGCGTAAACATCGACAAATGTCAGCCGATGCGCACAATTCCGTGTTGGAAAAACAAAAACTTTGTATAAATTAACCCAAGAATAACATATTTAATACCATTTAAACAGCACAACTCAATAATCTAGAAAAAATGGGAATTTCTTATAATTTTGATGTAATAATTATACTGAATGGTGCATTTCTTATAAAAAAACATCTTTATAAACTAACCAGAAAACTTAAACAGAGTTTACGCATCCGTTATTGATTACTACAAGGCCTATGTTTACATATTTTGACCTGCACCAATGAAACATTAAAAAGATGTGTCTGAGATTTCTTGGGTCTCCAGACACACAATCTGTGGCCCTACACACACCCAGAACTCTATTTACCCAGTCTTTGCACACCACAACTCAACAAGCATAAAGTGTGGCCGGCTTAATAACTGGAATTACTGTATACTATGTCACCAAGTTTCTACATACATACATAAATCAAAGTTCCAATGTCTGACTGGGGATTCAGCGGATTGTCTTGAGCAAAATAGCATGCTACAGAGGTTATAAGGGCTCCTATGCTGACCACCAGGCCCTATGGTAACTAGGGCCAGACAAGACTAGTAGTATGTTCAAAGGCCCTGAAAGCATGCTTCTAGGCACTGTACCCAGGTACCTTGAAGCTGGTCCTGAAATTGCAGCTATGGGGTTGTAAACCCTGAATGACTCCCTGTGGGGCTATTTACTACTCACCGGTTCACTGGGGTCTCGTTGCACTGCCGGGTAGTCAAACTGAAACAGGAGGGTTGTTACACATGACTAAATATGACGTCTTTCAGGAGTTGTGTACTACACATGTACAATTGTCACACATGACTAAACATGACGTCCTGTAGGAGTCGTGTACCACACGTGTACACTTGTCACACATGACTAAACATGACGTTCTTCAGGAGTCGTGTACTACACATGTACAGAGGTTATACACGACTAAACATGACGTCCTCTAGGAGTCGTGTACTACACGTGTACAGTTGTCATACATGACGTCCTTCAGGAGTCATGTACTGTTGTCCTACATGACGTCTTTCAGGAGTCGTGTACTACTCGTGTACAGTTGTCACACATGACTAAACATGACGTCCTTCAGGAGTCGTGTACTACACATGTACAGTTGTCACACATGACTAAACATGACGTCTTTCAGGAGTCTTGTACTATACGTGTACAGTTTCACACATGACTAAACATGACGTCTTTCAGGAGTCGTGTACTACACGTGTACAGTTGTCACACATGACGTCTTTCAGGAATCGTATACTAGACGTGTACAGTTGTCACACATGACTAAACATGACGTTCTTCAGGAGTCGTGAACAACACGAAAAAAACCCACATAATGTTGCAAATTAAATCATTTTTAAAGTTGGTCTTTAATTTCTTGAAATACAGTTAATCCCTTAATAATATATTAAATTCAATGTACTTTTAATTGTTAATTAATTATAACATTAATTAATATAAAAAAATTGTCTCAATAAGAGTGAAAGCAAAAAGACTGACACACACGGAAAAACCTTTAGTTATTCCGTCAATGAACGTTCTCGTTTCTTGTTTTGTAGCACTGGACGTTATTTACCTCAAGAAACGTGTTTGTATTCTCTGAACATTTTCACCAACTCACTTGGCCTTTGTAGGAAGACAGACGTCATTACGGGCGTGTAACATGACCTTGATGATGTCATAACGTATTTGACATCAGTCTGCCAATGAAGGCCAAAATTCGGAGAACTCCAAATACAAACAAGTTTCTCGAGAGGTAAATTTTTTTCATTAATGTTCAATTTGTTAAACGTACCTTGTAGTAGAGGTGTCCAATGCGACGCAGGTAAACACGACAAATCTCCTCCACTGTTATAGGACTGAGTTCTTCATCAGCCAGCAACTGACTCTCCAGGTACTTCTGCAGATCGTTGATGATCTCACAAACCTTCGTCTCGTCTTTCAATCTGCACACAGAGCATCAGGCTTGAGTTGACTTATTATTTACTCAGCATGTCCATATGAACTTGGAATGCTGCACAAGTAGACATATTAAAACTCAAATAAACTGAGATTTTGTCATATTTACAAGAAATGTTTTAATATTATAAAATGTCACCAAAGAAGCCAAAGGTATAATATTCATCTGGAACATTACTGCTTATTTGAACTAGTATGTTAAATATTATTAGCTTATCCTAAAAACTTAATTCAGTACAGTAAGTTGCAAGGGAGGCCCGTCTGCCAACCCAACAAGGGAGGCCCGTCTGCCAACCCACCAAGGGAGACCATGTACACCCACCAAGGTAGGCCACCCACCAAGGTAGACCCACACACAAAGGTAGATCAACCCAAGGTAGGCACACCCACCAGGGTAGACCCACACACCAAGGCTGACCAACCCACCAGGGTAGGCCACCCACCAACCAAAGTAGACCCACACACAAAGGTAGACCAACCCACCAGGGTAGACCCACACACCAAGGCTGACCAACCCACTAAGGTAGGCACATCCACCAAGGTAGACCCACCTACCAAGGGAGGCCACCCACCTGTCAATGTACTCGGTGCTGTGAGCATCACAGGCTTGTAACATCTTGACAAACTCATCGTCCATGCGTTCCACCATTGTCAGGATGCAGCCGCGGATGCAGTACGGTGCAGCCTGCAGCACAAAACAATCATCACAGTCACCATATCTTAGTTCATGCACACGTACAAAGTCTGCATATTTTGTAATACATCTTCCAACAATATAATGGTACGTAATGGTACGAACATACAGTACATACACATAAGCTGGGTTTAGACGAGGTGATATTGTCGTCTAGATTGCAGCTTACTATTTGCACCAAACACACACCTCCGTTTGCCAATCATTATCTGGTGTTACGGTAGTACAAGCCACACAAGAAACTGGAACGATGCAGAAAACAGCCTGGTCAGTAGAAACATCAACTTACCCCTGAGAAAGTTTCGGAATCTTCACTGATGTTTGACCCACATATGATCTCGTCTCCAGATGCGGCCAGGATGGCGAGCAGTTCAGCCACGCTCTCAATACACCTGGCGAAACAGGGTTATGAGTTATTTGATGGATGTCTGCGAATCAGGTTCCCTTTGCACGGAGAAATCGAATCACACTTCCAATTTCAACAAAACACCATATTTCAATGCATATGGGCTGGAAAGGCAAGACTGATATTTGCACAACACAGGCGCTGCAACATAGTGACTACAAGTGCACCAACGGAAAGGACATTTAAACTATTGGTCTTACAACTTTAAGCAATGGTGTTACATTATTTGTTGATATACAATCGCACATCGAACTGATCCACATTTGCAATACCTACTTGTCCCACATCTCCGGCTTCATGCACGTAGCAATGTTCGGGTTGTAGTCGAAGATGGACGCCACAATGTGGAAGAGGATCTTGATGTCCATTGCTGTGCCGAGACTCTTCGCCTTGGCGATGTTGCGCAGTTCTTCAAGCAGATTCAGCTGACCCGATCGGTCTGTGCCCTTCTTCCCTCGCACCGAGATGATCTCAGACAACTTCTTGAGCACGTTCTCGTGCGTAACCTCAGCGTCCTTGCTGAACATCTTCGGTCTCTCCTACGAGTACATGTTATCGAACACTTAAATTACCTGAATTAAAGGGTACAAATGCAGGGTAATTGTGCTCGATATTGAAGCAACAGGGCAACTAACTAAGCCTGTGAAGAAGTTCACCAGATGATTGCAATCCAATACATTTTTTATGGCTTTTCAGACAATTTACATGATTTTTAGTTATGTTTCAGCATCTTTCATCAGACTAACCATCACAATATGAATGCTTCCGAAATGTCACAACAAAATCAAAGGTATACTGACTGTAAAAAAACTATCAAAATATATATTGGATAACTAACTACTGTTTTGAGTAATTTACTTTTCAAGTAATTCACCTCCTTTTTTTGCATAACCTTTTTGTGAAACACTGTATTTCAGCACAGAAAACAAAACACAAGTGTTGTTTTGAATGTATGTTCGTTCTTCCATCAGAATGTTGGCTAGTGGTGAAATGCACCTGGGTTTCCAATTTCTTAAGTTTTACCATTTGTGGCTTTCATTTTCTTCGTTTCTCTCGCTCAGTGCCACTTCTAAAATCATTGCATTGGCTCCCTGTGCGATATCGCATTATTTTTAAGATCTGTACAATTACCTATCAAGCCCTTTCAACCAATCTGCATATTTACATTCAATGCTCACTCCAGCAAGACAGCCCAGACAGCTTCAGTCATCTGGTTCCGATTTACTTTCTATTCCTAGAGTTAAAACAAACGCTGGAACTCGAGCTTTTTTGGTTCCCGCACCAACTGTGTGGAATTCACTCGTGACAGCGTAAAATCAGCAGGAAATATAGTTTAATTTCACCATCATCTGAAAACCTGTTTTTAATATTCCCTATCCTCCTTAACTTCTTGGCATGTCCATCCATCGGTTGACGACTTTTTACATTGTACATGGTCACGAGAATGCCTAATCCTTTGGTTTTGTTGCGCCACTGAGATTGGATTGGCGCCAAAGAAGTCATTTTATTATTATTATATTTAATAAATCTGAAATTGATCCACGTTTAAAATCCAATGCAGCCATTTATTCATTTTGGTAACAACGAAGGAGTTCACTAAACCAAAACGTACAAGTCAAGAGGTAAATGTGCATTGAAAGAGGGAAATAAAGGGAGGTCTTACCATGGGGGCTGCAGCTCCTCCCTTCACCTCTTCCCAGTCTCCTTCCTCATCGTCGACCACCTCTGTCCGCACCACCTTGGGAGCCGTCCTCCGCTTCTCTTCCTTCTTCTTTTTCTTCTCATCCGTCTCCGCCGTTGTCCTGTCCAAGACACACAACAAATATTTACATGGCACATAATTGGGGTTCTGTTGTCAAAAGGTGGCGCCACATGTAGCATCGCAAATCCTCAACCATGTAATCCAATCAGAATTATCAGATGTATTCAATTTAAATTATTAGAGAAACTCCATTTTACCATGATTACTTGAGCAGCAAGTTTTACAATAAAGTTATGTCTTTTCATTGTCACATATTTTACTAGTCTTATTATTCTACCAACTTATTATTCTACCAACTTATGATGACGCAACTCGTTGGAACCGTCAGAATTACACTTGTTGTTCTGGCAGGGCGAGCTGGGAGAGAAGGGAAAGCGAATGAATGAGATCGTACTTCTTGAGGAAGTGGTCGGCAGTCAGCGGGCCCGTGTATTTGTTGTAGTTGTCATCCGAACCATCTGAGTCGGACGAACTCATGTACCACATGTCATCAGAGTCAGACCCAGCCTGGCAACAGAAACACAGAGTCAGAGTCTGACCTGTCACCATGGCAACAGAAACATAGAGTCAGTGTCTAACCTGCTGCCATGATAACAGAACCATGGAATCAGATCAAGCCTTACAACAGGGTCAGACTAAACCTGTCGACAGAACCATGGAGTCAGAGTCTGACCTGTCACCATAACCATGGAGTCAGACCCAGCCGGTCAACAGAACCATGGAGTCAGACCCAGCCTGTCACCATGGCAACAGAACCATGGAGTCAGACCCAGCCTGTCACCATGGCAACATAACCATGGAGTCACACCCAGCCTGTCAACAGAACCATGGAGTCAGGGTCTGACCTGTCAACATGGCAACAGAACCATGGAATCAGAGTCAGACTCAGCCTGTCAACAGAAACATGGAGTCATGGTCTGACCTGTCTCCAAGGCAACAGAAACATGGAGTCAGACCCAGCCTGTCAACAGAACCATGGAGTCATGGTCTGACCTGTCACCATGGCAACATAACCATGGAGTCAGACTCAGCCTGTCAACAGAAACATGGAGTCAGGGTCTGACCTGTCTCCAAGACAACAGAAACATGAAGTCAGAGAACTACCAATACATAACAAGACAGCTGCTCACATCGTCCGCCTTGGTATCAGGTTTCTTGCTCACGACGGGCTCAGTCTTCTTGAACATGTCTGCAGCGTTCTCCGTCTTCCTGTCTTCATCCTCGCTGTCCTCGCCCGACTCTGTCAACACACCATGGGTTGACACTTTGTTACAGCATCACAGTGACAACATTAGGGGTGGGCTCAATACATACATGTACAACACTACGCTAAATTGGTTTGTTGGTTTTGCATTGACAACTGAGGTGTCACCTGGTGAATGCAAATTAAATGACATTGAGTTTGTGTCGATGTATTGAGATCATCCCTTAGCATCTAGGATATTTGAATTTCTCTCTAGTAGCAACCCTCCTAGCAATTCCACGGAAAGAAAGATAACAGTAATATACTGCAAACATAAGGAGTACTACTTGAATGTACTGCACAGATAAGGAGTACTCCTTGAATATATGATTCACAGTGTCTCAGATTCTTCTTGCATTTTGTCATTTCAATCTGCTTACTAGCAGGACTACTTTTTTATTTTTTCAGGGTTCCATTGAAATCAGGCAGATTCGGTACTTTAAAAAACATGAATTTAATTGTTTTACCATACGTAATTTCATGTTTCTCAAGCATATTCCACGTACAAAACCAGCTACATGGTCAAAAATCAGTACATTTTGTTTAGTTTCAGTTGCTCATTTGGTCGTTACACCCTGAAATTTCACATATACTAACAATAATTCACTGAATAGAATAATGTTGCACAGCTGTTCCTGATTGAACCAACCATTAGTCACACATCAGTAAGTGACTAAGTGACTAAGTGTTTACAGTTGTTTGAAGACAGAAAACAGAACAAATGAAGGCCATACTGCACGTACCACTTCCAGCCGACACTTCGTCTTCCAGGTCAGGTTTCTGAAACACACACAACACCTTGAGGCATATACATAAGAAATACAGCAGATACATAAGAGATACAGCAGATCATGCTTCTTCATAAGTTATTATGGCTGGTTTCCAATACAGTCCTATATATATCACTAGAAATCAAGTTTGACATGATGCAGTTTGTTTTGTACAATGAATTTCTTTCTTTTTTATATACAGGTCACATGATATTATCAAAGCCTGCCGATTCAGTCCATTCTTTCACCTATCATGCACTGATCACACAAACACGCACGCCCACATCTTACGACGTTGCAGTAGAGCCACCTACCTCTTTGTACTCCGTGATCTGCAATTCAAAGTCGCGGTTGTACTTGCGTAGTTTAGTCCGCAGCGCTGTCAGACCTTTAGCGTTGTTCTTGCTCATGGCCTTGCGTCCCACTTTGTCCTCCCAGCACTACATACGTGTCAACATGTCACATTCATTAGTTGACACAATGACACTCGCCAGGTCTCCTTATTTTGGGTAGCATGTCACTGATCAGTTCTCATTTAAAGGGAAACAAAAGTCATGGTGCCGTAGCAGGCAATATTCGTTCACGAAATGAATATTTGTAACCACCTACTTCTATACTTGCCATTAGAATATGGCCATGCTATTTGTAACCACCTACTTCTATACTTGCCATTAGAATATGGCCATGCTATTTGTAACCACCTACTTCTATACTTGCCATTAGAATATGGCCATGCTATTTGCGTCCAAACTCAACTTAGGTAACATATTTTGGTCTTTGTTTACTAAACTAGTAAACAACTAGTTGTGTGTATACCCGCAGCACTTAATATGTCACATGGTAGTCTAGGTTACCAGATTTCACAAAAGTGCGCATGTGCTTATAGGTCACACTGGTTGACATGTCAGCCTTCAGAATTGACCAGAACTTTTAGAAAACATTCTGAGTAAACCACTGGCATGATATTCTTGGTTAGTTTTTATTGTATTTTTTAGGTGCATAGCCCCAAAACTACGACTTTTGTTTCGCTTTAACATACTAGTTAAATTTATATTTCCGAGGTGCCTACTAGGTGTCACCATGTAGTGTCCCCATTATCTGCCAGGTGGCGTGACATGTATCATCATTATGAAGATGTGCATGCCATCATCTGAATAAATATTTGCAAATGTTTAGCTCATAACTTCACATACATCATATGGGCCAGGTTGATGTCAATATTTTAAAGTTGTTCTTAATAATTGTCTACAGTAACTGATTGAATAGGTTGTAATTACGACAAGGTAATGAAATAATTTTATATATCATATAAACATTTAATCTACATCAATTATGACATTATAAATAGGATCTGAAGACATGCATACCTCGTTGACGAAGTCATCTAGTTCGGCGAGATAACGGACATAGAAACGTGGCGTAGCACCCTCTTTGTCAATGACCTTACGAGCCTTCTCGTACGCCCGACACATCTCCTCAAAGTCTACATAAGAGAGCACAAGGTAAGTGACATCCCTGACATGGCCAAACTTTTGCTACCTTTTTTCCATGTATGAAATGGATACAACTTCATTCTACAATTTGATCTTCTTGTGACTGTAATCGTGTATGTCATTGGTTGGGAATTAAGTATTAGCAATATATATAATAAAGTTTTAGATATGGTGTGTCGTATGCACAAAACTGTGTGTGTATACATAATAATTAGTCACATGCACGCACACCCCACCCCTGTTGCTGTTTAGATTCTCAGGGCTGGTGTGAAGCACACTGAAAGTGCTATATCTTGTGACCAAGCAACCAACTGACCACTGAGAATTTTAGCCATGTCTTTGATCTTCTTGTGATTGCGAGTTTTCTTGATAATCTCCTTCAGCTCCTCAAATCTACAAATAACACAGCAGTGATGGTGAAAACATGCACACACCAGCCATGCACTATTGACACACAACATTGTATCAGGGTAGTGTAGTCTGACCTACTAGAAATGTCACTACTAGAAATGACCTACTAGAAATGTTGTTTTCGATTGTGCGCAACCTGGCACAAGTGAAACAAAATTTAAATGCACCTTATACTTTCATGCAACAAAGATAAATATAAATTAAGAAAACAAACAAGGGCACTGGACAGGGAGTATCATTCCTACCTCTTATCCTTGGCACTGCGGACAACTCGCTTCACTTCCTCTTCTTCGTCGCTCCATTGCATAGGCCTATGACACATCACAATGACCAATGACACATCACAATGACCAATGACACATCACAATGACCAATGACAATGTTTGGGGTAACATCATGGGTGCTAATAATGTTTCACAGGGTAGAGCACTCGTCTGTCACAGTATTTCAGTCAAATCAGTTGCCATCTCTTACATAATAGCAATAATAGCATATAAAAGAATAAAGAGCAAACATGCAACATCATATTTGGGGGAATATAAATTACCACATGCTGGACCAACAAAATTACATTTAAGTCCATACTGGGTCAATAATTTTATGTGTTTTACAAACAAGCTGGTAAGCCAAATTTAGGCTGTCAATTAAAAAAACTACTTCACTGCTACAGCTAGTTTTGCAATATATTTCTATACCTTGGCATCTTCAGAGAAACAAAACGTGGATCACTAGTACCACATGGCAATGTTGACTTATTTGACATTTACCTAACTTTCTGTAAATAGAATGTGCCAAACTGCTGGAAATTAGAACCAACCAGAACTTGTAAAATTATCCAATTTCAAAAAGTGGTAAACATGTACAATGTTTATAACAAATAACACTGCACCCATCACAAAAAGTACTTACTTGGAGATGCCTATTGGCCTCACTGGCACATCTTCATCACTCGACGAACTCTCGGAGTCCGAATCGGACCCAGCAGCGAAGAACCGCGACATACTGATGGAGCAATGCAGTACCAAGACAACTCAGCAAACTGCCTGAAAACAATCAGATACAAATCATACGCAGTTCAACTTTCTGTATAAATTTATGTTGAATAAATGCATTATGTGGTCCGACTTGAAACCAGTTTTTGAAGTAATACAACTTACAAAATGCATTCACCAGCGGACTCCCACTATTAAAAAACCACTTGCCAGGATGATATTTGGGTGCCAATGGCGAGCCACAGGTTGCAAATTTAAGCCCTGTTCAATGATCAGAGCTTCAAGCATAGTTCAAATGCTTGATGAAAGGATGCTTTGTATGAATAAATGTGTGCTGCAACCTCAAGTAGTAGAAACAAATTGTACATACACATTTAACAGTTGAAAAACGAATTGGAACAATTACTAAAATTATCGTTTTCAATGTCTAATCAACTTTTATAAATTTTCGGTAGTTCAGATCCAGGTTAATGTTTTCGATTCCCATTACAGCGTAATCGGTCAATCAGATCGTAGCGAAATATTGTTGATCCCGTAACTATTCCATAACTGTACATGTATTTTATTCAGTTCGACATACATTATGTGACATTTACACATAATAAAAATCGACGTTAGTCCACTCATTTGATAATTTTTATAAACCGTGTGACCAGCATAGCTTCGATGGCGTTCTTGCAATCTTGGTGCAGTGGGCTGCGATCGCCATCGCCGGTGATGGATATGTGAACTGCGAATATTGGAGCCCAAACACTGCGTTATAAAGAGGAGACTTTCCTAATGAATCTAATATTCAAGTAAGTACTTTTCAAGACGAACACTTGCAGGCAGCGAGCGATTTTTAAAATTGACGCGAGCGATAAATCGCTCCCTAGATTATTGATTTGCGCGAGCGATACCACGATGGGGAGCGATCGCTCGCCTCAAACGTGAAGCCCTGATTACGGCATGCATCTCAACATTTACCGATAAATTAACTTTATTCATGCAATAATCAATAACAATATTTCGTTTGCATAATTTGCTAAAGGGCACTGCACCATGTCGGCTTGTGTACCGTGAGCAAACGCTCTACAAGCACAGAATGTCTGAAAACGGGTCCGTGCGCTGCAACCGTATGGAACGTTCAAAAGGGCAATTGTATTTCCGTTAAAACAATTTAATAATCATACATATTATACATATAAATGCATTAAAGTGTCAGTATTCTGCATGTTTTTTCATTTCATTAGTATTTGGGTGGATCTCAAAATTTTTAGTAAATAACGCACCACGCGAATGACAAAACTCATCGCACGCTGCACCAATATGGCGGAAAGGACGAATAATGTGTAAAACGTCATCGCTATTAAAACGCGGATGGAATTTGACCACTCGAAAACGACATCAACTGCTACGTTTATTCAAGTGCGGCCAAAACCTGCTCAAGTGACCACCTAGTACCTACATTACGAGACCACCTGTCATAAACAACCAGGCAACTCCTTCCGAAGTACTACCTGTATAAATATACAAACCGTATTAGGAGAGAGACCACACCACCTTAATAAATGCTATAACTTATCATCTGATTATGTCCAAATTGTGGTGAATTTAGCCTGCCAAAAATTATTTGTTGGGCTTCACTGCACATTAACATCTTTGCAACAGCTAATATGAACGTTGATAAGATGGCATGGCATTGTTGATTTCTACAAGAAACAATTATTGTAAAAAATCCATGAATAGCTGAACACTTGTTGACCGTCGGCGACCCGACGAATCCGTTCCCGGAAGCCAAATTTTCTGTTTCCGAGACACGCGCGTTTTGACGACGACATCAACGTAAGTAAACCACCGGAAGCACGTGTGCCGTTCTAATGAGAAGGGTTGTTTGTAAAATACTGTATTAATCTATGCACTTTTACGATGGGAAAGAAATTGAAGACAGGAAAGGCTCGGAAAGACAAGTTTTATCAGTTGGCCAAGGAAACAGGTATGGTCGATCGTCCAGAAATAATACATCCGAACAACTGTAGCTGAGGTTCACGGCACGGTGCGCCTTCCTGGCTGAGGCTGGACAGTCACAGTGCTCCTGACTGAGGCTGAGCAGTGTGCGTCCTCCACTTGCACTGTTACTGGGTGACAGTGCCAGTTATGGAGGAGCACTTCTCAGGCACTATATATACCTGCCTGTGTATGAGGTCCCCATGTCTATGGGCCTGGCTAAGGGTAGGGAGGTCGGTCATATTTTCAAAATTTCATCAAATAGGACATGTGATACACCATTGTAAAGGTCTTTTCAATGGAAAGACAACCATACATGATTCATCTCTCTGGGATGAAAACTGACCGACTGATGGGTATTTGTGTAAAAGCTGTTGACTAAATCTTTCTGACGGTTTTCTAATCTGAAGAAAACATGAAATAAACTTGTGTAATAATAGAAATATTTGTTTGCATACGCAAATTATATGTTATGTGTTTCCTTTACATACTATTTACAAAAGGAATTATACATACAATTAAAACAACTAACCTTTCAGAAAGCTTACAAATGCATACTCAGGCCCGCCTTTAAACAGCTAAATACTGTACTGTTATTAACTAGTGTTAATACCACCACTACCAAGTCAATGTTGTATTAATGCATTACAACTACAAATCACAAATTTCATTTATTAAAATTTGTATTTAATTATTTAAGTATATTTTGTATTTGTTTATTGCTATTTAACACATTTATATTTGTAATGTGATTGTGTGGGTGCGTGCGTGCGCGCGCGCGTGTATATAATTTACTTATATTTTTAATGCACATGAGTATGTATTAGTGTAGATACTATAGGTATTATTGGATTTGGGGAGGGTTTTTATTTATTATAATTTATTTACATTTTTATTTATTTTTAAATGATTTATTATATTCCAATTATTAAATTTTGTATGCTTTTTACATGATTATGGGTAATTTAACCTGAAATAAAGGCATTCGTATATAGTAATTAATATATTTATATGCTTAATGGCAATATTAATACGACAATTTCATTTGTATGGCATAGCCATGGGTTATTACTTGAAATTACATATTGGCCTAACTATAAAAATTCCAACATTTAATATGTGCAAGCATATCTACATGTGTGTACACACAAATAACAAATACATGGCTAAAACATAGCAACACATACGAGACCACGATAAATGCGTGCGGCTTCTGTGGGCGATAATAGAAGATATTCAGCCAGCCGTCATCGCCGGACTTGGGGTACCTGTACGTTCAAGCTTGGGGCAAAAATGGGCAAAGGTGTTTCTCCACAAAACTTCAAATTTTATTAAGTTAAGACATTACTTTATTGCATATGTATGGTTTCCAAGGGTTTCCGCAACCTGTTGATACTTTATTTGCTCTCCCAATATGGCAAACTTTCAAAATAAAATAACTTTCTACATTTTCTTACCATTCGTACGAGACAAACACCAACGCAAAGAGTATAATTTTGTGGTTTCAACCATGCCAATAAACATTGGATGACGGGTAATAACGCAGCACAAGAATATAAGCAAAACACCATCCTTCAACGGGATTAAATATGGCCGCGCCCATAAGGAAACGAAATTCCTGCTGGTGTCGTTGCTTCATCGTGGATATCTGCATGAAGCGTAACGAATTCACAATAGCACGTATTTTTATCATAAACAAGACATATTTCTCTTTCTTTTGATATCATACCTATTTTTATTCTTTAGAAAATTGTGAACTTACAAATTAGTAAACATACGCGATTTAACACAGCGTCCGAATGGCAACGCGTTCGCGTGATTTCTACAGACCTCCCTACTAAGGGCTATGTGACGTCTGAAGTTGTTATATATTGCCATATTATTGGTAGGCCAACGCAAAGGCCCCGAAAGGGTGTCAGATGTTTTGGCCCATGAATGATGGGTTCGGCCCAGGCCATGGTAGGCACTTCAACGAAATGTGCTGGTTCGTTCGTTTTAGAGTTACGCAAGGTTGTGAAATTTTACGGATCTGTGACACACTGAGAGCGAGTCTCCAGAACAAAATCATAATTTATGTACGTACATTTTTCTGAATTGAATTCACTACCAAGCCAATGCTATCTGTTTTATATTCTTTAGCAAAACAAATGTTATTAATGTTTATGCAGGATATGGATAATTTTGCTATACTTAATAGGATATGCAATGTTTCAATGATTTGAACAAAAATAAATGTGCGCAAGAGTTTGATGGCTATTCTGAATGAATCACAAATAATTATGCAAAAAAATGCACAAGTACTTGCACTGAGTCTGAGGACATTGAAGGCAGATTTACGTACATATTTATGAAATATTTATTTATCTGTAAATTTTAAACGTAAACAATGGTTCGATTAATAAGTGTTTCAAATTTTGTTCAGGTTCAAACACTTACATATATAAACCCATATAGGCCCCAAACAGGATATAATAAAAAAGGATGTAACATAAAACACACATGCAATGACATTATCTTATAATTTATATACATGTTCATAAAATAGTTACTTACCTGTGAATGTTAACTGCCAACAACTGGGCTGATTCATAACATTCATGTGGGGCGTAGTAGCATAGCAGGTAGAACGTTAGGCTCTCATTCAAGAGAACCCGGGTTTGAATCATTTTGCTCCCGTTTCGAAACTTTGACAGTTTAGTTCATCCCACATTACCACAGTTCACTCAGCTGTTTAAATGAGTACCTGGCTACAGACAAAGGTGGATATCTGAACGAATAGTCTTAATTGCAATGTGGCTGAATGCTTCCCAGAGAAGTTCAGATGGCATTGGAATGAACAGGTCTACCATGGGGTGAAGTGTAAAGCACTTTGAGTAGTCCCAAGGCAAGGACTGGATACTGCGCTGTGTAAGAACGTACCTTTACATTAAGACTTAAGTATTTAATTTCTTTGTTTCAAACTCAAGTACACATACAGGTCCATGTAGGCTCCCAAGAGAAGATCTATGTAACAAGGCACCTTCTTTACCAGCTATATATGGTCTACACCAGGTCATAACTTAGTATGTGTACATATAAGGATCCATTGTCTCCTTATAACCTCGTTGTAGTTAGACAGTGTGTACTTGACTTGTGTGACACACATTACACATTGTGGATCAAGTCAGTGTCAATGTATTTGAACTCTATCGTGTCACCCACTGGGGTCAAACTCAGCTGACTCCAACCATTTGTCTCCAGATGCCTTTATCCCTCATTGCCATTTGCAACTCTATGACTCCAGTCCCACATCTACGGCTCCAGTGTCACGTCTATGGCTCCAGTCCCACGTCTACGGCTCCATCCCACGTCTACTGCTCCAGTCCCACGTCTACGGCTTCAGTCCCACGTCTAAAGCTCCAGTCCTACGTCTACGGCTCCATCCCACGTCTAAAGCTCCAGTCCTACGTCTACGGCTCCATCCCACGTCTAAAGCTCCAGTCCCACGTCTTTGGCTCGAGTCCTAAAATCTTCTTTTAGGCAGTCAGTGAATGTAGATGCTGGAACAGTTTTAGGAAATAGGCTCTGACAACAAAGAAGTGAAAAAAATCGCCAGCATTGTTTTAATATAATATTACTATTTGGCAGGGATTCCATCAAGTTAAAGATTTGTGTTGAAATCCTCAGACACTGCACAAATTAAACAAATATTTTCATAATCATTGAAGTTATAGCCTTTTATTGAAATGTGTTGGTCTGTTGAGTTACCAACCTACCAAGTAGTTGGTGTATTTATGCAAACAGAGAAAGGTCTGCACAAGCGTGTCCCCATTTCATTGTAAACACAAATACACCGGGAGTCGATGGGGTATCGAGCTGCGGAAAACACACGAAATGAATTTTTGGCCTATAGGATGAAAAGCCTTTTTGTGGGGCTGGGCAGCGAGCACCTAGCTGATTAGCTAGGTGTGTTTAACAAACAACCTGTTCCCATCTCTATCCTGCACACCCCTCTATCGGTAAGGCGCTTAATTAAGCAGGCCCAATTACACCAACCAATCATGTGACTTTTTCGGGAAATATTACTGGCCAGCGGTGCACGCTGGGGAAATTTGCAGATAGCGAGCGGGACCATGTTTTGAATCACTTTTCTTCGCTGCGCCATACGAACATCATCCGAGCTTCTGAATTTATTCCCACCCACCCACCCTCCCGATGTATTTGTACTTCTGTGTCGATACGCTTTCTAAACTTGCATATTACGTGTCAACATGTCTAGATATCGAATTGATCTGAATGTTGTATGGGGGGTTTATTCCCCCACTTTTGTGTATATTATTGTTAATACTCTAGCTAGCACTATATACATATAATTATGTATGCTTGTCTGCACATAGGTATTTTTTCCCTCTTTGTATGCTGTCGCTTTGTTTAAGAGCAGCAAGGGTTTTTTGGTAAAGACTGTCTTCGGCAGTTGCTAGCTACAGTAGAAAATATCAATAATGTTAAATCTTATCTGGTATTGTTTACTAATTGATCATACACATCAGCTTAATACCAGGCTGTGCACAATTTGTGGCAGACTTAGTCACTATTAGTGTGTGCACAGCGGCAATCCTTGTTGGGTATGAATAAAATTGGATTGCCCGTTACCAACCTACCAAGTAGTTGGTGTATTTATACAAACAGAGAAAGGTCTGCACAAGCGTGTCCCCATTTCATTGTAAACACAAATACACCGGGAGTCGACGGGGTATCGAGCTGCGGAAAACACACGAAATGGCCTTTTATTGAAATGTGTTGGTCTGTTGACTTTTTTTTGCGCTAATTAGCCAGTGTTGAATTATTAATTGCATTATTTGATTTACTGTACCAGGCATATGTGTTTTTTAAGGTTCAGCACATAATTTTCATAGTCAACAAATATTAAATACAAACCTTATATGGGCAGAGCAGTAAATAGGCGTAGTCAAATGCCTTAGTAGGAACATAGTTCCCACTGGGAACAATATTAAAATGCGATAGACACATATTTTCGGTATGTATATTGCTCTCTAATTAACCTTGCATAAATATAAAATTATGACGTTTTGTGATGAAAGCCATGACATGTGTCCATTGATTTAAGAAAATATCACCCACTAGTTAAGATAAACATACTCATAATCAAGTATGTAGACCACATTTGTTCTGCTTCTTGATGCCAATGTGTTAGTGCATGTGAATGTTAAATCTTAGGTTCTATAGTTCTCACCCTGGATAGCTGTTCTATAGTTCTCACCATGGGTAGCTGTTCTATAGTTCTCACCCTGGATAGCTGTAAGTGCCTAATACACATTACTTGTTCACGGCCTGATCCTGCGCCCCTGCTGGGGTGGTTGACTCTGCCTCAACAAGAAAAGCCTTAGAGACAGACACACAACTGAAAAGACGTTTTTTGAGAAAAATTACTCAGAATGTATCTTTGTCATATTTTGATAGTTTTGCATGTTTACTTTACTATCAAAAGGTTCACATTTATGACAATTAGATACCTCTAAATAATTTTTATTCACAGATAAAGCATGCCTCTGTCAAGTATAAATCCCGTTATTCAATCTTTGACGGCCATTTATGGCAAAAAAAATTATTTTGGGGATTTGTAATCCACAGATCTCTGGTAATGTTAAAGTCATGTCAATCAGGTTTACATTGTTGTATACTTCATTATTGTCACCTTGCAGGCCCTTAGCCAGAAATAAAATTTTGCCAGTCTTGAACATTCTAAAAAACCTTAAATGTGCGAATGGCTTCCGCGGAAGCCGTTCGCGTCTTTGACAGCCATTATTGGCCCAATAGATTTTTTTCAATGGCAGGCCAATGCTGGTATATATTATGACAGCCATTATTGGCCCATTTGGTGTTTGCACTGGTAAGCCCATGCAAGTTGAGCAAACGTCAAATGACAGCTATTATTGGCCGAATTAGGTTTTTTCAATGGCAGGCCAAGTCCGGTTTAACCATTATTGGCCCAATTGAGTCTTACCAGCTGTGCAGCGAGGTTGGCGTTATCACCTGCACAGTAATACTAATAGAAGAAGAGCCAACACATGAATGTTCATGAAAAAGTAACTTGAAACTTTATTTTAAATATATAAACATGAAAGTAATGTTTGAAACATCTTAAGACTTTAAGTACATGGATACAAATACATCTAATATGAACAAATATGATTACAATCACACTCAAAATCAAATGCTTGAGGCTAAAAGTAAAGCAATACAGTGTACAACAAATACAAATTGAAGACATAGCGCTCAGTAATATAATTGGTTTTGGAAGTAATAGACTAAAGCATTACTTCTTTGATAAAACAGCATTCATCCAGGCTTAGTATTACCTATTGGACAAAAAACAATATTATGCATTTTCTAGACTGAACACAGCCTAATCATTTGTGGTTTGCCTGCCGTTTGAATTGAGGAACCATGAAACTGCTGCCAATAGTAGGGCCTACACGCCGGTTATGTATGTGAATCGGTGCACGAATCATACTCAATTTTGAAGTGTACTGCCATCACGCTTGGCCACTGCAGAGTGCCAGGGGTGGGCGACAATACAGTAGCGTCTCAGTTACTAGCGACAGGAACATCAACATTATGGATCTCCACAACGCAACTAAGGATGCTGACTTGCAGGAACGCTGCTTTTATTCATGTTTACGAAAAAGGCATCGATTGTCATGAACTTTGATGCTGACCTATCGCATCATTTCACTCGCTTGGCATATGCCATTTTGAACTCAGCCCACAACATCCAGGTCACGGGATTGTTTCTTTAGATGAGAGCGCCAATGGATAGGCAGTGTTTTAGGCACTGAGAAATGCCATAGACGATTACAATAAATAGATATCAGCCGCAGTATCATTATTTTCCAACGATGTCAAGGTTAAAAATGTATATTCTTATAGATCAGCGGTATTCGCTATTCTGCCGCCAACAACATTCGTCGAATCACATCTGCGTGCGCTAAGAGTCACTAAGCCTAGGCAGTTCAATCAATTTTATTATGAAAAAATATCATCTTGTAAAAAGAAAAACCCATCTTTTATTTTTATTTTACCCATCGTCATTAGACATTTGCCCGTCTTCAAGATGGGCAGGCGGGTCCCTGGCTAAGGGCCTGTCACCATGCAATAACAACTTTATATTTATAATAAATTGCATACTTTATTTGTAATGTAGATATCTATCACGAAAAAACAAAAGTTTGTCCAAAATATTTTCAATTAAAAATTCAATATATAATTTACTAATATTTCAAATGCAAGGTTGTTATTGCACAATATCATATAGTCTACTTGTGCAAGTGCAAGAATTATGGTCCTATCTGTTCTAGTAATGGCTTGGGACCACTTACAAAGAATGCTATATTTTCCGTTATGACAGTCGTGTTGTTTTTTTACCATGGCAACTTAGAGTCTGAGTGAAAAAAGTTACATATATATTTATACTCCCCTTGACCTTTCTTACTAGTCAAATATGTTTGCCATAATTACTACATATAAAAAATAGCGTGTCTCCCCTTAAAGACACGGAACGAGTGCACATATCTGAGTCTCACATTGCAGGTTATCGAGCTCGATCTGCCTTCAAGCTCCTACAGTTGAACCGCAAGTATGAGTTCCTGCAGAGTTCTCGTGTCTGCATCGACCTGTGCGCCGCCCCCGGCAGTTGGCTACAGGTGGCAGCACAGCAGATGCCCGTGTCCAGTCTCCTTATCGGTGAGTGGTCAGTGTATCTGTCCCTTGGGATTTTCATAGTAACATTAACATTGGCAGCCCGTATATAATATAGCACAAGTATCATAATCTGCAGCTGTCACCTGTTTTCTCTACATATACAATTTGTGTAGCCGCAAGAAATCCTGACTTGAAAGCTTGTACCGTCTCAAAATAACTGGCGCTTTGTTTGTTAATCATGATCCCGGATGTTAATTAAATATACATTTGTTCTCAAGGAATATACTGTGTTCAACTTAATAAGGGTAGAGTACACTTGAAAAAAAATTGGACCATGGAAAAATGTCGAGGAATCTGCTCTTATAAGTGTACATAAAAAAAATGTCACTAGACGATAAGGTAAGTAGGTAACTGTTTAACACTAGTGTCATTTGGTGACTAGTGTAGAACAACTGAAAAGTGGTGCCAACACTAGATGGCGACACTTTTCTGTTGTTCCACACTAGTCAAATTACAATAATTATGGATCCTGCTGATTAAAAAAGGGATGTACGCTAATTAGGGCATGTACACTTAATAGGTCGAATACGGTGCCATTACATTATGATACAGAGAAATGTATTTTTTAGAGCTAGCTAGTTTGACAATTGAGTTTTCTTATGTTCGGTTCACATATATTTTAGATCAGAAACATTAATAAATTATTAGTGAAAAGTCTTCCGTGACGTACATACCACAGTGGCTGGTTTCTTCAACAGCACAACAGGTGGCTACATCTGTGATTTGAATTAATTTGAAGCAGTTCTGTTTATCAATACTATACAGCACCTTACATTTTAACTCGGCCTTGTATTGCAGTCGGTTGTTGAATGTGAACTCTGAGTTTCTCTACCGCGTCTGTCACAGGTGTCGACTTGGTGTCAATTAAACCAATTCCCAATGTGATCACATTCCAAGAAGATATCACAACCGCCAAATGTAGACAGGTAAGCAGGACTGTACTTAATCAGTTAAATACAAAACACCTGCAAAATTATATTTCAGTTATGATGTATCATTTGTTTTTTAGGGTATGTTGATGTTCAAATTAAAAATCAATTTAAATGAATATACCCAAAAACTTATAAGAAAAAATCTTACCCCAGAACTTTCTTTCCATATATGGGACATTGTTGTTGCGACGTCACTAAGCTACTTGTGGCCCATTCTTTTGATCAAAACTGATTTCTGCATAATCATAATAATTCAGTAGACATTAAACAACTATTAAACTAGACTGATATGATAGACACAAACAAGATGTTCGGTTGAACAAACAATAGGGCACTAAGTGGATGGCACCCTATTGTTAGCGTCAAAGACTGGCCGTGTTTTTCTGTAAAATCTACTCTGCTCTACTTAAGATGACCCTGGGCCTTGTTTCTTTTATTGTTTTCAGAAGTTTACTGGTCACTTTGTAAACACGCCTAGTGCATGACATCAAATTCCTATTGATGGCTTGTCGCTTCCGACTGACCAGTTCGTTATTCTTGAACACATCGAGAAATGTCATCTCTTTTCAAAATTGTCCCCACTTGGGACAACAATAGGTCTACTTGGGACAACAATAGGCCCGCATGGGACAACAATAGGCCCACTTGGGACAACAAGAGGCCCACTTGGGACAACAGTAGGCCCACTTGGGACAACAATAGGCCTACTTGGGACAACAATAGGCCTACTTGGGACAACAAGAGGCCCACTTGGGACAACAGTAGGCCCACTTGGGACAACAATAGGCCTACTTGGGACAACAAGAGGCCCACTTGGGACAACAATAGGCCCACTTGGGATAACAATAGGCCCACTTGGGACAACAGTAGGCCCGCTTGGGATAACAATAGGCCCACTTGGGACAACAGTAGGCAGAGTTGTTTGATTTAAATCATTTGATTTAAATCATGATTTAAATCGCTCCAAAAATTTTTTTTAAATCATTGATTTATGATTTTTTTTACTTCTGTTTTTTTTTTTTTTCGCTGATTTATATGAATTTAACACAAATAATTGTTTACAAGCATCAAGATCATGATTTTTTTTCAACCCTGACAGTAGGCCCACTTGCGACATTTTTGAAGGATATTACGCCAATTTATTTCATGTTGGTGATACTGAGGAGGCAGACAATCCGATTGACAATGTAACGTGCGAAGTCATTCTGAGTAATGTGATAATTTGCTGTGAAAGTGAACTTCGATTTAGAGAATTTAGAACAGCATAGATTTTTTAAATGTGCCAAGCCCAGGGCAGTGGCAGTATGCGCGAAACGTCTGCACCAAACATAATGTTACTTTCAACAATTGTAACTGTTTCGCAAATAAAATTCACATTGAAATTTTTATTAAATTATTTAATTCATATTATTGGTCTGTTAGTTATAAGAAATGAACGACAATATTTGGTATGGTTCATTCATTCATGACTTGTGTATATTTATATTTTTTCATTTTAACTTGTTTTACATGTACTTTTACTGTACGATGTGTGTATGTATATATGTATATATATATATATATATATATATATATATATATATATATATATATATATATATATATATATGTATTAACTTGCTTTGTATGTGTATATATATATATATGTTGACATTTTGTCTGAAATAAACATTATTATTATTATTTATTTAATTATTATTTATTCTAATTCATAGCTGTGTCTATTTTTCATTTACGCACAAAAACTTTGTGAGGCCAATTCAAACTCACCTGGGCCAGTTCATAATAGAATAGCCGGTCATTCCACTGAGGTGACCGTATCACTGAGGTGACAGTAAACTGAGTTTCGACTGTATTTAGTCTACTGAGCTGATACTTCAGATGTTTTCATTTGTATAATTGTTTTTTTTTTACCAAATCAATGATAAACGTCGCCTCACAATACTGAGATGAATTTATGTGGAATAACCTTTAAGGATTTAGAATATGATGAAGCTAACATTTATTTGTAGACGTTGGTGAGGGAAATGAAGACTTGGAAGGCCGATGTTGTGCTGAATGACGGTGCTCCAAACGTCGGCAAGAATTGGCTTCATGATGCTTTCCAGCAAGGTACGTATACTTGGGTCGATATACACCAAAAAGAACATAGATTTGGGCCGACATGCACCAAAAAGAATGTATTTTGGGGCTAACATACACCAAAGAGAATGTATATTTGAGCCTACACCAAAAAGAACAGAAACATCAAACGTGGATCTATTATTATTTTGGTTTTAACGACATTCGTAAATTACTACTTCATGTAATGATAATATGGATAAATTAATGTGCATGCTCTGCTAAATATAACATATTTAAAAAATAAATTATGATTTATAGACAACTCTAATTATACTTCACTGGGTAGCATTGGTTGGTGTACATATTGTAAATGTAACATCCAAGTAGTACTCTCTTGGATGAGGACATGTATACACATACGCACGGAACAAGAAAAGGGTCAGTGCACATTATTGTGTTCTTATATAACTCAGTATCCAGTCCTAAACATTCATACCAACTTCTCTGGCGAGTCCTTGTCTCAGTTCTGTGACCTTGGTTGATCTTTCAGCCCAACTCACCCTCCAAGCCCTGAAGCTTGCCTCTGAGTTCCTCCGTAAGGGAGGCTGGTTTGTCACCAAAGTGTTTCGCTCCAAGGACTACCACGCCCTCCTGTGGGTGTTCAAGCAACTATTTAAGAAAGTGCACGCAACGAAACCAAAGGCATCGAGGAGCGAGTCGGCTGAGATCTTCGTTGTGTGTCAAGGTTATGTCGCGCCGGATGTCCTTGACCCCAAGTTCACCGACCCCAAATATGTGTTTAAAGACGTCGCTAGTCAGGAGAAGACGGGGCTGAATCTTGTCCACCCGGAGAAGATAAAGAAGTATGTGTATTATGGTAATAATATCAGGGTTTTTTAATGTTTGGCAGTGAATATGAAAACATTGACAGTTAGGTAACATTATAATCTTAGAAGACTTATGAACTTGCCAAAATGTAATAGTTTGTTGATATGCTTGTGTCCACATGTTTTTGAAAGATACTGGGAAGAAGTTACCTTTATATAATTAGGACGTGTTAGTTTCACTTACGATGTCACAATATTTTATGTGTTCTGTGTGGATGATAAAAACTTTACGTACAGGCGATATAAGAAATAAATGATTTATTACAGTTATTAATATAATTTAAATATACCATATCACTTTTCATGTCCAAGATGACAAATCAATGCCAATTCAATACCAATGCCACCCAGTCCACATACTCTGTGATTGTCATAGACATTGTGCCATCCCAGTTGGTGTGTACCTGTAACACGTACATGCCGGTAGTTAGATTTAGGAGAATAATGTTGTATGTCACTCGGACTTCCCCAGGAAGGCACTTGGTTATGCCGATGACGATTATACACTTCATCACAAACTCCCTGTGACAACGTTCTTGACGGCAGAAAATCATCTCGAACTGTTAGCCCATTGCAACGAGGTATGTCTGTCATCAAAGTTGATTTTGAGGATAGTCTGGATGGCTTAAAATGCAGAACAGAATAATATGACTTGTAGCCATATATCATGGTGACTTATCATTATGAATTCCCGTACTCTACCATGGTCATGCATAGCCGTCATATCTTGTTTGAGTCTGTGTCAAAAACATCAACATATTGTATAGATATGTAGGATAAAACGGTCAACTGTGATTGCTGTTGCATGTAACCAATCGCACAATAAATTGTCATTATTGTAAATGTTATATATTCAGGTGTAATTGTGTCGTATATTCAGGTGTAATTGTGTCGTATATTCAGGTGTAATTGTGTCGTATATTCAGGTGTAATTGTGTCGTATATTCAGGTGTAATTGTGTCACATATTCAGGTGTAAATGTGTCATATGATAATTGATCCATTTGACTGATTGCGATAAACTAATTTAGCAGTAATCATTCAAGATATCCTGGCCACTGACACCGAAAACAAATGTGTCAATTGTTATTACAGGTTTAATAGAGATATAAGATGAGGATAAATCTCTTTAATCCCTTGCGTGGCGGGGGCCACATCACAACTTTAATCCCTTGCGTGGCGGGGGCCACATCACAACTTTAATCCCTTGCATGGCGGGGGCCACATCACAACTTTAATCCCTTGCGTGGCGGGGGCCACATCACAACTTTAATCCCTTGCGTGGCGGGGGCCACATCACAACTTTAATCCCTTGCATGGCGGGGACCACATCACAACTTTAATCCCTTGCGTGGCGGGGGCCACATCACAACTTTAATCCCTTGCATGGCGGGGGCCACATCACAACTTGTTTCCGCCCTTTTGATGACTTGTCTCCACATACCTGGGTCCGAGTACATTTTCATGAGTACATTGGTGATGGCTGAGTTTCAGTATGAGTACATTACTCTTGAGTGCCGAATAAGAATCCCTATACGCGTATTTATATGATGAGAAATGCCACCCTATATGCACCTTATTTGGCACTATACTATTATTTAACTTAAACATTTGTGCCAGCCTATATTCTCTGATAATCGTGGCAAATTATGCAGGGCATAATTTTTAGGAGAGCAATCCCTCTCACTCCTTGCTAGCGCTAATCAATCATCCGTGGAGTGGTTTACCGCTCGCGCTAAAATCACTTGCTCCCAACTAGATTTGTATGTGGCTCCTTCTGACGGCTTTCATCCTTTTGAACGACAGTTGTGAATTTAAAGGGATCCCGTGTTTCTAAGGATCCTATATTACAATTCCATGATTAGATGAATCCGTCAGAATCCTTAGTTCTCGGGAGCACGACATGGTATATTATTAGTTTAAACGCCTTTATCATTGCGTAAACTGACCGTAAATAGCCACCGTGCACAGCGCCTCAAACCTGTCGTAACCGGCTGGCGGCGGTTTCCCCTGAAACGGGCTTGTGTATTCAGTTCAATAAAACTTTAATGTCCATTTAAAAATGGAAAATTCCCTGGTTTTTCACAGATATAAAATGCGATTACTATATCTGCGGTGACACGAATACACACAAAGTTTATACATATTCGGCAGAAAAAAACAAAATACAGGCGATCCGTGTAGTTTACTAGGGACGCCTTGGCTTCGCCTCGAGTAAAAAAAATTGCTTCAACGCTAAAAAGACAAATATACTAGTGATTTTTTTGCACTGTACTATTATTTGTTTTGAACAATTTGCCCCCTGTGCTGTTATTCGCTATACTAAATTTGACCCATTTGCCATCCTATACTGTTATTTGGCCTATACGTTTATTCGGCATTCAAGAGTACTGAAAGTTGAGAACGAGTACATTTACATGAGTACGAGTATGAGTACATGTGTTATTTAATTTATATAATTCAGGAACAATTGATTATGCAGAGGCAGTTGATCAGACATGTGGCATGATATATATATATATATATATATATATATACTGATATATATATATATATAGGGGCATTCTGATTAACCCACCTTTGACTCAACTCGGCATATATACACTCACTTAAACCAATCATGACCTAGGGTGACCATCTAAGAAAAACCTAGCCAATAAACTTAAAATATTTCTGTAATGATCTCAAAAGAGTTGGTAATTGCTAAATCTGCTCAGTGGTAAGCAAGATATAATAAAATAAAGCCATTAGACAAGTACTTTAACAGACTGCATTTATTGGTCTAGCTCCAGAATTACCTAAGTAATCAATGTAGTGAGTCTACTATTGAGAAGATTTGTCCAAACTGGAACAAAGGGGTTGAATAAATAGACTCGGCTAGTTATTAACACTGTCCCTTGTATGAGCAACAAAGGTGTTTTAAGGCTAACTGATTAATGGTCCCTTCATTATGGACTTCCTGGCTTAATTAAACAAGCAAGGATTATAGCCTGAACTGGTTACTAGCATAACTGTTTGCATAAGGCTAAATATGGGTTTCTGACTAGGAAAATATACTGCCTTTAGAGAAGCCTTTAGTTAATTTTGTTTGTATCAATAATAAAAATGTATTTGAACATTTCAGATACTTTATGGAATCTTTTCATTCTGTTAACTACAAATACTTGATAAAACTCTATTTAAAATAAAATCAAACTAATTATCAAAGCGTCATGTTTTAAAAAGTACTGAGATGTACTTACAAAATCTGAGCATAACGAGCATGAGTACGCGTACATGACCCATAATTTGCACAAGTACGAGTACTTAAAAAGTGTACTCGAGTACACAAATGCCGAGTACATTGGCCCCAGGTCTGTGTCTGCAACTCTCTCACTTTTGTGCCAGTGCCTTTTCCATATCTCTGTTAACTCTATCCTTCGCCTTAATTTTGGTCTTACTCACCTTACAACCTCTTCTGTTTCCTCTCTCTCTATGTCAGTCTTACCGCACTCGTTCTCTCAATGTGTCCATCACAGTCCCCTCCCAACTGTCTTTTCATGTGTTTCTCTTCTCTAATTCCACCATTACTCTATCATTGAACCCATCATGTCAGCTGTTCCTGCCATCTGATGTACCATGTACTATGTGTGCGTAAGTGGGAGAAATATGGAAGACTTCGCAATGTTTCAGGTGGCGCTTGATGACGACACGATTGCCAATCACAAACTGACAACAAACGAGATCAAAGAATGTTGTAAGGACATCAAAGTGCTGGGGAAGAAAGAACTCAGGTGTGTAGAGATTCTCTCCTTACAATGGGAGGTTCATGTGAATATGTTTTGTATTTAACTGGCAGTTTGATATCTTGCTCTTTTCAGGGATAATATCCTCAGACCATTTGTTTAATTATTAGACGTTTTGATGTCATTGAAGACATTATTTTAGACAGCACGGCAGAGAAACCTAATTCCAGACCTAGACGACTCGTAGGTTTCTGGATGTAACGTGACACTGTTCATGTTTATCACATTTCTGATAAATGTCCTTAGCAGAACGAAATAGGCTATCCATTAATAATAATAATAGGCTATCCACTAATAATAATAGGCTATCCACTAATAATAATAGGCTATCCACTAATGACAATAATAGGCTATCCACAAATAATAATAGGCTATTCACTAATAATAATAATAATAACTTTGACTCAAACAACCAACCGATATGTATATAAACCCAAGCCTTAAAACTCGGATGCGTCTTTATTTCAGGAGTCTTCTAAACTGGAGGAAGAAACTGATTACAGCACTGCAGCCAAAGGTCGTTGAAGAGAGGTGGGTATAGTGTCTCCCTCTATTGAGTATTTTGTTATTGTCTTCCAGTTTGGCCAAATCTGTATCTTTACGAATTTATTCCTGGTCCATTGTGTGGCACCACTGTGTGGAACCACTTGTGGCGAAGGCCCCCCACATAGGTTATGTTTGTCAGTACGAAACTACTTCTTGTTCTGGTTAAGCTTAAGCTAAGCTTAAGGAATTCCACGTGGCCCACCATTCACTTCAAATATATTGTATATTTGAATATGTAATAACATTGCTTTAACTTTGTCCACATTGACGCCATATTAATTATGAATTTAAACTAGGATGAAATTATTACATGTTGATAGGCAACATGCAGGAAGTGGAACCAACAAAAAGTTTGACAATTGGGTAGTACAGTGCAACACGTTTACAATGAACACGGATACAACGAATTGACGGATATAACGAAACAATTTCGGATGTACAGATTTTTTTCCTATCTTTTCCATAATAAGCGTTCACACATATTACGAACACGGGTGTAACGAATTCAAGGTTAGTACAAACACCTTTTCCCAAAAAAAATTTCGCCCAGTTGTTCGCAAATACTTCCCGTCCGTGACCTGGAAGCCATGCCGTGGCTGCGCAGAGCGCCAGTGTCAAAGTCATTAGGTCAATGAGGGAAATCATCAAAAGTGATTGTTAGCTGTGCCAGTGTTGCCGACAACATCAGCCTTGACTGAAAACGAGCTTTTCACACACGAAGATGAAAATTACGAATCCGACCCATCTCCTGCTGAGCAGATAAAGAACATCGCCGAGTGTTTCGACAAGCTACACCATATACGACAGTTGATCCGTAACGGGGCTATGCATTCAGACGACGCTGTAGCGCACTGTGACTGGTTTGAGATTACCTTTTGTCTGGTGCCCTAGCCATCAGTAAACAAACGTCAATGGAGGACTTCTTCAAAGCAGATTAACCGGTGTCATTCTGTGTTTGTTGTACAAGAAGAAGTACTGTAGTTACTGTGGCTCCATCCCGCCACAGTTCGTGTTTTACTGTGGCTCCATCCCGCCACAGTTCGTGTTTTAGCGTGCTTGGACGTGGCGCGCTTGCCATGTGTTTACGTCATATTTCATTACTTTTTCACAGACGATGGACTGCGATGTTATACTATAACTACACTTAATAGTAACATTTGTAACTGTTTTATGTGTCATCTAAATAAATGTTACGCAACAAAATATCTTTGCATTTGATAGACACCTGGCGAATAGTTTAAAAACTCATATACAACCCTGCCACCTAGCGGGTAAACACGTACACGCATATAACAAATTCACGGATATAACAAACTCGTTAGCTACCCACAAAGTAGTTATAAGCGTGTTGCACTGTATGTATATATATATATACATTCTATATTCATTTTGCATTATAACAACAATTTGTAGTTTTTTAATTGTTATTTTTGTCTAGTTGTTTCCAGCACTCGGCAAGGTTTTGTTAACCGACTAGTCTCTATGTTGTGGTTACTACAATTGTAGGTGTTTCAAGGTCTCATTCAACTAACCAGCCTTTTACAGAACACTAGGTCACCAAGCCAACCTTTATATGCGGGCACTGCCAGGGTGGGCACTGCCAGGGTGGGCACTGCCAGGGTGGGCACTGCCAGGGTGGGCACTGTGAGGGTGGTCACTGCCAGGGTGGGCAATGTGAGGGTGGTCACTGCCAGGGTGGGCACTGCCAGGGTGGGCACTGCCAGGGTGGTCACTGCCAGGGTGGTCACAGTCAAGGTGGTCACAATCAGGGTGGGCACTGCCAGGGTGGGCACTGCCAGGGTGGTCACTGCCAGGGTGGTCACAGTCAAGGTGGTCACAGTCAGGGTGGTCACTGCCAGGGTGGGCACTGCCAGGGTGGGCACTGCCAGGGTGGTCACTGCCAGGGTGGTCACTGCCAGGGTGGTCACAGTCAGGGTGGTCACTGCCAGGGTGGTCACTGCCAGGGTGGTCACTGCCAGGTTGCATGTCATCTTCAATGGTTCTGTTACGTCCCTAACTGACGAGACAGGACCGACATTAATGTGATCATCTGACTCATGAGGGATACACAGTCCTCAATGTTGAGGGCCAGATTTTTACACCATATTTGTGTAATGAATTCGTTTCTTGCATACACAGCCCAATGGAAGCTGTAGAGGAGGAGGAGGAGGAGGTGGACGAAGAGACCAAGATTGAGGAGAAGTTAGCCGAGTTGGAGGACAAAGAGAGGAAGGAACTAAAGAGGTAAGTTTGTTGCATCATCCGCGAATATATCATTTTGTCACTTGGACTTTTTTAAAGAGTTATATAGATAATTAGTCATAAAGTTGCCTGTGCAATTCAATCAGTCCATCACAAATCTGATTTGCTGATGTTCAGATCTTTAGTGTATGAATAGATTAAGTAATATGTAATGTGTGAATAGTTTAAGTAATATGTGGTGTGTGAATAGTTTAAGTAATATGTGGTCTGTGAATATTTAAATAATATGTAGTGTGAATAATTTAAGTAATATGTAGTGTATGAACAGTTTAAGTAATATGTAGTGTGAGTGCGTGCGTGCGTGCGTGCGTGCGTGCGTGCGTGCGTACGTGTGTGAATAGTTTAAGTAATATGTGATCTGTGAATAGTTTAAGTAATATGTAGTGTGTGAACAGTTTAAGTAATATGTAGTGTGCGTGCGTGCGTTATAGTATAGTATAAGTAATATGTGATCTGTGAATAGTTTAAGTAATATGTAATGTGTGAACTGTTTAAGTAATATGTAGTGTGTGAATAGTTTAAGTAATACCCACAGTTGTTTAACAAAAGAGAGCATACTTTTGTTAAATGATGGAAAGAATTGACTTTGATTGTTAGATCAGGTAACTTGTAGACAACCTTATGTTGTAGTATATAGAGCCGGGCTACACATAACCACTTTTTTCACCAGATTTCGGTTTGGTTGATTAAAAATTAATTTAATAGTTTGTTCAGTGATTTCAGCAAGACTAAATAGCAAATTTGTACAAATGAGCTAAGAATGAATGAATCTTTTTTTCAACAACAATAGGCAAACATAATAGAAAAAAATTTCATAGCTATAAAATTTTCGAAAAGTGAAACAAGGTGAGCAAAAATCAAACTTTGGTGGCAGCTTTATGACGTCCAACAGGTGGCGCCACTGATTGATGACTCACACCTGTAATTTGGAACCAGTCCATTTACAGACTTGAGCCCATCTGTATTTAACACAATTCTACCGTGTTGTTGTGGTCATATGACAGGAAGCGGAAGAAAGTGATGAAAGAGAAACGTAAACTGCGGGACAAGATGAGCCTCAATATGGTTATCCCAGGCGACCAGATCGAACAGACAACCGACGTTGCAACATTTGACCTTGAAAAGATTAAACACAAACATGTACGGTAGTCATTTATGTCATTTATTTATGGCTGGTCTGAGATATTTTTCAGTTGTCTGGTTCACATAATTTGGATGAAAAATTGGGTTGGTTGTTATAATATAAAGTTGGAGAAGTAAAAAACTGCTCTATGAATATAATAGAAAATACCACCATTTTTGCTGCTTTCTTCAGGCAATTTTTTTTAATATAGTTTGAATGTTATCTATCAACTTTGCCTTTCAGCATATAATATAGACATAATATGTGAGTCGAAACATTCAAATTAAACAGATAACAGTCTAATTATATTCTAGAAATGAGTTCATTAAAACACATTTGTTTAGACGATATGTTAGAATAGATAATAGTTAAAAACTATACAACATGATTTAAAAACTTTGTACCTTTAACTGCACATTGACAATAACTGCAGTGATTGTTGGCTTCCACATTACCCTGCACGTAATATTAATTTTTTTTATCTACAATTAAAATATAAATGATCTGCATTTAAAATTAAAAAAAGTTAAATACTTGTTACAGTTGCTTAAGAGCGTAGAAGAGGAAGAAATGGACGCAGGGTGTGAGCCGGAGGGTGATGAGGAGGAGGAAATACCAGCAAAGTCACGGAAACAGACCATGAAGTACGAGCGCTTTGATAAAGACGACCCCTTGCTGGCAGAGAGTGGGGATGAGGAGGATGAGGAAAGTGATGAGGAAAGTGATGAGGACGGCATGGAGATGGAATCTGAGTAAGTATGTGTGCACTATGTTTTATGAGGGACTAGCCCAGTTGCTACAAAGTGTTAAGGATACAGTTCTCATTATTCGGCACACCCTATTTTAGAAGCTACATTTCTCATTATGAGGCACACCCTGCGTTGAGAGGTACATTTCTCATTATGAGGCACGCCCTTGTTTAGGAGCTACATTTCTCATTATGAGGCACACCCTGTGTTAGGTGGTACATTTCTCATTATGAGGCAACCCTGTGTTAGTTGGTACATTTCTCATTATGAGACACACCCTGTGTTAGGGGGTACATTTATCATTATGAGGCAACCCTGTGTTAGGAACTACATTTCTCATTATGGTTCACACCCTCCAATGCAAGCTGTGTCCATGTGATACTCAAGAGATGGGTCATTCAGACTTCATAGAAAGCATTTCTTGTAAGAATTTAAACTCCCCCCAATCTTGGCCTTTGCTGGTGTTCTCCAGTTATACCTACATTGTCCATGTTGTTTTTACAAAATGTCCACGTATAATTGATATGATAACATATTTTGAAGTAATAAGATGTTACTGATAGGTAGGCTAAGTTTTTAATCATATTTAATCATACACGTGTGTTAGATTGGACAAGTGTCTACAACCAGGCAAATGACTCTACATATTCGTGATAACTGTTGTTTCAGTGATGACGATGTTGATGGGGGTGATGACGAGGATGGGGGTAAAGAGAGGAACCCTCTGCTCGTTGACATGGTGGGGAAGGAGAACAGGGAGAGGCGGAAGACGGATATGTGGTTCAGCAAGGTGGCTCAGTGATTCAGCTTTATACTCAAATACTTTATTCAGCATGTAAATACTATAAACATGTAAATACTATAAACATGTAAATACTATAAACATGTAAATACTATAAACATGTAAATACTATAAACATGTAAATACTATAAACATGCACATACATATGATGAAGAGTAAAAGAAATAATAGTGACCTGTGTACCTGTATTAGACTAAGTAGTTTTATTTTATCATGCTAAGGTAAATAATAAATTATGAACATACCTGTACAAATGAATAGTTATTGAATAGTTAGATTAGTTAGTGATGAGTTAAACCATTATATTATAAGTTTTGCCAAGAGTTGGGTGCAGGTTCATTTTAACACCGACAGACCTGTTCACTCCACCACAGACCTGTTCCACCTGTTTATTCCACCACCTACAGACCTGTTCACTCTACCACCTACAGACCTGTTCACTCCACCACCTACCGACCTGTTCACTCCACCACCTACAGACCTGTTCATTCCACCACCTACACACCTGTTCACTCCACCACCCACAGACCTGTTCACTCCACCACCCACAGACCTGTTCACTCCACCTCCCCCAGACTTTTTCACTCCACCACCTACATACCTGTTCATTCCACCACCTACACACCTGTTCACTCCACCACCCACAGACCTGTTCACTCCACCACCCACAGACCTGTTCACTCCACCTCCCACAGACTTTTTCACTCCACCACCTACATACCTGTTCATTCCACCACCTACACACCTGTTCACTCCACCACCCACAGACCTGTTCACTCCACCACCCACAGACCTGTTCACTCCACCTCCCACAGACTTTTTCACTCCACCACCTACAGACCTGTTCATTCCACCACCTACACACCTGTTCACTCCACCACCCACAGACCTGTTCACTCCACCACCCACAGACCTGTTCACTCCACCTCCCACAGACTTTTTCACTCCACCACCTACATACCTGTTCATTCCACCACCTACATACCTGTTCATTCCACCACCTACACACCTGTTCACTCCACCACCCACATACCTGTTCACTCCACCACCTACAGACCTGTTCACTCCACCTCCCACAGACCTGTTCACTCCACCACCCACAGACCTGTTCACTCCACCACCCACAGACCTGTTCACTCCACCTCCCACAGACCTGTTCACTCCACCTCCTACAGACCTGTTCACTCCACCACCCACACACCTGTTCACTCCACCTCCCACAGACCTGTTCACTCCACCTCCTACAGACCATTGTCTTTGTTGCAATGCACATGCTTTAATGTTACTTTGTATGGTTCTGTGTAGGGCGTGTTTGCCGGGTTGGAAGGAGACGAAGATGAAGATCTCGAGATAGAGAAAGCCATGGAGGAATATCGCAAGAAGGGTGGTGTCATTATAGGTAGAGTTTTAAAGTTTCTACGACACATTTTTGGCTTTTTTTTCAAATTCCAAGTAAAAAATTTAAAATTTATACTAAGTTGTGCTCATTTTTGGCAAATTAGATATGTAAATATTATATTTTGGAAAAGTTTGCGGTTACCATCATAAAACAAGAGTTGAGTGGGAGAAAAACCACCTCTTGGGAGACATACCCCCCACTGACATCACCGTGTTTTATTTTTATTTAGACAAATCAGTTAAATTGTCTGAAAAATAGCAGATGTTATCCAATTTTGCGAAATGTAAATGCCTACATACAGGACACGGGAACTTGGATGTAAACTATAAATTGGTGATGATCCTGTTCTAGGACACGGGAACTTGGATGTAAACTATAAATTGGTGATGATCCTGTTCTAGGACACGGGAACTTGGATGTAAACTTAGGGGTAACAATAAGGGCTGATATGAAAGTTTCAGAACAGTGTGGTGTTGCAGCTTCAAAGGGTAATCAAACTCTTGGAAAATATAACATAAAGAAAATGAGCTAATTATACCTCTGTATAAAGCAATAGTTAGGCATCATTTAGAATACTGTATAGAAGCTTGGAGACCATATACAGTCGTGCCTCGTTATACCACGCCCCGTTATTACACGGATTCAGATATAATGCGGTCGGTCGTGGACCCCGATTTTCTGACGCCAGGGTGAAATGGTTGGGCTGCCATCAATTGTGTTTCACCGGCTTTGGCTTCCGCCGGGCGACTTGTTAATTGCAATGGTGATTCACACAAATGCATTGCATATGAATAAAACGTTCACACATTCAGTGGTAATTTAGACATCAGAGACACACCAGCCAATTCGCTCCTGCACCTTTCAACTGATTAAAAACATTGAAGTTTAACCCATTTATTCTACATAACAAGCAGCAAGAGCGAGTTGATTTCAGGCGGCAAGATTAAACAATTCTTACTGAATGCCGATACATGAAAATAACTCACAGTGCATTGAAATAAAAGTTGAGTAAAATCGTGTTAAACGTAATTGAGCAGGCAACAGCAATATAAATCTCCGGTGAAACAGCAACGAAGTATCATTAGCCTTCCGTTAGTCTGTTACACACATCACAAATATCGTTCTCGAATCTTCGCTATGCCAAAACGCAAGGCGTACACAGTACGCGAAAAGTTAGATTTGGTCATCCGAATACGAAAGAGTGAATCGCAATGCAAAGTGTCTCGGGAGATGCGCGTTCCCGAATCGACACTTCGGGGATGGCTAAAGGATGAAGTGAAGCTACGAGAATTTTTAATTAACGTTTGCGCTGCAAGCGTACTCATACCCATACGCACATGTTCCGCTGCTCGTCTCCAGGTTATTGTTTTCGATGAGCATTACTCACCCATCGTAACAGATTATTGTCGATTTGTATTCCACAATTCCACACACGTGTAATTTATTCAATTCAACATTTTGACATTTTAAAATCGATACAGCACACATTGACGTTAATATTCTACTCTTAATAAGCTTTATATACCGTGTGGCACAACAGGGCCACCTCGCAGTGCCAGTGGCGGCGATCAGTCAGTCCATTGTAACAGATTATTTGTACTCCATATTCCACACACACGTATTTTATTCAGTTCAACATTCGATGAAGTATGACATTTTAAAATCGATACAACACACATTAACGTTAATATTCTACTCTAAATAAGCTTTATTAACCATACGGGACAACAGGGCTTCATCACAGCGGCAGCAATCAATGGCGGCGCGGCATCACGCTGTGTTAATTGCTGTTCGTGGTACCCCTGGTGACAGATACGGGAACACATAACGCGCCTTGCTTACAACGCGGTCCAATATCGTGGACCCCGACCACCGCATTATAAAGAGGCGCGACTGTAGTAAGAACGATATAGATACGCTTGAACAAATATAGAGGAGAGCAACTAAAATGATTCCAGAACTTAGAATGCCTAAAAGAATGTGGTTTAAAAACCCTGGAGACAAGGAGGTTAAGAGGAGATCAAATTGAAATTTTTAAGATATTGAATTGGTATGAAAATATTGATAGAAATATTTTTTTCTCAAGAAAGATAGAACTAGAGGACATGAGGTAACGTTAGTAAGGGATCAGTGTATATTGGATATCAGGAAGTACTCATTCTCACAGAGGACAGTAAATGAATGGAATAAAGTATCTACAGATTGTGTAGCTGCTAGCAGCGTGAATATGTTTAAGATGTTTAAAAACAAGGTTGACACGTATCTCGGGAGGGTGAGTTACACATAGATGAAAAAATGTTGGACTCCATAAGCCAAAGGCTTCCTTGTCCACTTGCCATCTGGGCTTTTGTCTTGGATGGCAATCTTGTTCAATCTTGTTCAATCTACTTATTTACGTACAATTTTTGTCAACCCTATGCATGTTTTCTACAATTGTTACGTAACGTAAATGCGACCAGATTAGAAGAGCCAGCTGCAAGATCGCTGTGTGTGTGTGTGTGTGCGTGCGTGCGTGCGTGCGGGTGTTTGTGTGGGTGTGCGTGCGTGCAGGGGCGGGCGCGCGCGTGCGTGGGTGTGTGCAAAAGTCATGGATTACAGTGAAGGCATTTATTTTGATTAAATGTTGCTTTTTCAAACAGAATTGCAAGTTGCAGCAACCACATCATAGTTTCAGTAGTATAATGTTTAATTATATAATGTTATATTTATTTATTTCACTGTTGAGGTAATACTGGTGTTTATGTGCACATTATGTCAAAATTTATGCAAGGAATACTTAAAAAGTTGAATGTATTAATATATCTTATAAGCCGCACAGAATTATTTCTCATTTTGTTCTTTTATCTCCCCTCGAAAACCTGCACGTAAAAAACTCTTGACTTTGGATCGCAAAAAAACAGCAGCATTTTGTCTGCATTTGCAAGGATGACTCATTCCTTTATAAATGCATATGTTTCCAGTCTGTCTCCGAAGTGTCATTCTATGTGCAGCAGTTTCTGTCCTCAGTATGCCTAAGTGACCTATTTATAAAAAGGGCATAATTGGTGGGTTGTTTTAGTCATTGAAGACTCCTTCTACGGGCTAATTCTATGTCAGATCAATCATTGAAGACTGACTTCTGCTGGCTAATTCTATGTCAGATAAATCATTGAAGACTGTCCTTCTGCTGGCTAACTCTATGTCGGATCAATCATTGAAGACTGTCCTTCTACTGGCTAACTCTATGTCAGATCAATCATTGAAGACTGTCCTTCTGCTGGCTAATTCTATGTCAGATCAATCATTGAAGACTGACTTCTGCTGGCTAATTCTATGTCAGATCAATCGTTGAAGACTGTCCTTCTGCTGGCTAATTCTATGTCAGATCAATCATTGAAGACTGTCCTTCTACTGGCTAATTCTATGTCAGATCAATCGTTGAAGACTGTCCTTCTACTGGCTAATTCTATGTCAGATCAATCGTTGAAGACTGTCCTTCTACTGGCTAATTCTATGTCAGATCAATCATTGAAGACTGTCTTTCTGCTGGCTAATTCTGTGTCAGATCAATCATTGAAGACTGTCCTTCTACTGGCTAATTCTATGTCAGATCAATCATTGAAGAATGTCCTTCTACTGGCTAATTCTATGTCAGATCAATCATTGAAGACTGACTTCTGCTGGCTAATGCTATGTCAGATCAATCATTGAAGACTGTCCTTCTGCTGGCTAATTCTATGTCAGATCAATCATTGAAGACTGTCCTTCTACTGGCTAATTCTATGTCAGATCAATCGTTGAAGACTGTCCTTCTACTGGCTAATTCTATGTCAGATCAATCATTGAAGACTGTCCTTCTACTGGCTAATTCTATGTCAGATCAATCATTGAAGACTGTCCTTCTGCTGGCTAATTCTATGTCAGATCAATCATTGAAGACTGTCCTTCTACTGGCTAATTCTATGTCAGATCAATCGTTGAAGACTGTCCTTCTACTGGCTAATTCTATGTCAGATCAATCGTTGAAGACTGTCCTTCTACTGGCTAATTCTATGTCAGATCAATCGTTGAAGACTGTCCTTCTGCTGGCTAATTCTATGTCAGATCAATCATTGAAGACTGTCCTTCTACTGGCTAATTCTATGTCAGATCAATCATTGAAGACTGTCCTTCTGCTGGCTAATTCTATGTCAGATCAATCATTGAAGACTGTCCTTCTACTGGCTAAATGTCAGATCAGTCACCCGAAATAATGATCATCTCCAATTTTACTCACATTTGGTATACTTTCAAATATATTCAAAAGCTTTTCAATGAGATGTTGGTCGCCTTTCTAATTTAAACTGGGAGAGAATATACAGGCGTAAGTCGTTTTCAAAATGGGTGGACGGCAAGATCCTGTCAGACTTGAATGACCTGTATCTCTAAGTCTAAAACATTTCACCTACTTTAGAAATTAGGCTTGTAACCTATTTCCTGAAGTACAAAACTTTAATAAAATCCGAGACTGTCAGTTCAAAAAGTAAATATTCTGTCTTTATTATTCAACAACTAACAAGTTTTAAAATTAAAGTTTGTGCAAAATTCTCGTGTTAGAAATGTAGATTTGTTTGTTTTCTTTCAGAAAAAGCCAAGGAACAGCAGAAAGAGACAAAAAGAAAAACAAAGAAACACAAACCAAAATCCATGGATTCCGATTCCGAGAATGACGAAGACAATTTTGGGAGCGTGAATGACGATGTGGACGGTGACAAAGACGAGGGGAGTGACGAAGACAGTGACTATGATGACACTGACATGCACGATCATCTGACACAGGAACAGAAGAAGGTTCTCAACAGGGCGACAAAGAAGTGTGGGGGTTTTGAAGTGGTTCCGGTGAATGCACCAGGTGTGTAAAATTTTGTCATTTAGGCTATCCCATAATCCTTTGTGTACTTGTCCGGTCATTTAGGCTATCCCATAATCCTTTGTGTACTTGTCCGGTCATTTAGGGTATCCCATAATCCTTTGTGTACTTGTCTGGTTTCCTTATGTTGTTTTATTAATGTAAATAATTGCACCCATTGTCTAACACGAGAAATATATCAGTGCAGCCCCATGTGCTGTGACAATATGTAATTACTAGAATATTGTCATTTTTTAAGCTTCTACTATGCGTGCTAAACCAGAATTTTGCCAGTGTGCTACAATTTTCTATTGAACTAAAATTTATAGTTTTATATTAAGAATTTTATATTATTTCCTCACGGCTTCTTACAGAAGTGGCACCAATGTGTAGCTGTTTTCTGGAGATTAATTTAAGAAATGACCATCAGCCAGAAATGCATGTTTGTTCACTGTACTTGACACGGCACTACCACTCTCAGATTCATAATTTTATTCTTCTATATTTATCATGTAAAGGGCATTGAACTTCTTGTAGAAAATGACCTTTAAACCGCATTTATAAATTTGATAAAAGCATCTCCATCTGTAAATAAATTTCTCAGAGCACATCCAGAACCGCAATTTTGATGTTGCTGTAGTGAAGAAGAAGGTGACAAAACTAGACCATGTGGAACTCGCCATCGGAGAGGAGTTGATCCAGTCAAGCAAACGGAGACGGGAGATTGTTGAAATGTCATACAACAGGTAGTAGAGAGAGAGAAATGTTGCTCAGTTTAGAAGATGTCTTCTGCACGATTCATCCGTGTAATTGCTCTCCCCGTTATCCATGAAGTGTGGGGCGAGGCTAGCACCGATACTGGTCTTTGATTTTTGTTTTCCTTCTTTACCACTGAATCCGTTTGACTGCTGTCTCCACTCCCCCATCCCTCATTCTCCCCTCCCAGTCAAATCTCTCCCCACGCAGTCCTCCCATCTCCATTATGTTCCCTTAATTCCTGTGTATTCCTTCCATTGATTCCCTGATGGAATTGGAGTCATTACTACATTCATTATGATTACAGAAGATATTTCATTATCACTTTGGAAATACTACTGTACACGTATAAGACCCTTGAAATATCAACCATTTCATCCCTAAAGTGTTTTTGAGTGAGTTCATGTACTGACTGTAAATTGTCATTTGACAACCAACCAGCTTCTACTATGTCTTGCCTGCTAGTTCACTCTGTGGTAGATTGTCAAGTGTTTAGACATGAATCAACGTGTGCGTGTTGGCAAACTTTTCAATAAAATTAGGCGTTTTATATGATATTAGTTGGTATACGGGTCCATCGACCCAGTATTTCTGTTTTTGGAGAAACAGTTTTCTCCGGGGTATTTTCTCTAATATGATTGTATTTGTCATCTTCGTGATATATTCTCGAAACTAAAGTATGATTATAAACTAAATAGAGATACTGGGAGATAACAGGGGGTCATCATAAAGATACTGGGAGATAACAGGGGGTCATCATAAAGATACTGGGAGATAACAGGGGGTCATCATAAGCCTGTTGTGTTTGCGCACTTTTCAGTCCTCGTAACGCTGCGTTGCATCAGCGTCTTCTGTGAGTAAGCTTCTCTGGCTCACCGCAGATACGGTCTGCTGTGCCACTTGGACCATAAAAGTACGCAAAAACAAAATGTTAAATGAATATGTTCTTTTACACGAAATGATTGAATGAATACATTGGTACAGGAAGTGCCAGAATACGTTTCACTAATCTGACTGACCCATTTTTGTGTTAGCAAAAATCCGTAAAGCAACTAATAAAAAATAAAAGGCCTAATTGTGTTGGAAAGTGTCTGAACAGACCGAAGGACTGAAACAGTGCTATAAAAGACTATTGTTATTTTTAATTAATACATTGTCCAGTCATACCATCATTGTGCACATTAAAAGAAGTTTCCTCCGCCTTCCGTTAATAGCATAAATCAGCCTTGTTTAACAACACAGTGTATTGTTCTATTGTTATAGATACCTGTATGATGACGAACACTTACCTGATTGGTTCACGCATGACGAATCTCATCACTGCAAGAGACAGTTGCCAGTGTCAAAGGTATGTGACAACAGTACTTATGTCACAATATGTCAGGTGTAAACTTTCCATTATATATATATATATATATATATATACATATATATATACATATATATATACATATATATATATATATATATATGTAAAACCAGACATAAATAGAATAGTTTCTATGTATCTAGCCATGGCATCTGTTGAGCTAAGAATTAATTTTCGAAGACTGATATGTGTAATTTGTATTCATTGCTAATCTTCAAAGCTTCATAAAGCCATTATGTTGAACTAACTAAGGCCATTATGTTGAACTAACTAAGTGGTTGAACAACTGATATGACAACATTTATTTTACTAAGCAAATATAATATTTGTTCTCTTTATATAAAATATATTTAATCAAGTATAGCATATGCTTTAGCTTCATATTTTACTTCACTATTTTACACAACTGTTCTGTGTAATTGTATATTTATTGTCAATTACAGTCCTTCCCACCAAATTGAAGACCTTTTCCAGAATCGGATTTGATATTTGTAGCTAAATTGTTTCTTCATCCCATTTACAGGAACAAATGACTCTGTACAAAGAACAACTGAAGCTTATCAACGCTCGACCCATCAAGAAGATTGCTGAGGCTAGAGCGAGAAAGAAACAGAAGGTTTGGTTTGTTGCCCTATAGAGGCAGTAGAGCGGTTGTGACTTTCACTAGATTTTTATGATAGCATGGCAGCTAGAGAGCTGGACTGTCAGTCAAGGGGACCATGGTCTTTATGGTAGCGTGGCAGCTAGAGAGCTGGACTGTCAGTCAAGGGGACCATGGTCTTTATGGTAGCATGGCAGCTAGAGAGCTGGACTGTCAGTCAAGGGGACCATGGTCTTTATGGTAGCATGGCAGCTAGAGAGCTGGACTGTCAGTCAAGGGGACCATGGTCTTTAAGGTAGCGTGGCAGCTAGAGAGTTGGACTGTCAGTCAAGGGGACTATGTTCTTTATGGTAGCGTGGCAGTTAGAGAGCTGGACTGTCAGTCAAGAGGACCATGGTCTTTATGGTAGCGTGGCAGTTAGAGAGCTGGACTGTCAGTCAAGGGGACCATGGTCTTTATGGTAGCATGGCAGCTAGAGAGCTGGACTGTCAGTCAAGGGGACTATGGTCTTTATGGTAGCGTGGCAGTTAGAGAGCTGGACTGTCAGTCAAGAGGACTATGGTCTTTATGGTAGCATGGCAGCTAGAGAGCTGGACTGTCAGTCAAGGGGACCATGGTCTTTATGGTAGCATGGCAGCTAGAGAGTTGGACTGTCAGTCAAGGGGACTATGGTCTTTATGGTAGCGTGGCAGTAGAGAGTTGGACTGTCAGTCAAAAGGACCAGGGTTTAGTAGCTTGGGCAGTTTCATTCACTCCACTCTGTCTGTTGGAAGAGACACGACAAGCTGTAGGTCCCTTCTACCTGGTGTCTACTTCTACCTGGTGTCTATGTCAGGAGAAGTAAAAGAACCCAGAAAAGGGAATAAATGCGTAACCTGTCATCGACTCACAGACTCCAGCACTCACTCCATCAGTGATGTGTAGGATGTGCTCTGAATTAGCTGCTGCCAAAACTAGCTCTGATAATGTTTATAGACACATGTCACTTTTTCAAATTTTTTAAAGTTAAACAATTCAAGGTTTTGGCCCATGCACCTATATGAGTTACTAAAACAACCATTTGCAACTACAATCAAGAATATAACTCCAGTGGTTTATTAGGAAAACCTAGTTGAACACACAGCATCTTAATTTCATGGGCTGCACCAAACTGTTAAATAACCCAATGTGATGAGTACCTATATTCTGGCAATATGCTATTTATAAACACCTATTCAACTTATGCAGCATATTTTGGCTTTTGTTTACTAAATTTATCGTATTCTGACTTAACAGCGTGCTTTATTGATAGTTTGCGTTGCTTCCGATGGCCATTCAAATTCAATCGAAGGCACTTGACACATTTCACCAGAGTCTATTTCTTAGAACTGCCAGGAACTTATTGGTCGCACAATAAACATGTCAGCCCAAGTATAGCTGAGATCTGACCAGAATCTCCCACTTTTAGACCCAATTCTGAGAAAACCCCTAACTTGATATTCTTGATTGTAGTTACAAATTGTTAGTTTTTGTTCATTCTTTTTAGGTGCACTGCCCCCAAAACTATTTTATATAAACGAGTGCCCCAGTGACTGAGGTTTCAGTTTGTTTCTTCAGGCGATGAAGAAACTGGAGAAGGTTCGCAAGAAGGCGGAATCGATCAACGAAACAGCAGATGTAACAGATGGCGAGAAGTGGAAACAGATTAAAGAGTGCGTATTGCGTTGACATCTGTGGACTAGACCCAGACCAGGAGACCTTGTTAAATTGTTGGTCCTCAAGTACCATTTTTAGTTATTAACTTAACTCATTCACAATTGCATGTGGAGTTTTGTAAAAGATGGGCTTTTGTTGATGTTAATTAGTAAATTGTATTTCCTGAAAACCATAGTTACAAGGGTGGCTTGTATGTAAGCTTTCTGCAACAACAGTCCTATAAGAAAGGGTATTATTAGTAAGACATGTTTGTATAAGCTCAATTGTTCAATAATATTAGTTGGAAAATGATGAATTTCAAGTAACCAAATATATTCCTCACTTTCTGTGCTTGGGAAATAAGGCATTGCCACTGAAGTCTGGCTCTGGGCAAGTAACTGAAACAAGGTTGGTTTGTCCACAGCAAAACATTTTTGACAGGACAGTGGGGAAAACCAGGCAAGTACTGATAATGGAAGTTCAAAGATTATTAAAAGAGGGTGATAATGGAGGTTCAAAGATTGTTAAAAGAGGGTGCTAATAGAGGTTCAAAGATTGAACTCTGTGTTTTTGCAGCATGTACAGGAAAGCAGGACTTCTGACGAAGAAGAAGGAGAGCAAGACATACGTTGTCGCAAAGAAGGGCATGGGTAAAAAGGTCACTAGACCATCGGGGGTCAAGGGTCACTTCAAGGTCGTTGATCCACGGATGAAGAAAGACAATATGAGGACAAAGAAAGAAGGTCGCCAGAAAGGAAAGAAAGGCAAACAACGCGGTCATAAAGGGAAGAAGTGAAACATGGCAGGATTGTGAACATTTTGAAAGGAATTGTGTCTGGTCTGTAGACACAGAACATTGGGCAAGATTATGATTATAATTTCCTTGTGAAATACATAATAATTTCAAACTATTTTTTAACTACACTAGTCTTCATGAGATTCATCAGGTTGTGAAATCTGTATACAATTTCTTTAGTGCCCAGAACGTAGACTTACTTGAATAAGTGCACAGCCGCTGTAAGGGGCCATGTCAAAAGATTGATGTTTGATGCTAAACCAGTCATTTATCCACAGACCCCCCTTCCCCCTACTTGAAATTTTTAATTCCATTGACCTCTGGATACCTATGAAACTGCCCTCGTCCATCACCCTATCCTCACCTTTCACGATCACAAATTGTTCGTGTTCAACCGCAAAATTGCTACATGTGCTTGTAATCAACCCCTTATCAACTGTGACAGACAATATTTTTGTGAAGATACATGGATGTAAGGGTGTAGGACGTGAAAGAACTGCTACCTCAACTCCTAATGTATTAAACATCAGTGTTGTCAGATGGCTCCATAGAACGTTGATCTCATGACCACGAAATACTGACCTGAGTCATAGTAAACCTGGGTGACTTGGTGAGCCTGCAAAATGCCCTCATCTCCGTTTGTTTGGGGCATGGTCCTCCAGACGTCCTTGTATCATGTATACTGTATTATATAGTTATCTCTGTGCTGTCATAATGCCATATATGTTTATTTAATAAATACATTGATGATGATGATGTATCTTATTTTTTCCTTCATACCTTTGGAATATCATAAATTGCATGACTGACATGATTTTTTTTTAATCAAAAATAAAGGCAAGTTAAATTTTCTATGCCTTTCCTTCATTTCTTTAACAAGATTAAGGGGAGATATGGCAGCTAGAGCATAGCTGTAAATTACTCAAAATGTGTATCCTCCGTATACTTTCTATGTTTACTATCAATAATTATTAGGTCACCTTTATAACAATGACATTGGTTTTAATCAATAAAGCTTGCATCTACCATGTAATCAATGCCATTATTCAATCTTTGATGGCCATTTACAAGGAAATGTTTGAAAACTTGAATGAAAACATTCTGGAATTTAAAACTTAGTCATCTGTTTGAATGGATAGATAATACGGTTTCTTGGTTATTAATATTAATCATAATTACCTCTCAAGAAATTTGAAGTTTGTTCTGAATATTTCGACTGCATCTCGCAGTCTTCTTCAGTAGACTGAAGTTACGGATGTGTCACATGACCAATGTCATGTGACACAAGCTGGAGTAGGACTGGTGGGAGCTCCTGGCCGACGTCTCAGTTCAACGTAGGTTTCTTTCTGTGGATGTTAATCGCCTCCTTTATTTTTCTCCTGTGCCAGTTCTCCTCGTGGTCTAGAATATTAACGTCCTTCGTAGAGCACTGATGGCCTGTGTTCAGTTTGTGTTCACTTATAGCTGATAGGGATTGGCGACAAGATAGATGTTCTTTGATTCTTGTGCCAAGTGTTCTGGCTGTTTCTCCTATATAGTGTTGGTCACATTCATGGCCATCAAAGATTGAATAATGGCATTGATTACATGGTAGATGCAAGCTTTATTGATTAAAACTAATGTCATTGTTATAAAGGTGACCTAATAATTATTGATAGTAAACATAGAAAGTATACGGAGGATACACATTTTGAGTAATTTACAGCTATGCTCTAGCTGCCATATCTCCCCTTAATCTTGTTAAAGAAATGAAGGGAAGGCATAGAAAATTTAACTTGCCTTTATTTTTGATTTTTTAAAAATTATGTCAGTCATGCAATTTATGATATTCCAAAGGTATGAAGGAAAAAATAAGATACATCATCATCATCAATGTATTTATTAAGTCAAGTTTCTTGAGAGGTAATTATGATTAATATTATAGTCATCTGGTTTTTGATTGTGTTCACCTGCATATTCTCCAAAAAAATTCTTAAATTTAGTTTTTGTTTTGTGCAATATCTTTGTGTGTTGAAAATTCAGAAGAAACATTCATAATGTTGGACATTTTTGTAGAGGAGTTCTAGAGTTAACTAGGCCAAAGATGATTGTGGAAGTATTATGACAAAATATCCATTAATTGTTAAGTGTAATTTTTTAGAGGATCTATAATTCCTTCATACAGGGGCATTTTTGTTTGTTGCCATGGAAACGGGATCTGCCATGAAACTGTTCCTAAAAAAAAACATACTTTACAGTTTGGGTATATAACAAATTTTATCCACCTGCCATGTTTCCTTACAGTGCAGCATTAAAAACGGGTCCTTTTGAATCAGTTGTATGAAAGCTTTTCAGTTATGGGTGAAAATGTGGACCCTTGCGAATCATAACGATTGATGGCCTATTACTGATAATCTGGACGTCATAATAAAAAATTTTCAATAAGGTTTTGCACAAAACACATTTGTGAATTAGTACTGCTGTTGTGCTAATTAAATGTGCTTACTAACACACGTAACTGGTACAACAAATTACCTGTTTTTTAGGATTCAAAATATGGTACTGATGTGGCAACATGGGCAGTAATAAGGACAGAAAGACTAGAAATAGTACAAAGGAGAGCAACTAAGCTGATTCCAGAACTGAGATACCTTAGTTAGATTTTAATAATGAATGGTTATGAAGATATTGATAGAAATGTTTTCCTTAAACAAGAGAACACCAGCACACAAAATCCACACAGTGACACGTAATACTATAACACATCCAAGGGTTCATTTTACAAAACTAAAAGTAGGACTTTTAAGTAAAAAACTAGTCTGAGAGCAAAAAGGCACATTCACTGGAAAACCTGTATTACGGTTTCGAAAAAGGTAAAGGTATGTTCTTATATAACATGGTATCTAGTACTTGGGACACTACATTTCACCCCCTCCTCCCTGGCAGACCTGTTCTTTTCAACACCAAGTCGACTTCTCTGGGAAGCATTCAACCTCACTGCAGTTGTTGCACAAAGACTATAGAAGTTTAAAAATAAGATAAGAGGACTTAAACCGAGGTTTTCTCGACTGATTCCAACGCTCTAACCACTATGCCCCACAAAGGCCATTTCAAAGGTACTCTTGCCTCAGGTTAATCCATGAGCATATCTTAGCCTGAAATATTTAAACAGGAAAATGAGTAAATATGGTTTATATGAACACGTAGCATTTGTTTACTGATGACATTCAAGCTAGGTATGTATTTTTCAACAACCAAGACTGCACATTTGCACTTGACCCCAATTGAAAGCCAAAATTTTATGTGCCATAAAGTTTCTTTCCCCAAAGCCCAAGCCAACCTCTAAACACACCAGGACAATGATGGCATTTACTGTGAATGCTGCTAGACTGGTGCAAACACCACTCCTGCCAGATCTCACTACCTCCCACAGAAGCACTCATCCATGTTGCTACAACTTGTGCATCTAGTGCTTGTCAGTCGAGTAGGCCCGCCCACAACGCTACCATGCCAGCCCATTAAAAAGGGCTTCTTTCCTAGACAAACATTAATCAACAGGTCATCTGTCGCGGTTGAATAAGCAACTAGGCAGACAGCATGCCTGTGTTCAATGACGGGTTGTGTACGACACGTACAAACCAACTGCCACTTGCAACACTAGGACTTGTTTTCCATTAGTCACATGCAGTTGCTTCTTTTTGCAAATTGTGTACTTTTTGCATTGATAAGGCCTTCCTGAAGAAACTTGACACCAAATAACCAAGTTCACACCAGGTGACAATATTAAAGGTACACGGTCTGGTCATTGCTATGGTAACATTATGTTATAAGGTATAAACTACATCTACATCTTGAAGGCCCAAAATGAATGTGTTTTAATGAACCATAATTTTTAAATATAATTTGACCGTTATTTGTTTAATTTGAATGTTTCAAATGACTGTTCACATAGCATTCTGAATGGTTGATATTCACAAACAAATAATGGTCAAATTATATCACAAAATGATGGTTCATTAAAACATATTTCGGCAGTCACAACGTTAGAATAGGTAGTTTATACAATTTTACACTAAAAATCATTCGACTCTGTATTGTACCTATAAATAAAATACATCGGTTACTTCCCAGCACACATCATTCAAGCATTGGTAATTTAAAATGCAGTGCTATGAAATTTAGGCCCAGGAAAAAGTGTGCAGCCTTCAGCAGTAGCAGACACAACTCTGGAAACCAACCAAAACAAACCAATTAATCAACAAATCAGTCTGTCCCAAAATGCCCCCCTACATACTGTGCTAATTACTGGCCCTGAATGGTCACTATCAGCAAATTCCTAGCACAAACGACTATTGCTTTAGGGTAGGTCAGGGACTACAAAACCTTTCACTTTACTCCAGGTAACAGGACAGTGCAGAAGTCAACTCAGGTATGCCATTGAGGTACATTAACAACTGTAACAGAACAATAGGCAGAAACATCTGCTCTTGATCTGACAACACTAGAGACAAGGCCACATAGATTTTTTTTAATTAAATGGTTATGAAGATGTTGATAAAACCATCAACAGTAAAAAAAATCCAGTGACTAGACACTCAACTCATCCAATTTTTTATTTTGCAACAGACTTAATTAAAATTAGTAAAACAAACCAGTATCAATTTATGTGACTGGGGGTCGTTTTCTCATGGGTGCAGAGGACAATTATAAAAAAAGCTGCCAGACACTTTCTTTGGAAATTTGATTACTATCAAACATTCATGTTTTGAGAAGGCTCCTTAGAATATTAATCTTGTTGGTTGACCACTAAAGTCACCAGGGTACGGTAAACCATGACTGTCACAAGCTGCTTTGTGTAAGCTACTTTTGCTAATATTCAATAATCAAGTTGAATGCTTAGTAGATTCTTGCTTCAAAACCTTTTAGATTTCTAGGGTTTTCACAATATTCTGCAAGGTGACCAGTGACCTTGAAATACAAGTTTTGAACCTTAGTTTTATATCAAAACCCATATTTGAGGAGTGGCACTTCAGTAAAAGTTGACCAAAATGTTCATCATTATTTATAGCTATATACAAAGAAAAAACTTGTCAAGTCCCAGGCAAAAATTAAGGTTTTGCTATCTTGAAAGCACCACCTAACCAAATGTTTTTGCAAAATGCCATAACATGGTAACAATGTTATAAAAGCCCAAATTTGAGCCACAAGGAAAAATGTTGTTTCAGTAAAGTTGAGAAAATTTTTCATTTACTATTCATAGAAAATAAACGAAGACAACATAACCTTTGTGTTAACAATTGTCATAATAATAATGTGTAGTTTGCTTGATTTCATGGTAGTTGGCCACCTTAAGCAATTTTCCCATAGCAAATTCTAAAAAACAACCTATAAACACATTGCTGATGACTATCTAGTTTAGCCACAGCACAACACAGGCAATTTTCCACAAGGTTTTAATGCTGAAAGCACGACATTCGCCGACAAAGAAAATGATGACATGTCCCTGAACACGATCTAAAGGCTCTAACTCCAAGTACTAGAGGCAATGACAGCTAAGGAATTAATAATACAGCCTTACAATAACGTTTTAAGTACAATCACAATGCAATAGTATGTCAATACGTGGTCAATAGAAAAATGGCAACATCTGGTCCAAAATCATGTTGTGTTTCTCTAGGTTAAATGCCCCGAATGTTATTTAATTTATATCGAACCGAATGTCGAGCCCAGTGACAAGTGCTAAAACATCAAGTCGAATCAAAGTCACAATGCACTCCCTATATGCGATCTAGTACGTTATGACAACACACGAGTGAAATCTGTACAACATGCCCTTGATATGCAGCTGTGTACAAATTAAATAGTTACTAAATTGTCACAATTACAAGCTAATCGTACAGGTGACCCGCAAAATATTATTACCCATTTACACCAAACCACTGACCACGGCTGTGAAAATCGACATGACTGTATGGTGTCCATGATTATACCGTATTAGTCTGCAAGCATACACGCCTGCAAGCGTGCACTGCCAATGGTTGCATGTCTGATAAAGCTGATGTGTTCTTACGTACACTGATTACATTAGTACTCTGTTAGCATCCTACACACTAGTAGCAATAATGAAAATGACACCTAGTATTAACAACTGTAACATAGAAAAATAGGACGAAATACAAACATCCACTTCGTAGTAATAACTGTTCTGCCAGATACAAATCTAACGATCTAAATGTTGCCGATATAGGAAAGAAAAAAAAATTAATTTCTCTGGCACGTTACCACAGCCCTTTCATTACACACTGTGTACGCCACCGATTGGAGCTAATCAATATAGCACAAGCACGCAAAATTAAGAAAGTATAACCTGAATAAAACACCAAGGACTACAATGTAAATAAAATTTTCAAATTTTGTCTCCGCAAGGCGAAACAGCTCATATGCAGGAAAGTTAGAAACAGGCATAACGTACTGTAAGCAAACTGCTCAAGACAGTCTGGAATGCTGCTCAGTTGTGCCGATCGAAGTGCGAAAATGTGTCGCTGTAAACAGGTTATGCAACCCATCGACGATGCGCACTTAAACGCTATTTCGAACTGGTCCTTTGGTTACGGTCATGTTCCTACCCAATTATACAACCCAATACACATACCAGTACACATCACATAATAAACACACAAGAAACGCGACTGAAAAACAACGGGCTACGTTGTGCTCACAAACTCATTTATATAAAATAAATATCAAAGGAGCACTACGGAACATCAATGGTACAGATTGTGCTTACAGAATGATGTACACCTTGAAACAGGCACCGGAATCGGATGCATTTTCGACCCAAGGTCACTCGAGGGTGATCCTTCAACGACGAAATAAACTCTGATGATAGGTAGTGACAATGTGCACCTTGAAGATTTTTAGCAAACATGGAAATAATCCGCCAAACATCGTCACAGCTGCGCTAGCTCACAGTGTTTAAAGATGTACAGAGTAATGTGAATGTTTGTAGCAACATAATGTTCACGGCATGGACTTGTCGACATTGAATACAGGTGCACACAAAACATTTCTAGCAGTAGCATGTCTACTGCGGATCAAGGATTTTCCTGGCCTTCGATGTCTTCGACCTGGGCGTCTTTTGGCTCCTCACCTGTGAACACAGCATTGACACAACATACATAAACAAAGTCACTGGAGTGGTACAATATTAAATATTCCTTCAACAACATCAGCTCACTACATATCGATATTTCAACACATCTGTTGCTTTTAAAGGAATATGTGTTGAAATGTCAATGGTTGGAAACATGTTGCATACAAAGTAGGTTATTACAAAATATTACTCCACATCATAGACAGACCCACGCAGATACCTTCAAGTTTTTTGTTTATGTATATGTTAACTAAAAATCCAGCCATCATGTGTACGTAAAATCTGACCTTATGTTATCACACATTAGCCATGGATACCAATTTCACACATGTAATGAGTAATAATCACACCTGCGACAACAGAACATTTTAGTTGAAAAAAAAAGGTAAAATGATTATTCTACAGCAGGATTATGCTTTACAATTCATCTGGACTTGATAAATTTGCTCACCATCAGCCTGCATGTCAGACGTCCAGAGCGTCAGGTTATCCCGTAACAGCTGCATGATCAATGTTGAATCCTTGTAGCTCTCTTCACTCAGTGTATCCAACTCGGCGATCGCGTCGTCAAACGCTGCCTTCGCCAGGCGACATGCGCGGTCGGGAGAGTTCAAGATCTCATAGTAAAACACGGAGAAGTTGAGTGCAAGCCCGAGTCGGATCGGATGTGTTGGTGGTAGCTCCGTCATTGCGATATCACTAGCTGCTTTGTAAGCCACTAAACTGTTCTCAGCGGCTTCCTTCCTGTCGTTGCCAGTCGCAAACTCAGCTAGGTATCTGTGGTAATCACCCTTCCTGCAACGTAAAAACAACATGATGCTAAATACCCAATCTGTTCACCAATACATATTATTTAGGTTTTTTTTGGGGGGATATGGGAGGAAATAATGTTCCGAGTTTAACACCATGAATGGGATGGATGGGACAGAAGAATCTTTCTTAGCCACTTGCAGGAGTATATTTTGTGTGAGCACTAATTATTTACCACTTCAGTTACATTTGTAAATAAAATGTATTTAATACACTTCTTTATACAGTTGCAGTAACTCTTGAATTAGCCGTGGTGTACTGTTTAGCATCACAAAACATGCTACAAAACTTTCTTGAAGATGGCATGGGTAACTGACTGCCTACATAAAACTAATTTTTAAGATACCCACATTGATTTAGAGGTTCATTATACAGATTTGAAAACAACTGTTTACATTTTCAGCAAGGAGTACGTTACTGACATGGATGCGGTTTGTGTACTAATGTATAATAATCTATAAATAAGTGTTGTCCTCTATTTAGCCACAGTTATTACGCTGTGCGAAAACCTTTACAAATACTTACATTTTATAATAGAAAACCTTTGATTCTCCAGATGCTGCTGCAGGAATGAGGTGCTTGTCCAAAACATCTAGGATGTCCTTACATATTTGCTGAAGCTCGGCTTCAACCTGTGCAAATTCATAATATGGTTCAATACGTTTTCAATTCAAAACCACAGTAATTATCGTGTTACACAACCACACTTTCTGCCAAACTGAAGTAATCTGAAAAGGGGAGGCAGTCACGAAAATTAGTAAAATCGAGGGTTTGTTAACTTTACACTATTTGCAGAACATAATACACACAATTAGCCAGTTTATATTTAGCACTCGGGTTGGTACTCCCAGTAATTACATTGTTACAGAAAACAATGGTCTCTTTCACCACTCAGTAATTAATGAATACTTGTGTTTCTTATAAGGCCCACTGTTACCACTGTTAGTAAATAGCTGTACAATAACATGTCACAGATTATGCAATTTCAGAAGCAAGTCATGACAGGCTATCGATACATTTATAGAAAGTAACTAATTCTCTAGAACTGGTCAACAGGGAAGCAGGTCAGACTTCTAATGCAATAACCAAACAGCTTCACAACACACGTACTTTTTGCCTGTACTGACGGATCATTTCTAGCTTGTTTTCACTACCCTTGTTCTCCTCCTTCTGTTCTATGCTACTGATTATCCGCCAGCTCGCCCTCCTGGCACCAATAACATTTTTGTAAGCGACTGATAGAAGATTCCTCTCCTCTACTGATAATTCTACATCCATTGCAGCCACCTTCTTCATGCAGTCCACCATTTCTGGAAGCAAAAAAAATATTTCATGCATCACATAAACTTGCTATGCAATTCATTAAGCTTGTAGTTCGTTATTTGTACAGGACACGTTGGTCCAAAATCAATATGCCATCACAACCAACACATGCCGATTTTACAATCGTAGATTTGACCATAAATGGAATTATGATTTATCTGCATGCACACAATAAGAATGTACACCAAATCCATGGACCATTTTTAACTTTGCCACATGTAAAGCACACAACCATCACATCGAGTCTGCATAAGCAGTGTTTTAGGCTCATTTTGAACGGGCAGCACAGAATGACACAGCAATAACATAAATATTAAATTTTCCAACTTTCTCAATCAATATGGCATGTAATATTACTTGTATATAAATCTATTACAGACAATTAGCCCAAAAATCATTGTGTATGAGCAATGCATGATTCGGCTGTTTTTTCAAGCGTCTGGCTGCTGTACGCTGAATCCTATCCTCTTTATATACCGTAGTTGGTAAATAAGACTTGGGCTACACAACAGTTAGAATGCTGGACTCTCAATCAAGGTTTGAATCATCTTGCTGCTGTTTCAAACCTTTGACATTTCCATTCATCCCATATTGCCACAGTTAACAGTTGTATAAATGAATAACTTGCTACACAGGTGGATTATGTGAATAAATAGTCTCCGTGCAGTAAATGTAGCATGGTTAAATGCTTTCCAGAGAAGTCAACATTGCGTTGGAATGAAAAGGTCATGGGAATGAAGTGTAAAGCAATTTGAGCAGTCCCAAGGACTGGATACTGTGCTATATAAGATTGTACTGTTACCTTTTACATAATGATAAACTTCCATAGGAACTCAGGAACCATAGCCCAGGGGCACACAAACCAGAATTGTTGTAAATGGAAGTTAAAGGAAATTGTTGTTCATTGTTGGCTTGAACACAGTCGAGGTTACTTGGGTGTTCTGGACCATCTTCCGAGGTATTACAACATCTACATCAATAAATACATGGGTACCTGCATCAGAGTGCATATAAATATTCTCCTCCAAAACAATGACAAAAATACTACAACGGGAAGTACAAAACGCTGTTTAGTGCATTTTAACACAGTTACATAGATACTGCCTATAAAAAGAATATAAACACAACATGTTTTTGACAACGCTATGCAGGTGCTTGGTGGACAATGCCGCGTAAATGGTTTAGATTCAGGTCAAAACAGGACTTAGACATGTACCCACCCGTTTCGGCACGTGTAAATACAACACATTTGTGCAAAACGCTGACGTAGCTAAAGCGCATTTTGTTGCTATTATAACAGGACATTTCACAATGAATTTGTGCACCTAATAAATCACTAGATCAAACTTAAATATGTCTGAATGCTTGGCGATTATGAAAATTGATCACAGCACGGAATTCATCATGGCGGACACACCTCCGATCCGGAGATTCTGCTTGAAACAAAACGTGTTGCTTTCGCTGCATACATGGGAAATACGAACTAAGTTAGCTACGTAATACACACGATTGAAAAACAACCTTCTTCGTAAGTTAGCGACATATTTTGGATATGAATCATTTTGAACACCAACACTACATTCGGCACAGGTATCCATTTCAAAGAAACTACGAGCTTAACAACGCAAAAATATAGGTATATCGTTAAACTTACCATCATATCGCTCTGCCTGTTCGGCTAATTTAGCCTTGTATACGTTATCCTCTCTGTCTGCCATCGCAGATGTTATTTTAAAACACGGATGATCGTGGATTTCAAGCAAAATATCTCCGATCTGATAATCTGCAAAACAAAATGGCAGAGCCCGCCAACCTTGAAAATAGTTCACGAATGTACGGGCACTTGACCTGTATTACTTCGCGACCGGTGAAAATACAATTAGCTTCTTTTGCCGAAAGGCAACCTTTACGTTCGAAAAATGAGTTCAACTGTAATTGTACAGTTTACTAGTATTTAACATGCCGTTTTCAAGAACAATCCAATTAACCAGTTTAATAAAAACGCCTATTGCAAAATGGGTGGATTTGCCGGTACCGTAATATCGAAATTTATATTACAAAAACCACACCCCAAACTGTACCGCACTTACATATAAATTATATTACAAGAAATCACAAGAACCATGAATATTATATGAACATATATTAAAAAGAAATGTATATAATGTACATATGAAAATGTATTATTCAGAGTGAAAGCATTATGTGTTATACAAATTTCATAAATATTGTTCACATGACTATGCATCATGGATAGGAATATATGGCCTACATTATGTTTTTCATATCACTTAGATGTAAAAACATACATGTCGTTATCATAATGCTTATTTGCGTTATCATAATGCTTATCATTAAGCATAAAACAGCGTAAACTTCCGAAAATATATTAAATTGATTCCTGCATTATATGTAGTTCGAAAATCAGGAGCGGGCAAAACTTATAAACGCCCCTTCCAACAAGTCACTGATACGGTAACACAAATCACTCCGTTAATTGTTTGCCTTACATATTTTGTACAAAATCTATATTAATTTATGAACTTTTCATTATGAATCATAGTAACATTGTAATGACATATAGTTATTTTCGTGCATAAATAGTAGTTAAACGATGAACTATTTTGTTCGCGCAGTTAGAATCTGTGTGGCCGAATACACGGAAGTGAATTAGTATGCATCATGTGACTGCTGACGCATATCTCCGGGGGCTGCGTCACCAAGACAACAGCCTCGGAACCTTACGAATCATTCAGGAATGTTTCGTAGTGAATCTTATCGGGTCAACTGTGTGAAAGAAATGGGGTCACTGGGGTCACATATATTTTATATGACCCCCATAGATAGTAATTATGCCGCATACGCATTATGATTTAATAATAATGATGTCATAGAACTGGTAATTAACCGGTTAATTATTAACTCATGGCTAAAATATAATGCTTCATACATTTCCTATATTAAAATGTGTAATTATAAAACGGCTAGCTTAATATATTTTATATACTAGAGCTGTCCGTCAATTATCCAGCCAACGTGAAACAGAGACAAACAGCAAGGCGGGTAAATTATATTCAGAAGAAGATCGATGATTTTAGACTCGATGCGCGTGAATTTTGAATGAACCATATACATACTACGTACAGTGTTAGCAACGTACGTGTCTGCACGTACTGTCTATAGAATGTCGAGGGGAACAATTAATTAGTCACCCATTAGTTTACCATGCTGCCACGTATGTGGCGCAACAGGTTATACATCAAAAAATAAAACAAATTCAGCCAAAGAGGGACAATTAAAACTCACTTGTACTAAATATAGAAAAAGTTTTTCAATGTCATTTATATACATATATATTTAGCAACGTACGTGACATTAATTGACTGCATGGAGAACATTAGGGTATTCATGCACTTAACTTAATATAATGTAGTAATAATAACTGTCATAGAAATGCATATACTTTAGTATAATTAACATCACATTTTAAGACCATATAAACGCATGCTCGAAATATGAGGGCTTCTGAACACCTACTAATAATTGATAATTGGTCAAAACTAGGTGTTAATTTAACTGTATTCATTTTCCAATCAATGGTATACATAATACAGATCCGTCGATCTCGGGGTTCTGAAAAGTGGAGTTCGACAATACACAATCAGCCGAGGATTTATGAGATCATTTTCTGAAAATTTTTACAGTTAAACAAAATTATCTCAAAGGAGGAGTTCGTTCGAACACCCCGGACCCCCCCCCACGAGGACGGGCATGATGCATGGTGTATGATGTAAAGTACATGCAGCTAGGTAGGGACAATTTTTTTGAAACGGAAAACAGCAGAACAAGTACATACAATTATTATTTATTTCCTTGTATTTATTTAACATATCTGCTTAACACAATTATAATGTTTATATATGTATAATTTTTATTTTACCAAAAAAATGGCTAAACAATTTGCAGCATCAGAGCTAGCCCACGTGTGTGTCTGTGCGTGTGCGGGTGTGTGTGCGTGTCCGTGTGTCGAATTGTTCGTAGATTAAAAAGTCGCTTCCCACCATCCTTGCCCCGATGGTCGGTATCCCGTCGATCAATGATCCGAATGGACGAGCTCGTCAATACCCAGTTCCCCACAAGCTTTATGGAATTTCCCCGGGAAATAAATGTATGTGCATGCGTGTGTGCATGTACGCGCGAGCACGTCCGTGCGTGTATGTGCGATATTATATATATATATATATATATATATATATATATATATATATATATATATATATATATATATATATATGTGCATGTGTGCGTACGTGTGATATATATATATATATATATCACACGTACGCACACATGCACGTACGCACACACAGGCACGCACGTACGTACACACACGCACACGCACACGCACGTACACGCACGCACGTACACACACTTATTTCCAGGGGAAATTCCATGAAGCTTGTGGGGAACTGGGTATTGACGAGCTCGTCCATTCGGATCATTGATCGACGGGATACCGACCATCGGGGCAAGGATGGTGGGAAGCGACTTTTTATCAACGAACAATTCGATAAGGTCGGTGCTCCGTTGGGGAACCATTTCTGAACTACATTCGTACACGGAATATCGGCTCTAAGCCTTTTGGGGAATGTTGCACATAATTACAACGCTAAAGTTGATATATTGAAGCTACGCTATAGTAGCGGTGTAAACAAAATGAAAGTTGTTGATATATCGATCTAGGTGATTACGCGTGTCACCCTCCCACCGGTCTCTCGCCCGCTAGGGGTCTACGCGTGTCACCATCCCACCGGTCTCTCGCCCGCTAGGGGTCTACGCGTGTCACCATCCCACCGGTCTCTCGCCCGCTAGGGGTCTACGCGTGTCACCATCCCACCGGTCTCTCGCCCGCTAGGCGTCTACGCGTGTCACCATCCCACCGGTCTCTCGCCCGCTAGGCGTCGATCGCGTGGGTCTTGCGGTGGCTCAGGAGTCCGAGCCTTGAGCTGCATATATCACAGGGCAGTGGGCAGGAGGTTCCGGCTGGATGTGGGCTTCGTAGTTTCTAGTTACACTCTTTCTGCTCCGCCTCATTCAGAAGGCCGCCTCACTTAAATTGCACGTTGGATCGTGCGACGCCATAGAGAGCACGCGCTAGGTAGTCATAGTTTGTGGTACTGATGTGGCCTTTTAAGGTAAGTCTTCGGGGTGTCTTGGAAGCGCTTCCCTGGCTGCACGGCGGAGTGTTTTGACCATATGGCTAAGCTTGAGAAGAGTCCAGCGCGTATCAATTAAAGTCCTTATGATAACTAAAAATGCCCTTGCGGGAAATTGACCCCATTTACTATAAACGCCCGGTATGGAGTAATTTTTAACCATTTTTGTATTAACGTTGCAACACATCACTTTTAAGTTATTCTTACCACGGGGAGCGTCACTACCATAGGCCGCAATTCTATCACGACATATTAGTTATATCGACCATCTTCTAACAAACCTTACGTAGGCCTATATATATATATATATATATATGTGTGTGTCTGTGTGGTATAACGTTCGGTCGTCGCTATGGGTCTCATGATGTTTGTCACGTCGCCGTGTCACACCTCTGGTTCTATGGGTCTCATGTCGCCGTGTCATCCTTCTGGTTCTATATGGTTCTATGAGTCTCACGTCGCCGTGTCATCCCTCTGGTTCTATGGGTCTCACGTCGCCGTGTCATCCCTCTGGTTCTATGAGTCTCACATTGCCGTGTCATCCCTCTGGTTCTATGGGTCTCACGTCGCCGTGTCATCCCTCTGGTTCTATGGGTCTCACGTGGCCGTGTCATCCCTCTGGTTCTATATGGTTCTATGAGTCTCACGTCGCCATGTCATCCCTCTGGTTCTATGGGTCTCACGTCGCCGTGTCATCCCTCTGGTTCTATGGGTCTCACGTCGCCGTGTCATCCCTCTGGTTCTATATGGTTCTATGAGTCTCACGTCGCCGTGTCATCCCTCTGGTTCTATGAGTCTCACGTCGCCGTGTCATCCCTCTGGTTCTACGGGTCTCACGTCGCCGTGTCATCCCTCTGGTTCTATGGGTCTCACGTCGCCGTGTCATCCCTCTGGTTCTATGGGTCTCACGTGGCCGTGTCATCCCTCTGGTTCTATATGGTTCTATGAGTCTCACGTCGCCATGTCATCCCTCTGGTTCTATGAGTCTCACGTCGCCGTGTCATCCCTCTGGTTCTATGAGTCTCACGTCGTCGTGTCATCCCTCTGGTTCTATGGGTCTCATGTCGCCGTGTCATCCCTCTGGTTCTATGAGTCTCACGTCGCCGTGTCATCCCTCTGGTTCTGTGGGTCTCACGTCGCCGTGTCATCCCTCTGGTTCTATGGGTCTCATGTCGCTATGTCATCCCTCTGGTTCTACAAGTCTCACGTCGCCGTGTCATCCCTCTGGTTCTATGGGTCTCACGTCGCCGTGTCATCCTTCTGGTTCTATATGGTTCTATGAGTCTCACGTCGCCGTGTCATCCCTCTGGTTCTATGGGTCTCACGTCGCCGTGTCATCCCTCTGGTTCTATCAGTCTCACATTGCCGTGTCATCCCTCTGGTTCTATGGGTCTCACGTCGCCGTGTCATCCCTCTGGTTCTATGGGTCTCACGTCGCCGTGTCATCCTTCTGGTTCTATATGGTTCTATGAGTCTCACGTCGCCGTGTCATCCCTCTGGTTCTATGGGTCTCACGTCGCCGTGTCATCCCTCTGGTTCTATCAGTCTCACATTGCCGTGTCATCCCTCTGGTTCTATGGGTCTCACGTCGCCGTGTCATCCCTCTGGTTCTATGGGTCTCACGTCGCCGTGTCATCCCTCTGGTTCTATATGGTTCTATGAGTCTCACGTCGCCGTGTCATCCCTCTGGTTCTATGAGTCTCATGTCGCCGTGTCATCCCTCTGGTTCTATGGGTCTCACGTCGCCGTGTCATCCTTCTGGTTCTATATGGTTCTATGAGTCTCACGTCGCCGTGTCATCCCTCTGGTTATATATGGTTCTACGAGTCTCACATCGCCGTGTCATCCCTCTGGTTCTATAAGTCTCACGTCGCCGTGTCATCCCTCTAGTTCTATGGGTCTCACGTCGCCGTGTCATCCCTCTGGTTCTATGGGTCTCACGTTGCCGTGTCATCCCTCTGGTTCTATGGGTCTCACGTCGCCGTGTCATTCCTCTGGTTCTATGGGTCTCACATCGCTGTGTCATCCCTCTGGTTCTATGAGTCTCACGTTGCCGTGTCATCCCTCTGGTTATATGGGTCTCCGTGTCATCCCTCTGGTTCTATGAGTCTCACGTCGCCGTGTCATCCCTCTGGTTCTCTGGGTCTCACGTCGCCGTGTCATCCCTCTGGTTCTGTGGGTCTCACGTCGCCGTGTCATCCCTCTGGTTCTATGGGTCTCACGTCGCCGTGTCATCCCTCTGGTTCTATGAGTCTCACGTCGCCGTTTCATCCCTCTGGTTCTATGGGTTTCACGTCGCCGTGTCATCCCTCTGGTTCTACTGCCTTCTTTAAGTCTGAAGAATATATTCCTATCAACATCCTCATAACCATTCACTATTTTGAACCTCTCAGTCTCCATGCCTCTGTTGTTGTCAAAACCACATTGTAATTAAGCGGGTTTCACAACTAAGGTCTCCCAATGCCGGAATCATTTTAGTTTCTCTTCGTAGTATTCTTTCCAGCTTATTTATATGGTTCTTACGATATAGTCTCCATGCTTGTATGCAATATTCCAAATGCGGCGTAACTATCGCTTTGTACAGGAGCACAATTAGCTGTTTATCCGTATATGTGATTGTTCTCCTAATTAGCCCTAGAATTTGATTACATTTTGAAGCAGCAATCCGACATTGGTCTGACACTTTCATGTCAGCACTAAATATAATTTTCTATACCTAGCATAGAATCCCCCAGTAATACAATCTATATCTAGGCACACAGATGTTTGAAGTCCCAGGGGCTATACGGAGAAAGGAAAGCGTTTTAAATTTGACTCCCTATAGAGAAACAGGCATATCCATCTAACTGATTGCTATTACTCGCACTACGCTTTGTTATGGCTTGTGCTAGGGCCTATACATTTTTAATAAAGTGCGATTATTATTTTCAGACGAGCAGAGCAAAATTCGCCGAGTTGTATGGAATTGCGCGGTATTCTTAGTTTATGGTAATTGGCGTGGGGTGTAGGTCCACAGTAGAAAGATTAGAACCATGGTGTAAAACAATAAACAATGTGGACAATCGATCTTAATTATGTAGGCCTATGTACGGTGGTCTGAAGCTAAATGTATAAACATTTGGTAATCTCGAATAACTAAACATTAAGTTTAATTTTAGTTTTGCCAAAGTTGTACATATATAGACATTTAAAGCTGGTAGAGTTTACGGTGGGAAGGAGAAGAGGCTTCGAGTGTGCACGGCGAAGCTTTAGGCAGTGATAGAAGTTCTGTTAGCATATATTGTTATTTTCTCGCCCTCTCCCCGTCAACCTGGTAAATGTCTTGAGCAGTCTTGTTTTCTTGGTAAACTACCGAGTAACCCAGCATTGCACGAGACAACCCAGCATTGCATGAGACAACCCAGCATTGCACGAGACAACCCAGCATTGCATGAGACAACCCAGCATTGCACGAGACAAAAAGGCAACGGTGCAAGAGTTTATATGACTCCATGCACCACCCAGTCAAGTTATGATAGGGCAGTGTCAATGGCAATGACAACTTGTGACTCCATGCACCACCCAGTCAAGTTGTGGTAGGGCAGTGTCAATGGCAATGACAACTTATGACTCCATGCACCACCCAGTCAAGTTGTGGTAGGGCAGTGTCAATGGCAATGACAACTTGTGACTCCATGCACCACCCAGTCAAGTTGTGGTAGGGCAGTGTCAATGGCAATGACAACTTATGACTCCATGCACCACCCAGTTAAGTTGTGGTAGGGCAGTGTCAATGGCAATGACAACTTGTGACTCCATGCACCACCCAGTCAAGTTGTGGTAGGGCAGTGTCAATGGCAGTGACAACTTATGACTCCATGCACCACCCAGTCAAGTTGTGGTAGGGCAGTGTCAATGGCAATGACAACTTATGACTCCATGCACCACCCAATCAAGTTGTGGTAGGGCAGTGTCAATGGCAATGACAACTTATGACTCCATGCACCACCCAATCAAGTTGTGGTAGGGCAGTGTCAATGGCAATGACAACTTATGACTCCATGCACTACCCAGTCAAGTTGTGGTAGGGCAGTGTCAATGGCAGTGACAACTTATGACTCCATGCACCACCCAGTCAAGTTGTGGTAGGGCAGTGTCAATGGCAATGACAACTTATGACTCCGTGCACCACCCAGTCAAGTTGTGGTAGGGCAGTATCAATGGCAATGACAACTTATGACTCCGTGCACCACCCAGTCAAGTTGTGGTAGGGCAGTGTCAATGGCAGTGACAACTTATGACTCCATGCACCACCCAGTCAAGTTGTGGTAGGGCAGTGTCAATGGCAATGACAACTTATGACTCCATGCACCACCCAGTCAAGTTGTGGTAGGGCAGTGTCAATGGCAGTGACAACTTATGGCTCCGTACACCAACAAGTCAAGTTGTGGTAGGGCAGTGTCAATGGCAGTGACAACTTATGACTCCATGCACCACCCAGTCAAGTTGTGGTAGGGCAGTGTCAATGGCAGTGACAACTTATGACTCCATGCACCACCCAGTCAAGTTGTGGTAGGGCAGTGCCAATGGCAGTGACAACTTATGACTCCATGCACCACCCAGTCAAGTTGTGGTAGGGCAGTGTCAATGGCAGTGACAACTTATGACTCCATGCACCACCCAGTCAAGTTGTGGTAGGGTAGTGCCAATGGCAGTGACAACTTATGACTCCATGCACCACCCAGTCAAGTTGTGGTGGGGCAGTGTCAATGGCAGTGACAACTTATGACTCCGTGCACCACCCAGTCAAGTTGTGGTAGGGCAGTGTCAATGGCAATGACAACTTATGACTCCGTGCACCACCCAGTCAAGTTGTGGTAGGGCAGTGTCAATGGCAATGACAACTTATGACTCCATGCACCACCCAGTCAAGTTGTGGTAGGGCAGTGCCAATGGCAATGACAACTTATGACTCCTGGCACTACCCAGTCAAGTTGTGGTAAGGCAGTGTCAATGGCAATGACAACTTATGACTCCTGGCACTACCCAGTCAAGTTGTGGTAGGGCAGTGTCAATGGCAGTGACAACTTATGACTCCATGCACCACCCAGTCAAGTTGTGTTAGGGCAGTGTCAATGGCAGTGACAACTTATGACTCCATGCACCACCCAGTCAAGTTGTGTTAGGGCAGTGTCAATGGCAATGACAACTTATGACTCCATGCACCACGCAGTCAAGTTGTGGTAGGGCAGTGTCAATGGCAGTGACAACTTATGGCTCCATGCACCACCCAGTCAAGTTGTGTTAGGGCAGTGTCAATGGCAATGACAACTTATGACTCCATGCACCATGCAGTCAAGTTGTGTTAGGGCAGTGTCAATGGCAATGACAACTTATGACTCCATGCACCACCCAGTCAAGTTGTGGTAGGGCAGTGTCAATGGCAATGACAATTTATGACTCCGTGCATCACCCAGTCAAGTTGTGGTAGGGCAGTGTCAATGGCAGTGACAACTTATGGCTCCGTACACCAACAAGTCAAGTTGTGGTAGGGCAGTGTCAATGGCAGTGACAACTTATGACTCCATGCACCACCCAGTCAAGTTGTGGTAGGGCAGTGTCAATGGCAGTGACAACTTATGACTCCATGCACCACCCAGTCAAGTTGTGGTAGGGCAGTGCCAATGGCAGTGACAACTTATGACTCTATGCACCACCCAGTCAAGTTGTGGTAGGGCAGTGCCAATGGCAATGACAACTTATGGCTCCATGCACCACCCAGTCAAGTTGTGGTAGGGCAGTGCCAATGACAATGACAACTTATGACTCTATGCACCACCCAGTCAAGTTGTGGTAGGGCAGTGTCAATGGCAATGACAACTTATGACTCTATGCACCACCCAGTCAAGTTGTGGTAGGGCAGTGTCAATGGCAATGACAACTTATAACTCCATGCACTACCCAGTCAAGTTGTGGTAGGGCAGTGTCAATGGCAATGACAACTTATAACTCCATGCACCACCCAGTCAAGTTGTGGTAGGGCAGTGTCAATGGCAACTTATGACTCCATGCACCACCCAGTCAAGTTGTGGTAGGGCAGTGTCAATGGCAGTGACAACTTATGACTCCATGCACCACCCAGTCAAGTTGTGGTAGGGCAGTGCCAATGGCAGTGACAACTTATGACTCCATGCACCACCCAGTCAAGTTGTGGTGGGGCAGTGTCAATGGCAGTGACAACTTATGACTCCGTGCACCACCCAGTCAAGTTGTGGTAGGGCAGTGTCAATGGCAATGACAACTTATGACTCCGTGCACCACCCAGTCAAGTTGTGGTAGGGCAGTGTCAATGGCAATGACAACTTATGACTCCATGCACCACCCAGTCAAGTTGTGGTAGGGCAGTGCCAATGGCAATGACAACTTATGACTCCTGGCACTACCCAGTCAAGTTGTGGTAAGGCAGTGTCAATGGCAATGACAACTTATGACTCCTGGCACTACCCAGTCAAGTTGTGGTAGGGAAGTGTCAATGGCAGTGACAACTTATGACTCCATGCACCACCCAGTCAAGTTGTGTTAGGGCAGTGTCAATGGCAGTGACAACTTATGACTCCATGCACCACCCAGTCAAGTTGTGTTAGGGCAGTGTCAATGGCAATGACAACTTATGACTCCATGCACCACGCAGTCAAGTTGTGGTAGGGCAGTGTCAATGGCAGTGACAACTTATGGCTCCATGCACCACCCAGTCAAGTTGTGTTAGGGCAGTGTCAATGGCAATGACAACTTATGACTCCATGCACCATGCAGTCAAGTTGTGTTAGGGCAGTGTCAATGGCAATGACAACTTATGACTCCATGCACCACCCAGTCAAGTTGTGGTAGGGCAGTGTCAATGGCAATGACAATTTATGACTCCGTGCACCACCCAGTCAAGTTGTGGTAGGGCAGTGTCAATGGCAGTGACAACTTATGACTCCGTGCACCACCCAGTCAAGTTGTGGTAGGGCAGTGTCAATGGTAATGACAACTTATGACTCAATGCACCACCCAGTCAAGTTGTGGTAGGGCAGTGTCAATGGCAATGACAACTTATGACTCCATGCACCACCCAGTCAAGTTGTGGTAGGGCAGTGCCAATGACAATGACAACTTATGACTCTATGCACCACCCAGTCAAGTTGTGGTAGGGCAGTGCCAATGGCAATGACAACTTATGGCTCCATGCACCACCCAGTCAAGTTGTGGTAGGGCAGTGCCAATGACAATGACAACTTATGACTCTATGCACCACCCAGTCAAGTTGTGGTAGGGCAGTGTCAATGGCAATGACAACTTATGACTCTATGCACCACCAAGTCAAGTTGTGGTAGGGCAGTGTCAATGGCAATGACAACTTATAACTCCATGCACTACCCAGTCAAGTTGTGGTAGGGCAGTGTCAATGGCAATGACAACTTATAACTCCATGCACCACCCAGTCAAGTTGTGGTAGGGCAGTGTCAATGGCAACTTATGACTCCATGCACCACCCAGTCAAGTTGTGGTAGGGCAGTGCCAATGGCAATGACAACCTATGGCTCCATGCACCACCCAGTCAAGTTGTGGTAGGGCAGTGCCAATGACAATGACAACTTATGACTCCATGCACCACCCAGTCAAGTTGTGGTAGGGCAGTGTCAATGGCAATGACAACTTATGACTCTATGCACCACCCAGTCAAGTTGTGGTAGGGCAGTGTCAATGGCAATGACAACTTATAACTCCATGCACCACCCAGTCAAGTTGTGGTAGGGCAGTGCCAATGGCAATGACAACTTATGACTCCATGCACCACCCAGTCAAGTTGTGATGTGGCAGTGCCAATGGCAATGACAACTTATGACTCCATGCACCACCCAGTCAAGTTGGGGGTAGGGCAGTGCCAATGGCAATGACAACTTATGACTCCATGCACCACCCAGTCAAATTGTGGTGGGGCAGTGCCAATGGCAATGACAACTTATGACTCCATGCACCACCCAGTCAAGTTGTGGTACGGCAGTGTCAATGGCAATGACAACTTATGACTCCGTGCACCACCCAGTCAAGTTGGGGTAGGGCAGTGTCAATGGTAATGACAACTTATGACTCCGTGCACCACCCAGTCAAGTTGGGGTAGGGCAGTGTCAATGGTAATGACAACTTATGACTCCATGCACCACCCAGTCAAGTTGGGGTAGGGCAGTGTCAATGGTAATGACAACTTATGACTCCGTGTACCACCCAGTCAAGTTGGGGTAGGGCAGTGTCAATGGCAATGTCAACTTATGACTCCGTGCACCACCCAGTCAAGTTGGGGTAGGGCAGTGTCAATGGCAATGACAACGTATGGCTCCATGCACCACCCAGTCAAGTTGGGGTAGGGCAGTGTCAATGGTAATGACAACTTATGACTCCGTGCACCACCCAGTCAAGTTGGGGTAGGGCAGTGTCAATGGTAATAACAACTTATGACTCCATGCACCACCCAGTCAAGTTGGGGTAGGGCAGTGTCAATGGTAATGACAACTTATGACTCCGTGCACCACCCAGTCAAGTTGGGGTAGGGCAGTGTCAATGGTAATGACAACTTATGACTCCATGCACCACCCAGTCAAGTTGTGGTAGGGCAGTGTCAATGGCAGTGACAACTTATGACTCTATGCACCACCCAGTCAAGTTGTGCTGGGCAGTGTCAATGGCAATGACAACTTATGACTCTATGCACCACCCAGTCAAGTTGTGGTAGGGCAGTGTCAATGGCAATGACAAGTTATGACTCCATGCACCACCCAGTTAAGTTGTGGTAGGGCAGTGTCAATGGCAATGACAACTTATGACTCCATGCACCACCCAGTCAAGTTGTGGTAGGGCAGTGTCAATGGCAATGACAACTTATGACTCCATGCACCACCCAGTCAAGTTGTGGTAGGGCAGTGTCAATGGCAATGACAACTTATGACTCCATGCACCACCCAGTCAAGTTGTGGTAGGGCAGTGTCAATGGCAATGACAACTTATGACTCCATGCACCACCCAGTCAAGTTGTGGTAGGGCAGTGCCAATGACAATGACAACTTATGACTCCATGCACCACCCAGTCAAGTTGGGGTAGGGCAGTGCCAATGGCAATGACAACTTATGACTCCATGCACCACCCAGTCAAGTTGTGGTGGGGCAGTGCCAATGGCAATGACAACTTATGACTCCATGCACCACCCAGTCAAGTTGTGGTAGGGCAGTGTCAATGGTAATGACAACTTATGACTCTATGCACCACCCAGTCAAGTTGTGGTAGGGCAGTGTCAATGGCAATGACAACTTATGACTCCATGCACCACCCAGTCAAGTTGTGGTAGGGCAGTGCCAATGACAATGACAACTTATGACTCCATGCACCACCCAGTCAAGTTGGGGTAGGGCAGTGTCAATAGTAATGACAACTTATGACTCCGTGCACCACCCAGTCAAGTTGGGGTAGGGCAGTGTCAATGGCAATGTCAACTTATGACTCCGTGCACCACCCAGTCAAGTTGGGGTAGGGCAGTGTCAATGGCAATGACATCGTATGGCTCCATGCACCACCCAGTCAAGTTGGGGTAGGGCAGTGTCAATGGTAATGACAACTTATGACTCCGTGCACCACCCAGTCAAGTTGGGGTAGGGCAGTGTCAATGGTAATGACAACTTATGACTCTATGCACCACCCAGTCAAGTTGTGGTAGGGCAGTGTCAATGGCAATGACAACTTATGACTCCATGCACCACCCAGTCAAGTTGTGGTAGGGCAGTGTCAATGGTAATGACAACTTATGACTCTATGCACCACCCAGTCAAGTTGTGGTAGGGCAGTGTCAATGGTAATGACAACTTATGACTCTATGCACCACCCAGTCAAGTTGTGGTAGGGCAGTGTCAATGGTAATGACAACTTATGACTCTATGCACCACCCAGTCAAGTTGTGGTAGGGCAGGGTCAATGGTAATGACAACTTATGACTCCATGCACCACCCAGTCAAGTTGGGGTAGGGCAGTGTCAATGGCAATGACATCTTATGGCTCCATGCACCACCCAGTCAAGTTGGGGTAGGGCAGTGTCAATGGCAATGACAACTTATGGCTCCATGCACCACCCAGTCAAGTTGTGGTAGGGCAGTGCCAATGACAATGACAACTTATGACTCCATGCACCACCCAGTCAAGTTGGGGTAGGGCAGTGTCAATGGTAATGACAACTTATGACTCCGTGCACCACCCAGTCAAGTTGGGGTAGGGCAGTGTCAATGGCAATGTCAACTTATGACTCCGTGCACCACCCAGTCAAGTTGGGGTAGGGCAGTGTCAATGGCAATGACATCGTATGGCTCCATGCACCACCCAGTCAAGTTGGGGTAGGGCAGTGTCAATGGTAATGACAACTTATGACTCCGTGCACCACCCAGTCAAGTTGGGGTAGGGCAGTGTCAATGGTAATGACAACTTATGACTCTATGCACCACCCAGTCAAGTTGTGGTAGGGCAGTGTCAATGGCAATGACAACTTATGACTCCATGCACCACCCAGTCAAGTTGTGGTAGGGCAGTGTCAATGGTAATGACAACTTATGACTCTATGCACCACCCAGTCAAGTTGTGGTAGGGCAGTGTCAATGGTAATGACAACTTATGACTCTATGCACCACCCAGTCAAGTTGTGGTAGGGCAGTGTCAATGGTAATGACAACTTATGACTCTATGCACCACCCAGTCAAGTTGTGGTAGGGCAGGGTCAATGGTAATGACAACTTATGACTCCATGCACCACCCAGTCAAGTTGGGGTAGGGCAGTGTCAATGGCAATGACATCTTATGGCTCCATGCACCACCCAGTCAAGTTGGGGTAGGGCAGTGTCAATGGCAATGACAACTTATGGCTCCATGCACCACCCAGTCAAGTTGGGGTAGGGCAGTGTCAATGGCAATGACAACTTATGGCTCCATGCACCACCCAGTCAAGTTGTGGTAGGGCAGTGTCAATGGCAATGACAACTTATGGCTCCATGCACCACCCAGTCAAGTTGTGGTAGGGCAGTGTCAATGGCAATGACAACTTATGGCTCCATGCACCACCCAGTCAAGTTGTGGTAGGGCAGTGTCAATGGTAATGACAACTTATGACTCTATGCACCACCCAGTCAAGTTAGGGTAGGGCAGTGTCAATGGCAATGACAACTTATGGCTCCATGCACCACCCAGTCAAGTTGGGGTAGGGCAGTGTCAATGGCAATGACAACTTATGGCTCCATGCACCACCCAGTCAAGTTGGGGTAGGGCAGTGTCAATGGCAATTACAACTTATGGCTCCATGCACCACCCAGTCAAGTTGTGGTAGGGCAGTGTCAATGGCAATGACAACTTATGGCTCCATGCACCACCCAGTCAAGTTGTGGTAGGGCAGTGTCAATGGCAATGACAACTTATGGCTCCATGAACCACCCAGTCAAGTTGGGGTAGGGCAGTGTCAATGGCAATGACAACTTATGGCTCCATGCACCACCCAGTCAAGTTGGGGTAGGGCAGTGTCAATGGCAATGACAACTTATGGCTCCGTGCACCACCCAGTCAAGTTGGGGTAGGGCAGTGTCAATGGCAATGACAACTTATGACTCCGTGCACCACCCAGTCAAGTTGGGGTAGGGCAGTGTCAATGGCAATGACAACTTATGGCTCTATGCACCACCCAGTCAAGTTGGGGTAGGGCATTGTCAATGGTAATGACAACTTATGACTCTATGCACCACCCAGTCAAGTTGGGGTAGGGCAGTGTCAATGGCAATGACAACTTATGGCTCCATGCACCACCCAGTCAAGTTGTGGTAGGGCAGTGTCAATGGCAATGACAACTTATGACTCTATGCACCACCCAGTCAAGTTGGGGTAGGGCAGTGTCAATGGCAATGACAACTTATGGCTCCATGCACCACCCAGTCAAGTTGTGGTAGGGCAGTGTCAATGGTAATGACAACTTATGACTCCATGCACCACCCAGTCAAGTTGTGGTAGGGCAGTGTCAATGGCAATGACAACTTATGGCTCCATGCACCACCCAGTCAAGTTGTGGTAGGGCAGTGTCAATGGCAATGACAACTTATGACTCTATGCACCACCCAGTCAAGTTGTGGTAGGGCAGTGTCAATGGTAATGACAACTTATGACTCTATGCACCACCCAGTCAAGTTGTGGTAGGGCAGTGCCAATGACAATGACAACTTATGACTCCATGCACCACCCAGTCAAGTTGGGGTAGGGCAGTGTCAATAGTAATGACAACTTATGACTCCGTGCACCACCCAGTCAAGTTGGGGTAGGGCAGTGTCAATGGCAATGTCAACTTATGACTCCGTGCACCACCCAGTCAAGTTGGGGTAGGGCAGTGTCAATGGCAATGACATCGTATGGCTCCATGCACCACCCAGTCAAGTTGGGGTAGGGCAGTGTCAATGGTAATGACAACTTATGACTCCGTGCACCACCCAGTCAAGTTGGGGTAGGGCAGTGTCAATGGTAATGACAACTTATGACTCTATGCACCACCCAGTCAAGTTGTGGTAGGGCAGTGTCAATGGCAATGACAACTTATGACTCCATGCACCACCCAGTCAAGTTGTGGTAGGGCAGTGTCAATGGTAATGACAACTTATGACTCTATGCACCACCCAGTCAAGTTGTGGTAGGGCAGTGTCAATGGTAATGACAACTTATGACTCTATGCACCACCCAGTCAAGTTGTGGTAGGGCAGTGTCAATGGTAATGACAACTTATGACTCTATGCACCACCCAGTCAAGTTGTGGTAGGGCAGGGTCAATGGTAATGACAACTTATGACTCCATGCACCACCCAGTCAAGTTGGGGTAGGGCAGTGTCAATGGCAATGACATCTTATGGCTCCATGCACCACCCAGTCAAGTTGGGGTAGGGCAGTGTCAATGGCAATGACAACTTATGGCTCCATGCACCACCCAGTCAAGTTGTGGTAGGGCAGTGCCAATGACAATGACAACTTATGACTCCATGCACCACCCAGTCAAGTTGGGGTAGGGCAGTGTCAATGGTAATGACAACTTATGACTCCGTGCACCACCCAGTCAAGTTGGGGTAGGGCAGTGTCAATGGCAATGTCAACTTATGACTCCGTGCACCACCCAGTCAAGTTGGGGTAGGGCAGTGTCAATGGTAATGACAACTTATGACTCCATGCACCACCCAGTCAAGTTGGGGTAGGGCAGTGTCAATGGTAATGACAACTTATGACTCCGTGTACCACCCAGTCAAGTTGGGGTAGGGCAGTGTCAATGGCAATGTCAACTTATGACTCCGTGCACCACCCAGTCAAGTTGGGGTAGGGCAGTGTCAATGGCAATGACAACGTATGGCTCCATGCACCACCCAGTCAAGTTGGGGTAGGGCAGTGTCAATGGTAATGACAACTTATGACTCCGTGCACCACCCAGTCAAGTTGGGGTAGGGCAGTGTCAATGGTAATAACAACTTATGACTCCATGCACCACCCAGTCAAGTTGGGGTAGGGCAGTGTCAATGGTAATGACAACTTATGACTCCGTGCACCACCCAGTCAAGTTGGGGTAGGGCAGTGTCAATGGTAATGACAACTTATGACTCCATGCACCACCCAGTCAAGTTGTGGTAGGGCAGTGTCAATGGCAGTGACAACTTATGACTCTATGCACCACCCAGTCAAGTTGTGGTAGGGCAGTGTCAATGGCAATGACAACTTATGACTCTATGCACCACCCAGTCAAGTTGTGGTAGGGCAGTGTCAATGGCAATGACAAGTTATGACTCCATGCACCACCCAGTTAAGTTGTGGTAGGGCAGTGTCAATGGCAATGACAACTTATGACTCCATGCACCACCCAGTCAAGTTGTGGTAGGGCAGTGTCAATGGCAATGACAACTTATGACTCCATGCACCACCCAGTCAAGTTGTGGTAGGGCAGTGTCAATGGCAATGACAACTTATGACTCCATGCACCACCCAGTCAAGTTGTGGTAGGGCAGTGTCAATGGCAATGACAACTTATGACTCCATGCACCACCCAGTCAAGTTGTGGTAGGGCAGTGCCAATGACAATGACAACTTATGACTCCATGCACCACCCAGTCAAGTTGGGGTAGGGCAGTGCCAATGGCAATGACAACTTATGACTCCATGCACCACCCAGTCAAGTTGTGGTGGGGCAGTGCCAATGGCAATGACAACTTATGACTCCATGCACCACCCAGTCAAGTTGTGGTAGGGCAGTGTCAATGGTAATGACAACTTATGACTCTATGCACCACCCAGTCAAGTTGTGGTAGGGCAGTGTCAATGGCAATGACAACTTATGACTCCATGCACCACCCAGTCAAGTTGTGGTAGGGCAGTGCCAATGACAATGACAACTTATGACTCCATGCACCACCCAGTCAAGTTGGGGTAGGGCAGTGTCAATAGTAATGACAACTTATGACTCCGTGCACCACCCAGTCAAGTTGGGGTAGGGCAGTGTCAATGGCAATGTCAACTTATGACTCCGTGCACCACCCAGTCAAGTTGGGGTAGGGCAGTGTCAATGGCAATGACATCGTATGGCTCCATGCACCACCCAGTCAAGTTGGGGTAGGGCAGTGTCAATGGTAATGACAACTTATGACTCCGTGCACCACCCAGTCAAGTTGGGGTAGGGCAGTGTCAATGGTAATGACAACTTATGACTCTATGCACCACCCAGTCAAGTTGTGGTAGGGCAGTGTCAATGGCAATGACAACTTATGACTCCATGCACCACCCAGTCAAGTTGTGGTAGGGCAGTGTCAATGGTAATGACAACTTATGACTCTATGCACCACCCAGTCAAGTTGTGGTAGGGCAGTGTCAATGGTAATGACAACTTATGACTCTATGCACCACCCAGTCAAGTTGTGGTAGGGCAGTGTCAATGGTAATGACAACTTATGACTCTATGCACCACCCAGTCAAGTTGTGGTAGGGCAGGGTCAATGGTAATGACAACTTATGACTCCATGCACCACCCAGTCAAGTTGGGGTAGGGCAGTGTCAATGGCAATGACATCTTATGGCTCCATGCACCACCCAGTCAAGTTGGGGTAGGGCAGTGTCAATGGCAATGACAACTTATGGCTCCATGCACCACCCAGTCAAGTTGTGGTAGGGCAGTGCCAATGACAATGACAACTTATGACTCCATGCACCACCCAGTCAAGTTGGGGTAGGGCAGTGTCAATGGTAATGACAACTTATGACTCCGTGCACCACCCAGTCAAGTTGGGGTAGGGCAGTGTCAATGGCAATGTCAACTTATGACTCCGTGCACCACCCAGTCAAGTTGGGGTAGGGCAGTGTCAATGGCAATGACATCGTATGGCTCCATGCACCACCCAGTCAAGTTGGGGTAGGGCAGTGTCAATGGTAATGACAACTTATGACTCCGTGCACCACCCAGTCAAGTTGGGGTAGGGCAGTGTCAATGGTAATGACAACTTATGACTCTATGCACCACCCAGTCAAGTTGTGGTAGGGCAGTGTCAATGGCAATGACAACTTATGACTCCATGCACCACCCAGTCAAGTTGTGGTAGGGCAGTGTCAATGGTAATGACAACTTATGACTCTATGCACCACCCAGTCAAGTTGTGGTAGGGCAGTGTCAATGGTAATGACAACTTATGACTCTATGCACCACCCAGTCAAGTTGTGGTAGGGCAGTGTCAATGGTAATGACAACTTATGACTCTATGCACCACCCAGTCAAGTTGTGGTAGGGCAGGGTCAATGGTAATGACAACTTATGACTCCATGCACCACCCAGTCAAGTTGGGGTAGGGCAGTGTCAATGGCAATGACATCTTATGGCTCCATGCACCACCCAGTCAAGTTGGGGTAGGGCAGTGTCAATGGCAATGACAACTTATGGCTCCATGCACCACCCAGTCAAGTTGGGGTAGGGCAGTGTCAATGGCAATGACAACTTATGGCTCCATGCACCACCCAGTCAAGTTGTGGTAGGGCAGTGTCAATGGCAATGACAACTTATGGCTCCATGCACCACCCAGTCAAGTTGTGGTAGGGCAGTGTCAATGGCAATGACAACTTATGGCTCCATGCACCACCCAGTCAAGTTGTGGTAGGGCAGTGTCAATGGTAATGACAACTTATGACTCTATGCACCACCCAGTCAAGTTAGGGTAGGGCAGTGTCAATGGCAATGACAACTTATGGCTCCATGCACCACCCAGTCAAGTTGGGGTAGGGCAGTGTCAATGGCAATGACAACTTATGGCTCCATGCACCACCCAGTCAAGTTGGGGTAGGGCAGTGTCAATGGCAATTACAACTTATGGCTCCATGCACCACCCAGTCAAGTTGTGGTAGGGCAGTGTCAATGGCAATGACAACTTATGGCTCCATGCACCACCCAGTCAAGTTGTGGTAGGGCAGTGTCAATGGCAATGACAACTTATGGCTCCATGAACCACCCAGTCAAGTTGGGGTAGGGCAGTGTCAATGGCAATGACAACTTATGGCTCCATGCACCACCCAGTCAAGTTGGGGTAGGGCAGTGTCAATGGCAATGACAACTTATGGCTCCGTGCACCACCCAGTCAAGTTGGGGTAGGGCAGTGTCAATGGCAATGACAACTTATGACTCCGTGCACCACCCAGTCAAGTTGGGGTAGGGCAGTGTCAATGGCAATGACAACTTATGGCTCTATGCACCACCCAGTCAAGTTGGGGTAGGGCATTGTCAATGGTAATGACAACTTATGACTCTATGCACCACCCAGTCAAGTTGGGGTAGGGCAGTGTCAATGGCAATGACAACTTATGGCTCCATGCACCACCCAGTCAAGTTGTGGTAGGGCAGTGTCAATGGCAATGACAACTTATGACTCTATGCACCACCCAGTCAAGTTGGGGTAGGGCAGTGTCAATGGCAATGACAACTTATGGCTCCATGCACCACCCAGTCAAGTTGTGGTAGGGCAGTGTCAATGGTAATGACAACTTATGACTCCATGCACCACCCAGTCAAGTTGTGGTAGGGCAGTGTCAATGGCAATGACAACTTATGGCTCCATGCACCACCCAGTCAAGTTGTGGTAGGGCAGTGTCAATGGCAATGACAACTTATGACTCTATGCACCACCCAGTCAAGTTGTGGTAGGGCAGTGTCAATGGTAATGACAACTTATGACTCTATGCACCACCCAGTCAAGTTGTGGTAGGGCAGTGCCAATGACAATGACAACTTATGACTCCATGCACCACCCAGTCAAGTTGGGGTAGGGCAGTGTCAATAGTAATGACAACTTATGACTCCGTGCACCACCCAGTCAAGTTGGGGTAGGGCAGTGTCAATGGCAATGTCAACTTATGACTCCGTGCACCACCCAGTCAAGTTGGGGTAGGGCAGTGTCAATGGCAATGACATCGTATGGCTCCATGCACCACCCAGTCAAGTTGGGGTAGGGCAGTGTCAATGGTAATGACAACTTATGACTCCGTGCACCACCCAGTCAAGTTGGGGTAGGGCAGTGTCAATGGTAATGACAACTTATGACTCTATGCACCACCCAGTCAAGTTGTGGTAGGGCAGTGTCAATGGCAATGACAACTTATGACTCCATGCACCACCCAGTCAAGTTGTGGTAGGGCAGTGTCAATGGTAATGACAACTTATGACTCTATGCACCACCCAGTCAAGTTGTGGTAGGGCAGTGTCAATGGTAATGACAACTTATGACTCTATGCACCACCCAGTCAAGTTGTGGTAGGGCAGTGTCAATGGTAATGACAACTTATGACTCTATGCACCACCCAGTCAAGTTGTGGTAGGGCAGGGTCAATGGTAATGACAACTTATGACTCCATGCACCACCCAGTCAAGTTGGGGTAGGGCAGTGTCAATGGCAATGACATCTTATGGCTCCATGCACCACCCAGTCAAGTTGGGGTAGGGCAGTGTCAATGGCAATGACAACTTATGGCTCCATGCACCACCCAGTCAAGTTGTGGTAGGGCAGTGCCAATGACAATGACAACTTATGACTCCATGCACCACCCAGTCAAGTTGGGGTAGGGCAGTGTCAATGGTAATGACAACTTATGACTCCGTGCACCACCCAGTCAAGTTGGGGTAGGGCAGTGTCAATGGCAATGTCAACTTATGACTCCGTGCACCACCCAGTCAAGTTGGGGTAGGGCAGTGTCAATGGCAATGACATCGTATGGCTCCATGCACCACCCAGTCAAGTTGGGGTAGGGCAGTGTCAATGGTAATGACAACTTATGACTCCGTGCACCACCCAGTCAAGTTGGGGTAGGGCAGTGTCAATGGTAATGACAACTTATGACTCTATGCACCACCCAGTCAAGTTGTGGTAGGGCAGTGTCAATGGCAATGACAACTTATGACTCCATGCACCACCCAGTCAAGTTGTGGTAGGGCAGTGTCAATGGTAATGACAACTTATGACTCTATGCACCACCCAGTCAAGTTGTGGTAGGGCAGTGTCAATGGTAATGACAACTTATGACTCTATGCACCACCCAGTCAAGTTGTGGTAGGGCAGTGTCAATGGTAATGACAACTTATGACTCTATGCACCACCCAGTCAAGTTGTGGTAGGGCAGGGTCAATGGTAATGACAACTTATGACTCCATGCACCACCCAGTCAAGTTGGGGTAGGGCAGTGTCAATGGCAATGACATCTTATGGCTCCATGCACCACCCAGTCAAGTTGGGGTAGGGCAGTGTCAATGGCAATGACAACTTATGGCTCCATGCACCACCCAGTCAAGTTGGGGTAGGGCAGTGTCAATGGCAATGACAACTTATGGCTCCATGCACCACCCAGTCAAGTTGTGGTAGGGCAGTGTCAATGGCAATGACAACTTATGGCTCCATGCACCACCCAGTCAAGTTGTGGTAGGGCAGTGTCAATGGCAATGACAACTTATGGCTCCATGCACCACCCAGTCAAGTTGTGGTAGGGCAGTGTCAATGGTAATGACAACTTATGACTCTATGCACCACCCAGTCAAGTTAGGGTAGGGCAGTGTCAATGGCAATGACAACTTATGGCTCCATGCACCACCCAGTCAAGTTGGGGTAGGGCAGTGTCAATGGCAATGACAACTTATGGCTCCATGCACCACCCAGTCAAGTTGGGGTAGGGCAGTGTCAATGGCAATTACAACTTATGGCTCCATGCACCACCCAGTCAAGTTGTGGTAGGGCAGTGTCAATGGCAATGACAACTTATGGCTCCATGCACCACCCAGTCAAGTTGTGGTAGGGCAGTGTCAATGGCAATGACAACTTATGGCTCCATGAACCACCCAGTCAAGTTGGGGTAGGGCAGTGTCAATGGCAATGACAACTTATGGCTCCGTGCACCACCCAGTCAAGTTGGGGTAGGGCAGTGTCAATGGCAATGACAACTTATGGCTCCGTGCACCACCCAGTCAAGTTGGGGTAGGGCAGTGTCAATGGCAATGACAACTTATGACTCCGTGCACCACCCAGTCAAGTTGGGGTAGGGCAGTGTCAATGGCAATGACAACTTATGGCTCTATGCACCACCCAGTCAAGTTGGGGTAGGGCATTGTCAATGGTAATGACAACTTATGACTCTATGCACCACCCAGTCAAGTTGGGGTAGGGCAGTGTCAATGGCAATGACAACTTATGGCTCCATGCACCACCCAGTCAAGTTGTGGTAGGGCAGTGTCAATGGCAATGACAACTTATGACTCTATGCACCACCCAGTCAAGTTGGGGTAGGGCAGTGTCAATGGCAATGACAACTTATGGCTCCATGCACCACCCAGTCAAGTTGTGGTAGGGCAGTGTCAATGGTAATGACAACTTATGACTCCATGCACCACCCAGTCAAGTTGTGGTAGGGCAGTGTCAATGGCAATGACAACTTATGGCTCCATGCACCACCCAGTCAAGTTGTGGTAGGGCAGTGTCAATGGCAATGACAACTTATGACTCTATGCACCACCCAGTCAAGTTGTGGTAGGGCAGTGTCAATGGTAATGACAACTTATGACTCTATGCACCACCCAGTCAAGTTGTGGTAGGGCAGTGTCAATGGTAATGACAACTTATGACTCCATGCACCACCCAGTCAAGTTGGGGTAGGGCAGTGTCAATGGCAATGACAACTTATGACTCCATGCACCACCCAGTCAAGTTGTGGTAGGGCAGTGTCAATGGTAATGACAACTTATGACTCTATGCACCACCCAGTCAAGTTGTGGTAGGGCAGTGTCAATGGTAATGACAACTTATGACTCCATGCACCACCCAGTCAAGTTGGGGTAGGGCAGTGTCAATGGCAATGACAACTTATGGCTCCATGCACCACCCAGTCAAGTTGTGGTAGGGCAGTGTCAATGGCAATGACAACTTATGACTCCATGCACCACCCAGTCAAGTTGGGGTAGGGCAGTGTCAATGGCAATGACAACTTATGACTCTACGCACCACCCAGTCAAGTTGGGGTAGGGCAGTGTCAATGGCAATGACAACTTATGGCTCTATGCACCACCCAGTCAAGTTGGGGTAGGGCAGTGTCAATGGTAATGACAACTTATGACTCTATGCACCACCCAGTCAAGTTGGGGTAGGGCAGTGTCAATGGCAATGACAACTTATGGCTCCATGCACCACCCAGTCAAGTTGGGGTAGGGCAGTGTCAATTGTAATGACAACTTATGACTCTATGCACCACCCAGTCAAGTTGGGGTAGGGCAGTGTCAATGGCAATGACAACTTATGATTCTATGCACCACCCAGTCAAGTTGGGGTAGGGCAGTGTCAATGGTAATGACAACTTATGACTCTATGCACCACCCAGTCAAGTTGGGGTAGGGCAGTGTCAATGGCAATGACAACTTATGACTCTATGCACCACCCAGTCAAGTTGGGGTAGGGCAGTGTCAATGGCAATGACAACTTATGGCTCCATGCACCACCCAGTCAAGTTGTGGTAGGGCAGTGTCAATGGCAATGACAACTTATGACTCCGTGCACCACCCAGTCAAGTTGGGGTAGGGCAGTGTCAATGGCAATGACAACTTATGGCTCTATGCACCACCCAGTCAAGTTGGGGTAGGGCAGTGTCAATGGTAATGACAACTTATGACTCTATGCACCACCCAGTCAAGTTGGGGTAGGGCAGTGTCAATGGTAATGACAACTTATGACTCTATGCACCACCCAGTCAAGTTGTGGTAGGGCAGTGTCAATGGCAATGACAACTTATGGCTCCATGCACCACCCAGTCAAGTTGTGGTAGGGCAGTGCCAATGGCAATAGCAACTTTATGCCCCCGAAATCATGTATGACTGCCGGTTTCACCAAGCTTTCGGTGGACGTTTGACATAGTTCACGTCAAGCGTCCACGCAGGTCCCTTCATTTATATCTCACCCCATCCCTCCCCAGTGACGGACGGACGGACGGACGGACGGACGGACGGACGGACGGACGGACGGACGGACGGACGGACGGACGGACGGACGGACGGACGGACGGACGGACGGACGGACGGACGGACGGACGGACGGACGGACGGACGGACGGACGGACGGACGGACGGACGGACGGACGGACGGACGGACGGACGGACGGACGGACGGACGGACGGACCACAATCAAACGCTGCTCTGCTCAGTGTGGATCTGGATAAACTTGCAAAATGGGAGATGTCTTGGAATATGGAGTTCCATTCTCAAAATTGTCATGTAACACCGATAGCCAGAAACATCAATGACAACACGTATATGATTCATGGTCAGATATTAGGAACTGTCTCGCAGGGTAAATATCTCGGTGTTACACTAACCTCAGATCGTCAGGTGAATAACCGTATAAATAACATCTCATCAACAGATCGTCAGGTGAATAACCGTTTAAATAACATCTCATCAACAGATCGTCAGGTGAATAACCGTATAAATAACATCTCATCATAACATCGCAAGTAGATCGTTAGGCTTCCTTCGCAGAAACTTACAAGTTCCATCCATCAAAATAAAAACTCAAGCCTATTTTGCCCTTGTCCTGAGAACAGTAGTACTGTTTGGAATCCTTACGTACAAACACAAAATATATAAGTTAGAAATATATTTCAACGTCGTGCAGCCTGCCATGTCATCGTCGTCACAATGTTTCTAGTGTGAAACACATGCTAGAAACATTGGGATGGAGGCCGCTGGCATGCCACAGCGCAGATGCTAAGCTCTGCACGATGTACAAAATAGTCAATGGTCTAGTGGGAATACCTTCAAATCAATACCTTTTTAAATATTATTAGTAGGATACAACATTCCTTAGCCTATCATATCCCTTACTCCAGATGCAATTACCACTTTTATTCTTTCCCCCCAGTACTATTCAACTTTGGAACACCCTCCCTCAACACATTGTTAGCCTAAACAGTATGGATGCATTTAAGAGTAACATTGAGACACTTCATTAGCCAAGACTTTATATGCCAAAAAAATGTATAAGTTATTATTTTTGTGTTCGTCTATCGGTCTGCCTGTGCCCTCAGCGTGTTGAGAACAGGTAGAATGCTGGAAGAAGAATCCTCGACTTTGTAATGAGATGCTTCAGTTGCGTGTCTGAAACCCGTGCAGTTGTGTATTTGGTGTAGGAATGAATGGACGGATGTCGATACGTTTTCGCTTTGCCCCACGAGCAACAAAAGCATTCGATTGTATGCCTACCGAAAGCTTTCAGCGTGATGCTCAACATACATCGATACGTAATCGGACACCACAGAAAGCGGTGAAATTTACGGACGGACGGACGGACGGACGGACGGACGGACGGACGGACGGACGGACGGACGGACGGACGGACGGACGGACGGACGGACGGACGGACGGACGGACGGACGGACGGACGGACGGACGGACGGACGGACGGACCACAATCAAACGCTGCTCTGCTCAGTGTGGATCTGGATAAACTTGCAAAATGGGAGATGTCTTGGAATATGGAGTTCCATTCTCAAAATTGTCATGTAACACCGATAGCCAGAAACATCAATGACAACACGTATATGATTCATGGTCAGATATTAGGAACTGTCTCGCAGGGTAAATATCTCGGTGTTACACTAACCTCAGATCGTCAGGTGAATAACCGTATAAATAACATCTCATCAACAGATCGTCAGGTGAATAACCGTTTAAATAACATCTCATCAACAGATCGTCAGGTGAATAACCGTATAAATAACATCTCATCATAACATCGCAAGTAGATCGTTAGGCTTCCTTCGCAGAAACTTACAAGTTCCATCCATCAAAATAAAAACTCAAGCCTATTTTGCCCTTGTCCTGAGAACAGTAGTACTGTTTGGAATCCTTACGTACAAACACAAAATATATAAGTTAGAAATATATTTCAACGTCGTGCAGCCTGCCATGTCATCGTCGTCACAATGTTTCTAGTGTGAAACACATGCTAGAAACATTGGGATGGAGGCCGCTGGCATGCCACAGCGCAGATGCTAAGCTCTGCACGATGTACAAAATAGTCAATGGTCTAGTGGGAATACCTTCAAATCAATACCTTTTTAAATATTATTAATAGGATACAACATTCCTTAGCCTATCATATCCCTTACTCCAGATGCAATTACCACTTTTATTCTTTCCCCCCAGTACTATTCAACTCTGGAACACCCTCCCTCAACACATTGTTAGCCTAAACAGTATGGATGCATTTAAGAGTAACATTGAGACACTTCATTAGCCAAGACTTTATATGCCAAAAAAATGTATAAGTTATTATTTTTGTGTTCGTCTATCGGTCTGCCTGTGCCCTCAGCGTGTTGAGAACAGGTAGAATGCTGGAAGAAGAATCCTCGACTTTGTAATGAGATGCTTCAGTTGCGTGTCTGAAACCCGTGCAGTTTGGTGTAGGAATGAATGGACGGATGTCGATACGTTTTCGCTTTGCCCCACGAGCAACAAGAGCATTCGATTGTATGCCTACCGAAAGCTTTCAGCGTGATGCTCAACATACATCGATACGTAATCGGACACCACAGAAAGCGGTGAAATTTACGGATATACCTTCTTGTGAGTGTCGGATGTTTAGACTGTTTGGCAGGCCTGAAACAAATGACATGTGACGTCATGAAGTCAAACTACGAAAACGGCGCGAAATTCATGATACGCTTAACGCTTCACCGTCGTCTAGGAATGTCGTACGCGTAGGACGATATAATTCATAACTATATTGCAACATAATATAGGCGCTGTTCAACCACTGGAAAACGGCACCTCTTTACTTCCCCATAAACCACACATGGCTTTGAGGTTGGACGGCCAAGCCTACGGCGTCTTGCACGCAGCGTCCCAGTATTCCGAAAAATACGAACTTCATAACCGATAATCCAGCTATGCAATTATTCACTCTCAAAGTCGTGTTTTGTTTTTGCTATTTTGTTGTCATTTGTTTAAATACTTTAAGTGGCTTTAGATAAACGCAATAACGCAAGTGACTGGGAATTTCATAGTTTTTTTATGATTGACTGATTTATATAGCCAATATTTGTCTTTAAAAATAAAACACGTGACAAATACATTTAATATAATACATCTAATATAATATGAACACGGCACAATTTACGTCCTGCTAGCCTGTAATCATGATGGGATATTACTAAACCAATATTTATCATGTATGGATTGCAAGGCATGTATTATACAAATTATGTACTATATAACATGATGTTAGAATACATATAGTTTATACTATATAACATGATGTTAGAATATATATAGTTAATACTATACAACACGATGTTAGAATATATATATATATATATATATATATATATATATATATATATATAGTTTATACTAATTAACATCATGTTATAATTTATACAGTTTATACTACATAACATCATGTTAGAATAGATAGTTTTTACTATATAATAAGATGTCAGAATATGTATAGTTTATACTATATAACATGATGTTAGAATATATATATATATATATAGATAGATATTCTAACAATAATTTATATATATATATATATATATATATATATATATATATATAGCATGATAATATAACATGATGTTAGAATATCCATAGTTTATACTATGTAAGATAATGTTAGAACATATATAGTTTATACTACATAAAATGATGTTAGAACAGATATAGTTTATACTATATAACATGATGTTAGAACACATTTAGTTTATGGTATATAACATGATGTTAGAACATATATAGTTTATACTATATAACCTGATGTTAGAACATAAATAGTTTATACTATATAACATGATGTTAGAACATATTTAGTTTATGGTATATAACATGATGTTAGAACATATATAGTTTATACTATAGAACATGATGTTAGAACATATATAGTTTATACTATATAACATGATGTTAGAACATATTTAGTTTATGGTATATAACATGATGTTAGAACATATATACTTTATACTATATAACATGATGTTAGAACATATATACTTTATACTATATAACATGATGTTTGAACATATATAGTTTATACATGATGTTAGAACATATCAAGTTTACACTATATAACATGATGTTAGACAGATTTAGTTTATGGTATATAACATGATGTTAGAACAGATATAGTTTATACTATATAACATGATGTTAGAACAGATATAGTTTATACCATAAAACATGATGTTAGAACAGTCATAGTTTATACGATATAACATGATGTTAGAACATATTTAGTTTATGGTATATAACATGATGTTAGACAGATTTAGTTTATACTATATAACATGATGTTAGAACATATATAGTTTATACTATAGAACATGATGTTAGAACATATATAGTTTATACTATAGAACATGATGTTAGAACATATATAGTTTATACTATATAACATGATGTTAGAACATATATACTTTATACTATATAACATGATGTTTGAACATATATACTTTATACTATATAACATGATGTTTGAACATATATAGTTTATACATGATGTTAGAACATATCAAGTTTACACTATATAACATGATGTTTGAACATATATAGTTTATACTATATAACATGATGTTAGAACATATCAAGTTTACACTATATAACATGATGTTAGACAGATTTAGTTTATGGTATATAACATGATGTTAGAACAGATATAGTTTATTCTATATAACATGATGTTAGAACAGATATAGTTTATACCATAAAACATGATGTTAGAACAGTCATAGTTTATACTATATAACATGATGTTAGAACATATTTAGTTTATGGTATATAACATGATGTTAGAACAGATATAGTTTATACTATATAACATGATGTTAGAACATATATAGCTTATACTATATAACATGATGCTAGAATAGATATAGTTTATACTATACAACATGATGTTAGAACAAAGATAGTTTATATTATATAACATGATGTTAAAACATATACAGTTTATGCTATATAACATGATGACGATCATACAGTGTAATAACAAAACAAAACTTACACGAAGGAAGATCGTGCACAACACCAGGAAAAAACAGGGAGAATGTTTAGGACATGTGACGAGAAAGAAGGAGAATATTTAGGACATGTGACGAGAAAGAGGAAGGAGAATGTCTAGTACATGTGACGAGAAAGAGGAAAGAGAATACCTACGACATGTAATGAGAACGATGAAGGAGAATGTATAGGACAGGTGATGAGAAAGAGGAAGGAGAATGTCCAGGACATATGATGAGAAAGAGGAAGGAGAGTTTGTAGGACATTTGACGAGAAAGAGGAAACTTGAACATTTTCTGACAACGTGAAAGATTGAGAAGAAAAGAAAGAGAAGTTGGAAAACAATTAAAATCCTTGATGGTCCAGCAAAAAAAGAACACTGGTTAAGAAAGAGCACAACAGAACTGTTACATGATCGTGGGAAATGATCACCTATGTCTGCAACAGAACGACACCTGATGATGAGGAAGAAGAAGACTTCTTTTGTGCCAAAATCCTCAGAAATCAAATTCAGATGCGCAACAGACAAAATGGTTAATCAATATCGAAATATGTAAGCAACATTAAGTCGTCAACATCAGGAGGCTAAGGCGGCCAAGGAGGCTAAGGAGGCCAATGAGGCTAAGAAGGCCAAGGATGCCAAGGAGGTCAAGGATGCCAAGGATGCTAAGGAGGACAATGAGGCTAAGGAGGCCAAGGAGGCTAAGGTGGCCAAGGATACTAAGGAGGCCAAGGATGGTAAGGAGGCCAAGGATGCCAATGAGGCTAAGGAGGCCAAGGAGGCTAAGGAGGCCAAGAAAGCTAAGGTGGCTAAGGCGGCCAAGGATGCCAAGGATGCTAAGGCGGCCAAGGAGGCTAAGGCGGCCAAGGAGGCTAAGGCGGCTAAGGAGGCCAAGGAGGCTAAGAAGGCCAAGGATGCCAAGGAGGCTAAGGCAGCCAAGGAGGTCAATGAGGCTATGGAGGGTAAGGAGCATATAAGCACGGTTAAGAACAAGTCTTCAAATTACGGCGAATTTGTATAATGGATAGGGCGAATTCGTAAGAGTCGATGTCGTGAACCCGGGTTCTCTCAATTGATAGTCCGGTGTTCTAACGACGTCGCCCCACTCACTATGGTGATGACAGTCTAGCTATGTTACACGAACCAATTAGTTTACGACAATTAATTAACGAGACACGGTCCAAGAACGGCGAATCTCACTCGAAATGGTCGTCTGGACACAACCACCGTTCCTCAACTATTGATCTGACCGGGTCCACACGGCAGTTAGATTATCAAAAGCACTCTCTCACAAGTCTCTCACACTTGCTATGATTATATTGATCAGTTTGGTGGCTAACCGCATTAATGACTACAGTGTTGCTAGATCAGCAGGCCCTACTTCGCATTGTTTTGACACAGCAATGCTTTCCCGGCACAATGATGGGCCTGTTCAAACTGAACGAGTTTTTTGACTCGTGGTAGGACGTTGCGCTGTTAACCAAGAGGAAGCTTGGCCAGTCTCGTCCACTCCACTGATTGAACTCGTACAGACCAAGGTAAGTTCATATGTAGCGCGGTGTGTAATATTTAAGATTAACACGTTATATTTCACCCCATGGTAGATCTGTTCAGTGGTGTGTCTAGGATCTCGCAAAGGGGGAGGCCACACTTAGTCACCCATTAGTTTACCATGCTACCGTGTAGTGGCGCAACAGGTTAGATGCGAAAAAAATCCAACGAATAAAGTTGTTTCCTCAAATGGTTCAGCCCATCGCGAATCGGGTTCACTTATGTCGAGACATGAAGTATGTGACTAGTTTAAGTAATGTGCGCAGTCTGTTTAACAAAAAAATGCCTATTTTTCAAATCATCGAAAGAATTGTTAGTCGTTAGATCTGGTAAGGATCAAACTAGTGGATATCCAAAATGGTAAACACGGTGTGGGTCAATGCTGGTCATGGGCGTGACTCCTATGATCTCGTTGATCACATGACGAAAAGTTACGAAATTCCACCAAAGAAGAAAATCGTGATTTTTCAGCATTTCGATTTTCACTTAAGTCAATACTTGAACAAGCTTTAACTAATGTAATACTTTGTCTGATGATTTCACAAAAAAACTACACACAAAAGGTGCACAAACAAGTTAGCATGTTGCAGTGCATACTAGGTAGGTTTGGTTTTTCGCAAAATTAATTTGAAATGATACTAGCAAAAATCGAATTGATTAAGCACCTTCAAGCCAGAAGAAGGCTGGCCTAGTGCCCCCAAAAATACGACACTGGATCTTTTCATTCCAATATCAACCCGATTTCAGCGGGAAGCATTAAACCACGCTGTAATTACTGCGCAAGAACAATTTGTTCACAAATATCCACTGTTGTACTTATTTATACAGCTGCTGGGTAGACTGAGGAAACATTTAGTGAACGAAAGTACGAGTACCACCTGATAGCCTGGATATCTTGGCAGTGGTACAATTATGTGTAAGTATAATACTCGCACAGCTTATGCTATATGGCTGAGAGCTACCGAGAGAATTACAGTTGGCGTCTGTCGGGGGTATGAAGCGCTTTGAACGTTCCCGAAGATCGACTTCAACGAGGCACAAGTGGCAGCTACGGACTGGCAAAGGTGGAGACGGATTCTCGGAAGAAGATTCTCTAGAGAGAGTGCACACACGATTACCAACGGTCAGACCTGCTGGGCATCCAAGGCAAGACATGTCATGATATCGTTAAGTATATTATGCTATAAGCTGAATAGCCTACAATCGACCATACCAATTGCAAATTAAATCATCAGTCGAAGGAAGCGTACGACATTCAAATATTATTTTGTCGGTAGCCGAAATAATATGTATTTTGGTCCATTTCTTGCGCTGACAGACAGACTATGGCGCTACAACGGCGTCTAATGACACCACGCTGACAACTCAGACAGACCATGGCGCTACAATGGCCTCTAGTGACACCACGGTGACAACTCAGACGGACCATGGCGCTACAATGGCGTCTAATGACACCACGGTGACAACCCAGACAGACCATGGCGCTACAATGGCCTCTAGTGACACCACGTTGACAACTCAGACGGACAATGGCGTCTAATAACACCACGGTGACAACTCAGACGGACCATGGCGCTACAATGGCCTCTAGTGACACCACGGTGACAACTCAGACGGACCATGGCGCTACAATGGCGTCTAATGACACCACGGTGACAACTCAGACGGACCATGGCGCTACAATGGCGTCTAATGACACCACGGTGACAACTCAGACGGACCATGGCGCTACAATGGCGTCTAATGACACCACGGTGACAACCCAGACAGACCATGGCGCCACAATGGCGTCTAATGACACCACGGTGACAACTCAGACGGACTATGGCGCTACAATGGCGTCTAATGACACCACGGTGACAACCCAGACAGACCATGGCGCCACAATGGCGTCTAATGACACCACGGTGACAACTCAGACGGACTATGGCGCTACAATGGCGTCTAATGACACCACGGTGACAACCCAGACAGACCATGGCGCCACAATGGCGTCTAATGACACCACGGTGACAACTCAGACGGACCATGGCGCCACAACGGCGTCTAATGACACCACGGTGACAACTCAGACGGACTATGGCGCTACAATGGCGTTAATGACACCACGGTGACAACTCAGACGGACCATGGCGCTACAATGGCGTCTAATGACACCACGGTGACAACCCAGACAGACCATGGCGCCATAATGGCGTCTAATGACACCACGGTGACAACTCAGACGGACTATGGCGCCACAATGGCGTCTAATGACACCACGGTGACAACTCAGACTATGGCGCTACAATGGCGTCTAATGACACCACGGTGACAACTCAGACTATGGCGCTACAATGGCGTCTAATGACACCACGGCGGTGCTGGTAATTCATACAACTTGCAATGGAAAGTAAAGGTCAATAAAAAAATTACATGAAACGATTCCGCTGTTGTTAGGTTGTTTTTTCTGGTGAAATGTTGGAGGGTGGGTGCGTGGAAATGTTGGAGGGTGTGTGCGTGGAAATGTTGGAGGGTTGGTGCGTGGAAATGTTGGAGGGTGGGTGCGTGGAAATGTTGGAGGGTGGGTGCGTGGAAATGTTGGAGGGTGGGTGCGTGGAAATGTTGGAGGGTGGGTGGAAATGTACGTCTGTAGTGAGACAACCTCGATAATCACCTCTCCGACGAGCAGGAAATATAAATCAAACAGAACGAGTTCTACGAGGTGTGTCCCAACTGGTTGGTCGACACTGTGTCGCATGATAATGCGCAGCTAAATTATGAATGCGCTTTGATGACCGGCGTGACTAGACACTGCGAGTGCAACATATTGACTAGTGCCAATCCCGAGTTGCGCGTTGATGAAAGGTCACGACCGGAGCACCTGATGTCGGCAGTGGCGGTCGTTGACTGGCCACTGCTTCGAAGTCGTGACCGGCTATCGGTCAAATTGGACCCAGCCCCAATTCCACCAATACAATCACGGTAACGGCCACAGTCATCTTGCATCGCTATACCACGCGACACGGCGTTGGCAGACGAGTCACGTAATTAAACATAGACGGACCGACTGTTGCAAGAAATTAAATGCCCACTTTATAGTGTACTAGCTGAGTTACCCGGCGTTGCACTGGGAGAAAAGGCACCCATGGGTAATTTCCACTGATCTACAATATTATATAGGTCAGTGCCAGTGGTCTTTTCTAATTAAAACCGCAATTATGGACTGTTACTATGTTATTATAATGTTATTACAATGTTATTATAATGTTATTACAATGTTATTATAATGTAGCAAGTCTTGTTTAGTTCAAGCAGCGTCTCCGGATAGCTACCATGTTACTATGATATATATATATATATATATATATATATATATATATATATATATATATATATATATATATATATATATATATATATATATATATATATATATATAGCACAATTATATAGCACAATTAACATATATTATCTAGCTACATGATAGTAACATTGTGGCTACCCAGAGATGCTGGTTTAAACTAAAAAACATTCTAGCTGTCCATTGTCGCGTTTTATTTTCATTATTAGTGTTATACATTGTATATTTCCATTTATTGTTACATGATGCCTGCTGGGACAAGACGCCCTAAGAGTGGCACGTATTATAAAAGATGTCTTTGAACAGAGTACCACTTGTCTCTTGCATACAAATTAACCGTCTCAGGGGTTCAACAATATTGTTTTTTACTGACAGATACTTCTAATATACCGTCGTCCCACAATAAAGCCACCTTTGAAGACAGCCGAGGTCCGAGCGGCCTGGTTTCTCATCCATTACTTAAGTCTGAGGAAACCACAAGCGAGGCCTGCTCTCGCTTTCGGGACTAGCTACGCGACTGCATTGCGTGCCGTTGTCATTTAGCAAATGGCACCGATCGATTTTTTCCAGTTCATCTACTGACGGTTGGCGTCTGGACGGACGCCCTCTGGTCAGACGCCGCGCAAAGCATAAGGGCGGAGGAACTGGGCCATCCAGGCCAAGCGAAGTTGTCATTTTGAGTATAGACGCCACGCTACAGTAACGCTAAGTTTTAATGTCTATATATAATGACGCAGGCCTACGCACTAGATTTGTAGTGGCAGACGACAATCTGTATTGCGTCTGCTAAATTATTGATGCCCGACAGACGTCGACCTCCGAGATGGTTTTAGTGAATCCACTGCAGTATAGCGCCTTATTGCGTCATTGCTACGGCAACGTCTGCCGACAACAACGCGACCGAGCAGTCGTAATATCGATACACGCTCCTCGTGCCGTGGTGAAGCCGGTGATGGCGATTATGATAATGTTATTCCAATCAGCCGGGAATCAGAGGCCGTACACAAATTACGTAACGATATTTAGTCATATTTGACACCGCCATATCCCTTGATGGCTGAGCATTTCCACATTTAATGTAATGTTGTACCAACCCACAGTTGTAGACAGCACTGCCATCGAGACTGGGCCGGCAACTGCCTAATCTTCTGCAGTTTAATCATATTGAAATCGCCAGAACAGCCATGAAAGGTACACAAATCCCAGCATGCAACGTTTAGTATCTCGCTACGACCTTGCAAATATAAATACTAATTAAACATTGCATCCTTGGAAATAGCACAGGAATTGTTATTGCTTAAAAAATAAACAACTGTTAGTGTTAAGCAACTATGCCTGGGCAAAACAGTGTTACAATAACAACTATGATTATGTTACTGCCTCCACCGTTGGCGTTGCGCTTTTTTAACGTCCCCAAGCCAAGGCCAAGCCAAGCCCAAGCCAAGGCAAAGGAAAATATTACAGTGAACAGTGCCAGTGAACGCGTTTGGAATTAGAAATGTTTCTTTTAACTTGGTAGCTTTGCAACAAAATGGCGGGTAATTAATGTTAATTATGTTTTGTTTAAGAGAAAAATGCTGACACACACACATGCAACATTGGCCTGTGTGTGTTGGATTTTGCCTTCTGTAGAACATACACATGCTTCCGTTGTATGTGTGCCTTGTGGGCAGGTTGTGTTCAATTATATTATATTATTCACAACCATATCCATGAGACGACAAAGCTGCAGTGAACCTTTCCAGCCCCCGGGGAGAGGTGCCGAAGCCACATTGTAATTAAACAGCCAATTCCACTTCAGGAATTTGTGAAAATGTAGATGGTATTTTTAATTACATCATGTAGCTTTTGAACTTAAGTATTCGCAACAAATAATCAAATAAGTATAATATGTTGCGTGTATATTATATTTGGCATTTGCTTGACATTACGCACCATACTATGGAGAAATTAAATAAAGCTGCTCTAAAGATGTTTTGTATTGGCGTGGAGTATGTCTATGGTATATTTGTGGTGTAATTGGAATCCCTAATTGGTGTGTAATTGGATTTGGAATTGATATAATGTAATTAACCCCGAATGTGTGCACGCGCGTGTGTGCACGTGGCATGTGCATGCAAGTATACTATTTTATGGGCACAAATACATATCTGAACAAAATGAAGAAATACATGCAAAAGAAGCAATGGATGGAACATTTTAGTAAACCCAATCTGAATTGTAAAAAAATTGTTAAAACTGGTGAGAAAATAAATAATACTGCAAACAATTTAATTTCAGTGATATAACTGCTTAAGTCTGGGATATAAAGTGGCAAAGAATTAACATTTATTTTTTGCTTGGGAAAGTTAAGTACTACTAAATGGATTGTTGACAATTTACATTAGGAGTAATAATACAGTTTTACTTATACATTTTTATAAAAAAATTATGAAAGAAATGTAGATTTCTGAAAAAGTAGATTACCCCCCAAATAAAAATTACCTGGTGTATTATTTACATAATCCCATAAAAGCAATAGGGTACCAGAGAGCCAACTGTAATATGGATGAGTTGTAAAACACATTACATCCTCCTGCCTATGGTGCACATTACATACATAGGTGTACTAAAGTGTCTATACAAGTGAATAGTTTAGGGTGCCATTTGTTGAGGTCTTCACATAACTCTCAGCTCTGTTAGGGGTGATCTCAACACATTGATGTTGGACACTGCACAAATGCTAGTGTGTGTTCTTGTGACAATACAAAACTATCTACAATGCTCGAAATCAGCATTAGGATCGGAAAATAAACCACATATTTTTACAGAATACATCCATTTACAACACTAAATGAAACAGCTGCTGACCCCCCTCCCATGAAACCAATTTTGTGTAGTGTTAAAGTGAAACCAAAGGCATTGTTTTGGGCCTTTACACCTATAAAAGTGCCTAAAAACTATTTACAACTATAATCAAGAAAATCAAGCAAGTAGTTTACTGGGAATCTGTTCTAAAATTGCGAAATTCTGGTCTAATGTCATTTTTCGTGAAGGGTCACATATTCATCAGTGTTTGCAATTTTGACCAATCAGTGGCGAGCAGCCCCTTAACCCCCTAGAAAGATTTTTGGTGTTCAACGAGGTATATTTAGTTAACCACTTGCGTGATATTTTTTATTATAGTTGCAAATGGTTAGTTTTCAAAGGCCCCAAAAATGCCTTTGGTTTCACTTTAAACATCATGTGCCAAGACCCTCCTTCAGCTTTAAAAGGCAATAGAAGTGTAGAAGTCATGGAAATGAAGAGTGTTTATTCTGACCGAAGTGTACATTCTGACCCGACGTGTTTATTCTGACCCAACACGAGGGTCTCAACTCAGGCATGAACACGTACATACAACTGACACATCAACGCGGCACCATCAGTTCTCAAGTCCATGTTCACATAACCACATTACAACTTACCACGTCACAGGCCAATAAAATAACACGAGACAACACTTGTCATCACGCACCTTACATAAGACAGCCCAATATTTCATTCATAGCATTGATAACATCAATCAGTAGTTTAGTTCTCTGTAAACAGTTGTGCATGCAATAGTAGTTCCTTTCTCATCGCCAGTCAGACACAATGAGTAGCAGTGCAGATTAGCCTTCGAAGAATGCCACCCAGACACAATGGGTGGCAGTGCAGATTAGCCCCCAAAGAACGCCACTCAGACACAATGTGCAGCAGTGCAGATTAGCCCCCAAAGAATGCCACTCAGACACAATGAGTGGCAGTGCAGATTAGCCCCCAAAGAATGCCACTCAGACACAATGAGTGGCAGTGCAGATTAACCTCTGAAGAATGTCACCAAGACACAATGGGTGACAGTGCAGATTAGCCTCCAAAGAATGCAACCTAGACACAATGAGTGGCAGTGCAGATTAACTCCTCAAAGAATGCCACCCAGACACAATGTAGATTAGTCCCCAAAGAATGCCACCCAAATTGGCATACCTCCCAAGCAGAAATCTGATGTTTCATTCCCTAAATCCAGTGAAACGTATAATGACAAGAATAGGTGTTTTCTTTTTATTTCTCTGCAGAGACGGGTGTACTGGGTATGTGGAATGGCAGTGTACTATACCCAAAGTGTTGTATCGAAGCAGATCCGAGAGGCCTTCGCAAGCAGAAGGAATGTTAGATACGAACTTTGCCATAGGATGGCCGAACTAATTGTGGAACACTGCTTCACCAGGAGGATCTCTGCACCATGCGTGGCATAAAGGCACAAGTGAAACAATTCCTGTGTGTGCTCACACAAACAGGTAGTAGAGACAGGAGTGTCTGCATTCCAAGCAGCTGGAGATGTATCTAGCTTTAAGTGAAGCATACCTGTCAACCACATGCACAACACACAGAATGTCATGCTTGCCATAGCAACCAGTTCAGGAAAAGAAAAAAATACGGCATTTGTTGGCAATATTTTGTAGTGCTGAATGTATGTAACTGACAGGCAGAATGAATACATGAAATTGATGGCCAGTTACTAAATGGTATTGTCTCGATACATGCTGATAAAATAATTGATTGAAAATTTTTTTTTTTGTGATGGATACTTATGATATAGTTCCAATTTCAACTACCTAATCAGTCATTACGTGACAATGGTTTGTACATATAAAATAATTATTTGGCTACCTTTCATTTAACTCTCGCAAGCAGGGAAACATCTATATATATATATATATATATATATATATACACACACACATATATATCTTGAAACTGCTGTAACAAAATATTATTACTATGCTAATACTAATTGATCAACTATTATAAAAACATCCTTTAACTATTATTTTTAATATTCTCTTGTCACTGTTGTCATTCTTGAGCAATGTTGTGGCTTGAATAAATATTTTGTAGATGGGGTTAACTTGATTCAGAAGAGGTCAACAGATTGTTGGGGGTCAGTAAATTCACCTAGATGTGAAAGACTACCTGAGAGATGAATAGGGGACAATTGTACAAGCAGTTATGCCCAAGACGAAGGGTGGGACCACTTGTGATTTTTACTGAATCCCAGGCAAAGCAAAGTGCTGAGTGACAATGAAGCTGATTGGTTAACCACTGCGCCAGAGTGAGACTACATTAATGTGGTGTCTTTATTCTATGTGTGCAACACTCATCTTGTTCAAACTGTTATCATATACCATTCTGCAGCTAAATTCACCTTCATACCCCCACAAGTGTGTCTATGCCAATGTTGTCATGCTCCCGTCAGGAGTTGTATGCTACATAACAGGTAGTGGACATGCACCAATAGCTTTTGGGACTAATCATAAACATAAAAACACTTGCTCCAAACAAGTGGCAAACTTTAGAGGAATTCTCCTCAGATTTCATGTCACCATTGACAAAAACTGCCTTACTGATCCCAAATAAGTAAAAGTTTTCATAAGTTCACTCGATAAATGATGACACATTACCAAAGCCACTGACAATTCATACAATTTCCCACAATTCTGAGTTTGGAAAATGTGCCCTAATTACGCAGTCCTGAGGCTCAGTAGCCCTCTCACCCTATACAAACAAGTGCTAAACCTTATGGCATGACAACGTTGACACAAGTCTGACTGGCATTCACTACTGCACACTACTTCATTGTGACAACTGGCGACGTGTCGTCAGTGTCGATGTCACTGCTGCCAACACACATACACCGCTGATGCATGCTGGCAAAGCGCTGTCGCAACGTCTCTCGTAGTTCTGCCCGCTGTGTCGTCAAGTTCTTCTCGTTTGCCTTGAACTGCCGAATCTCCTCCTCAGAGATGAAGTCCTCTTCCTCGCCCGATGAGCAGCCAGCCTGCAACCACAACGGCAACACTAATTGTAGGTGGTGCAACTAAACTTTTGTCGACTGGGTCAGTGCATATTACACAACTTTTTGATCAGTTTCAAATCAACCAAATCAACCCCCGACTTGAGTTTTGTTGAGTTGAGGACCAGCGTACATTGCACGACCAATCCATTTTATTTAAAATAAACACACAACTTGCAATAAATGTTTAGCAATTTACCCCGAGCATTACTGGAAAAGAAGAATTTACGCAATCTTATAACACTTAGGCGTCCAACATAGTAAATCAAGCAAGAATTTTAGGGTATAGCTGCTGCATAGATAGATCACTATTTGCTTGGTAGCACTCACTACTAGTTGACATTTTTAAAATTAAAAAACAAAGGCTGATATTCTTGAATAACTGTGACATCCTCGCTGCAAGAGGATTCTGACTACATCGGTACCTGGCAGATCAACCTGTTGAAACATGGAACTTTCAGTTGCTGTGTTAATACTGCTCGCTCAGATTGATGGGGCTCACGGAAACTTAACTTTAATTGTTGCTGGTCGGTCGCTAGTGAGGATGTCTGCCAGTGGGTACTGTAGTACTACTACCACCCCTGGCTAGCGAGGATGTCTGCCAGGGGTACTGTAGTACTACCACCCCTGGCTAGAGAGGATGTCTGCCAGGGGTACTGTAGCACTACTACCACCCCTGGCTAGTGAGGATGTCTGCCAGGGGTACTGTAGTACTACCACCACCCCTGGCTAGTGAGGATGTTTGCCAGGGGTACTGTAGTACTACTACCACCCCTGGCTAGCGAGGATGTCTGCCAGGGGTACTGTAGTACTACTACCACCCCTGGCTAGCGAGGATGTCTGCCAGGGGTACTGTAGTACTACTACCACCCCTGGCTAGAGAGGATGTCTGCCAGGGGTACTGTAGTACTATTACCACCCCTGGCTAGTGAGGATGTCTGCCAGGGGTACTGTAGTACTATTACCACCCCTGGCTAGCGAGGATGTCTGCCAGGGGTACTGTAGTACTACTACCACCCCTGGTTAGTGAGGATGTCTGCCAGGGGTACTGTAGTACTATTACCACCCCTGGCTAGCGAGGATGTCTGCCAGGGGTACTGTAGTACTACTACCACCCCTGGCTAGAGAGGATGTCTGCCAGGGGTACTGTAGTACTACTACCACCCCTGGCTAGCGAGGATGTCTGCCAGGGGTACTGTAGTGCTACTACCACCCCTGGCTAGAGAGGATGTCTGCCAGGGGTACTGTAGTACTACTACCACCCCTGGCTAGTGAGGATGAACTAGAATTAAAAGACTTTTCAGTAGTTGCCACTACAGGGCAGACCTCAGCTCATCAGAATATAAAGTATATGCCAGTTTGATTTAATTAGTTTTTAATAGCCAAGTCATTAGGAGGTTTAATCGATGTATTAAGCCTAGATTAGCAACAGAAAAAAAGCAGGTTTCGAAAAGTTTATGTTAAAACACCCAAGTAGATATTGACAAAATCCATATGGTGCTAAAGACTGAGGGTAATGTTTAGACGCTTCAGCCCTCCCTTTAATCCTGACATTTTGCTAAATTGCTCTGACCTTGGAGGTCAACGTAATTGGAGAACTGAGAGGGAGCTCTGGGAACCCTGGATTTGGCCCAGATCCAAGAATTCATGAGTTTAACTTGCAAACTGGGCAAGGAAGTGCAGACGTCATTGTCCAGCGGTTGAGAGGGTGGGTGGATTTAACAAGTTGACCAACAGTAAAGTGTATTGAGTATTTAAGCAATCACAGCGCCTCTAGTGACGGTGTCTGATTTTGGGAAACTGGGAGTATAAATCCCCCAGAGGAGGAATTGCAACGGCCGGCACAAGCTACATTTTTAGACATCCAAATTGTCAGTAAGGGTGGTCCTGGCGGGCCATACCTGCTTTAGCATTAGGCTTCAAAATTACCGGTCAGATTTAACCATGTTATGTTTTAATCTTCTAGACATTAAGTGTCTAAGTGATGTTTACAGTCACTATTTTTCTTTACGGTTGACAGTGATATCTATCTTCACTGTTATTTAATTGTTATTGTGCGTGATTATATTGCTACTATGTATGTAGCACGATTAAGATCGCTTCGAACCTGGAAAACAATGCGTTGACTACACTTCTGTAGTACTCTATGTACTCATTGGTCGAGTGAGTACAAATTCAGTTATAAATCTTGACCTGCCAAGTGCAAAGAAGATGGACAATTAACATACATCTACATCTGTGAGAAATGCCTTCCGAACCATTGCGTACGGCCCCGAAGAAGATAAGAAGAGGGAGGCATATATCTTACAAGAAGATGAGCTGATGTCTGCCCTGCCAGGCCAACAGTGTGCTGACTTACCTCAAGCATGTCTTGTAGGGAGGTGACAGTTGAGTATCCCGTGGCCCGGCCATTTGTTCTTGGTCCATGACTCGCTGCGCACTTGCTTTTTCCACACTGAAATGAAGCAGTACACAATGATTAAAACTCAGTCCTTGGGACTGTTAAAAGCAGTTTACACCCCCTGGCAGACCTGTTCATTCCAACGCTATCTCGACTTTTCTGGGGAGCATTCAGCCAGTCTGCAATTACTGCGCAAAAACTATTCGTTCACATATCCACCTCTGTCTGTAGCCAGGTACTCATTTATACAGCAGAGTGAACTGTCTGTAGCCAGGTACTCATTTATACAGCTGAGTGAACTGTCTATAGCCAGGTACTCATTTATACAGCTGAGTGAACTGTCTATAGCCAGGTACTCATTTATACAGCAGAGTGAACTGTCTGTACCCAGGTACTCATTTATACAGCAGAGTGAACCGAGGCAACATGGAGTGAAAAAAATTGCCAAAGTTTTGAAATGGCTGGAAGAGGATTCAAACCCAGCAGGCCTCGACATTAACACTGGCCTGCTGGCCCGGCAGCTTTTTTGGGGCTGTCAGGCCAGTTCAGGCCCGGTGGGCCAACATTGTTTCAATTACTTGTCCTTGCCATCCACCCCGGTGCTACAATTAAGCACAATCTTCATCTCATCTGATTTAGTGTTGTCTCTTCATAAAGTTGCCATCTTGCTTTGATATGTATGAGCCTTACAAAAAAGTCCACGACATCGCTACTGATGACGTGCGGGCTTTTTGTGAATTGCAGACGCCTATATTTTACTAGGGTTACGCCATGTAACAGTATAATATTGGTAGATTGCAGCATATTTTTCTGTGCGATACGTATCGGCTATCATGATATGCCTCCAAAGTACCGATTTCATATAAACCGAATGATTCACGTCTGCTAGGTGTCACAATAGCACCTACCAAACATTCCATTAAGTCTAAAACTTTATATTTGAAAGAACTAAACCCATTTGTAACAGTCATAGTTATATACAGTGTATAACTAGCTGTAACTGGATACACACGCGGCGGCATCACCCATCATTCTCAAAATGCAACCTGCTGCGCCAGTGGCTTCGACAGACGGCATGTGATCCTCAAACGATCCCTGCAGCAACATTGTCTGGCATAAACTGACTGAAAGCATGAAAGTAAATCACCGCTGGCAAAATAAATAATGGCCAAACTTGCATCATTCAATTAGTATTGCCAAAAATTGTGTTTCTTAAAGCAATAAAAAAAAATTTGGGCCAGTAACTTTTAGGGGGGCAGTAACTTTTAACATCTACTGACCCGACGGCCAGTGGGTACAAAAGCTTAATGTTAAGGCCTGCCCAGGTTCTCTTGACTGAGAGTCCCATGTTTCAACCATCATGCCACAAGTTGATCCTATGCTTATAACAGAAACAATCTGGTGAAAATAAAATATTTAAATAATAATAATATATATATATATATATATATATACAGTCGCGCCTCGTTATAACGCGGTAGTCGGGGTCCACGACTTCGGACCGCGTTGTAAGCGAGGCGCGTTAGGTGTTCTCATATCTGCCACCAGGGAGCTACTAAACAACAGCGACCGCCGCCCGCTGCACCAAGTCCATGAACCTTGTCGAAGCCCCGTGTGCTTGCAGCATTGTCTTATACGGCAATATGCAGTTTATGGAACTTATTAAACGCGTATACTAGCATCAACGTGTATTATTTTTGAAATGTCACACCCTCTTGACTCTTGAACTGAATAAAACACATGTACGTATACCGTTATGGAATAGATCTACTACGATGATGTACTGGACCAACAGGCCTACGAATCGAAAATAATAACCTGGACCTGAGCAGCCGAAAACGTATATGATTTTACAAACGTAGTATGCAAGCTGATAACACACAGAAAAAGACAATAGGTAGAATTAATAATTGTTTCACTTCGTCTTTCAATCTCGACCGAAGCATAAATTTATTACGCACCACTTAACATCGATTCATCATTTCATATGCGGATGACGAATTCGTATTTTCGCCACGGGTAGCGCCTTGGGTTAGGAATTTTGCATGTTGGTTTCGCGTCGCGAAAACGATTAAATTTACGATGTAACGGCAGCATGTAATTTCACCCAAGTGTAATATATTGGTAGTGCTTGTTAAATGTATTTAAAACGGTTGATCTGATTCTAGGCATATTTGTGAATCTCGATTGCAATTTACAAATCTCGATTGCAATTTACAAACCGTCGAAGCGAAGCCAGCGACAGCGATTCATGTCGGCGGCAGTGCAAAACAAACAACGCCTAATGTTTCTTGAGAATTGTCAAAGCAATTCTAAGTAGGTTTAAGCAGACCCATTTGACATTTCCCCTGGCGGCAGAAATTCGGGGCCCACGACCGACCGCGTTATATCCGAATCCGCGTAATAACGGGGCGCGTTATAACGAGGCGCGACTGTATATATATATATATACCGTTTTAATTGAGATTTTTTATACACAAGGTTGCTAAAAAATATTTTCCTAAAAGTCAGGACCCACATCATGTTCCCTGCATAGAGTGAGTATTCCTGAGACTGATTTTAACTGACAAGTGGCACTCAACCATGACAGTGCACCCTGGTGGCAATCGCTCAACCATGACAGCGCATTCTGGTGGCAATCAATCAACCATGACAGTGCACTCTGGTGGTAATCACTCAACCGTGACAGTGCACCAACACGAGGGATGTGAGAACCGGGCCTTACCTCTCTACAGGACTTGGCTTGTGACGAATGTCCATTGAAACCTGAATGTGAGTTGCACGAATGACACGTTTCTTCTACGTGTTCATTTCTGTGACATAGTGGGCTGTCGTCTGCAACATTCAAGTAACAGGACTGCTGATTGAAGGGAATGTACAACAACTTTCATTGGTTAACCAAACAAATGTTTCTACAGGACATTTCTATGGGACATTGTAACAACAAACCACTGTTTATATGGGACATTGTAACACCAAACCACTGTTTCTATGGGACATTGTAACACCAAACCACTGTTTCTGTGTGACATTGTAACGCCAAACCAATGTTGTGTGGGACATTGTAACACCAAACCATTGTTTCTGTGTGACATTGTAACACCAAACCACTGTTTATATGGGACATTGTAACACCAAACAACTGTTTCTATGGGACATTGTAACACCAAACCACTGTTTCTAATAACTTTATATGGGACATTGTAACACCAAACAACTCTTTCTATGGGGCATTGTAACACCAAACCACTGTTTCTATGGGACACTGTAACACCAAACCACTGTTTCTATGGGACACTGTAACACCAAACCACTCTTTCTATGGGGCATTGTAACACCAAACCACTGTTTCTATGGGACACTGTAACACCAAACCACTGTTTCTATGGGACACTGTAACACCAAACCACTGTTTCTATGGGACATTGTAACACCAAACCACTGTTTCTATGGGACATTGTAACACCAAACAACTGTTTCTTCGGAACACTGTAACACCAAACCACTGTTTCTATGGGACACTGTAACACCAAACCATTGTTTATGTGTGACATTGTAACACCAAACCACTGTTTCTGTGGGACATTGTAACACCAAACAACTGTTTCTATGGGACATTGTAACACCAAACCACTGTTTCTAATAACTTTATATGGGACATTGTAACACCAAACAACTCTTTCTATGGGGCATTGTAACACCAAACCACTGTTTCTATGGGACACTGTAACACCAAACCACTGTTTCTATGGGACACTGTAACATCAAACCACTGTTTCTATGGGACATTGTAACACCAAACCACTGTTTCTATGGTACACTGTAACACCAAACCACTGTTTCTATGGGACACTGTAACACCAAACCACTGTTTCTATGGAACACTGTAACACCAAACAACTGTTTCTATGGGACATTGTAACACCAAACAACTGTTTCTTCGGAACACTGTAACACCAAACCACTGTTTCTATGGGACACTGTAACACCAAACCACTGTGTCTATGGGACATTGTAACACCAAACAAATGTTTCTACAGGACATTGTAACTCCAAACAGTTGTTTCTCCGGGACATTGTAACACCAAACCACTGTTTCTATGGGATATTGTAACACCAAACAACTCTTTCTATGGGGCATTGTAACACCAAACCACTGTTTCTATGGGACACTGTAACACCAAACCACTGTTTCTATGGAACACTGTAACACCAAACCACTATTTCTATGGGACATTGTAACACCAAACAAATGTTTCTACGGGACATTGTAACACCAAACCATTGTTTCTATGGGACACTGTAACACCAAACCACTGTTTCTATGGGACATTGTAACACCAAACCACTGTTTCTATGGGACATTGTAACACCAAACAACTCTTTCTATGGGGCATTGTAACACCAAACCACTGTTTCTATGGGACACTGTAACACCAAACCACTGTTTCTATGGGACACTGTAACACCAAACCACTGTTTCTATGGGACACTGTAACACCAAACAACTGTTTCTTCGGGACATTGTAACGCCAAATAAATGTTTCTACGGGACACTGTAACACCAAATAAATGTTTCTATGGGATACTGTAACACCAAACAACTGTTTCTATGGGACATTGTAACACCAAACAACTGTTTCTTCGGGACACTGTAACACCAAATAAATGTTTCTACGTGACACTGTAACACCAAACAACTGTTTCTTCGGGACACTGTAACACCAAATAAATGTTTCTACGGGACACTGTAACACCAAACAAATGTTTCTATGGGATACTGTAACACCAAACAACTGTTTCTATGGGACATTGTAACACCAAACAAATGTTTCTTCGGGACACTGTAACACCAAATAAATGTTTCTACGGGACATTGTAACACCAAAACAACTGTTTCTTTGGGACACTGTAACACCAAACAATTGTTTCTATGGGACATTGTAACACCAAACAAATGTGTATATGGGACATTGTAACACAAAAACAACTGTGTCTACAGGACATTGTAACACCAAATAAATGTTTCTACGGGACATTGTAACGCCAAACAACTGTTTCTAAGGGACACCATAATGCCAAACAACTGTTTCTTTGGGACATTGTAACGCCAAACAACTGTTTCTACGGGACATTGTAACGCCAAACAACTGTTTCTAAGGGACACCATAATGCCAAACTTTCAACTCCTAATATTTTCAAAAATACACAATTTGACAATGAATTAAAATATGCTAGTTTTACAATATATATATATATATATATATATATATATATATATATATATATATATATATATAGGTATCATTTTACAACATATTTACAATATATATATAGGTATCACTTTACAACATATATAGGTATCACTCTACAAAATATATAGGTACCACTTTACAACATATATAGTATCTTGATAGCTGTATAACTATTGCAATAGTATCTTGATAGCTGTATAACTATTGCAATAGTATCTTGATAACTGTATAACTATTGCAATAGTATCTTGATAGCTGTATAACTATTGCAATAGTATCTTGACAGCTGTATAACTATTGCAATAGTATCTTGATAGCTGTATAACTATTGCAATAGTATCTTGATAGCTGTATAACTATTGCAATAGTATCTTGATAGCTGTATAACTATTGCAATAGTATCTTGATAGCAATCGTGCAACAAATGGCAGACTGGCTGCTGTGCACAAATATGGGGTTGGGCGTTTTTGCCTTTTGGGCGTTTTGTCTTTCATACGGGCAAACTGACCATCCTAAAAAGTAACCGTGGGGATGCTGGTAGCTGATTAAAAATGCTGAATTCACGAATGACGCTGCTCTAACAACAACAATGGTTGACAATAGGTCAATATGAATAAATAAATAAAATTAATCAATAAAGTTTAAAAACATGTTTATTTCTACGTACTATTACAGTAACACAAGCAGCCCTGCTGAATCGTTTAGCCAACTATCATTACCCTCGATAGTTCAGTGTACTATCGATAGTTCAATTTGCTATCGATAGTATTGCATCATCACATCGACTATTGCGAAGTATTGATTGTTCAATGTATTGAAACACCTCTATTTGTAACTATGTTGTAAGTCTGAAAGCGGTTACCTCTATAAAACTGAAACAATAATAAAATGGCTGTTACATACCGTCATGACTGCACATGCTCTCGGAGCCGTCCTGAGAACTGGGCATGCTACAACACTCGCACCAGTCAAGTCCTGACGAGTACCCAAGGTCACTGCGACTGCCCGTACCCAGGTCCCTGTGGTGGCGCGGCCGAGGCTGCTGCGGCCGCTGCTGCTGGACTGCTGGACACTTACACAAGGACGACGAGGATGATGAGGACGAGGGATGTACAGACATCTGACGGCCAATGCAGATGTCACATGTGGCGGATGTCTGATCATCATCACACTATAGGCAAAGTAGTGGTCAATAGGTGATATTCGTGACACGTATACTTTCTGACGGCCTGTGGTTTCATTCTAAGCCAACAGGTGTCACACATGTTATAAATGATATCTCTTGTACGAAAGCAGATAACAAATAACATAATAATAACAAATAACAGATAACAAAACTCACTACACACATTAGCTAAGTAAAACAACCGGATTAGGAAATTATGATTACGAAACATAAAATATTTATATGACCAATTTTTAAAAGTACAAGTTTCAGGCATTGCAGTGACATCACAATCAATCACAATGCCATCAGAAACACATTGCAATGACATCACAAAAACGACCCGCAACCGCAGTTTTATTCTTAGCTGGCAGGTGTCGTACATGTCATGAATATTGTCCATTTATACTCTCGATTGAGGCGTTCAGACCGCCGAGTTGCACAGGATTGATGGACCAGAGGAGATACACTGGATGAACACATTTGTACACCCCATCCACACGTTTGTTCAACCCAAATGGCATTGTAGATGGTGGGAATTTGCTGGGACTTCGGCCATACAAATATTGTAAGCAAACATGGCAAATGACATTGAAGATGGTGGGAATTTGGCCATAAAAATATTGTAAGCAAATATGGCAAATGACATTGTAGATGGTGGGAATTTGCTGGGACTTCGGACATACAAATATTGTAAGCAAACATGGCAAATGACATTGAAGATGGTGGGGATTTGGCCATAAAAATATTGTAAGCAAACATGGCAAATGACATTGTAGATGGTGGGAATTTGGCCATAAAAATATTGTAAGCAAACATGGCAAATGACATTGTAGATGGTGGGAATTTGCTGGGACTTTGGACATACAAATATTGTAAGCAAACATGGCAAATGACATTGAAGATGGTGGGAATTTGGCCATAAAAATATTGTAAGCAAACATGGCAAATGATATTGTAGATGGTGGGAATTTGGCCATAAAAATATTGTAAGCAAGCAGGACCACAATGTTGTTATCTATCGGGCTGACCAGGATGTAAGCAAGCAGGACCACAATGTTGTTATCGATCGGGCTGACCAGGATGTAAGCAAGCAGGACCACAATGTTGTTATCTATCGGGCTGACCAGGATGTGCATACCATACAGTTCTCCTTGTCTGGGTTGTCGCTGCTGTGTTTCAATTTGTTCTTCTTCTTGCGACGTTTCTGTCTCTTGTGTTCCTGCCTCAGCTCCTTGGCTCGTTCCTCCTGCTGCAGCTCCTCACACATCAACTCCAGGTTAGAGATGCCTTGCTTCTTCTCCAGGGCCAACTGAATCAACACACGTCATGTTACATACACATCAACTCCAGGTTAGAGATGCCTTGCTTCTTCTCCAGGGCCAACTGAATCAACACATGTCATGTCACATACACATCAACTCCAGGTTAGAGATGCCTTGCTTCTTCTCCAGGGCCAACTGAATCAACACACGTCATGTCTCATACACATCAACTCTAGGTTAGAGATGTCTTGCTTCTTCTCCAGGTCCAACTGAATCAACACACGTCATGTCACATACACATCAACTCTAGGTTAGAGATGTCTTGCTTCTTCTCCAGGGCCAACTGAATCAACACACGTCATGTCACATACACATCAACTCCAGGTTAGAGATGCCTTGTTTCTTCTCCAGGGCCAACTGAATCAACACACGTCATGTCACATACACATCAACTCCAGGTCAGAGATGCCTTGCTTCTTCTCCAGGGCCAACTGAATCAACACACGTCATGTCACACACACATCAACTCCAGGTCAGAGATGCCTTGCTTCTTCTCCAGGGCCAACTGAATCAACACACGTCATGTCACACACACATCAACTCCAGGTCAGAGATGCCTTGCTTCTTCTCCAGGGCCAACTGAATCAACACACGTCATGTCACACACACATCAACTCAAGGTCAGAGTTGCCTTGCTTCTTCTCCAGGGCCAACTGAATCAACACACGTCATGTCACACACACATCAACTCCAGGTCAGAGATGCCTTGCTTCTTCTCCAGGGCCAACTGAATCAACACACGTCATGTCACATACACATCAACTCCAGGTCAGAGATGCCTTGCTTCTTCTCCAGGGCCAACTGAATCAACACACGTCATGTCACATACACATCAACTCCAGGTCAGAGATGCCTTGCTTCTTCTCCAGGGCCAACTGAATCAACACACGTCATGTCACATACACATCAACTCCAGGTCAGAGATGCCTTGCTTCTTCTCCAGGGCCAACTGAATCAACACACGTCATGTCACATACACATCAACTCCAGGTCAGAGATGCCTTGCTTCTTCTCCAGGGCCAACTGAATCAACACACGTCATGTCACATACACATCAACTCCAGGTCAGAGATGCCTTGCTTCTTCTCCAGGGCCAACTGAATCAACACACGTCATGTCACATACACATCAACTCCAGGTCAGAGATGCCTTGCTTCTTCTCCAGGGCCAACTGAATCAACACACGTCATGTCACATACACATCAACTCTAGGTCGCCTTGCTTCTTCTCCAGGGCCAACTGAATCAACACACGTCATGTCACATACACATCAACTCTTGGTTAGAGATGTCTTGCTTCTTCTCCAGGGCCAACTGAATCAACACACGTCATGTCACATACACATCAACTCCAGGTCAGAGATGTCTTGCTTCTTCTCCAGGGCCAACTGAATCAACACACGTCATGTCACACACACACACACACACATCAACTCCAGGTCAGAGATGCCTTGCTTCTTCTCCAGGGCCAACTGAATCAACACACGTCATGTCACACACACATCAACTCCAGGTCAGAGATGCCTTGCTTCTTCTCCAGGGCCAACTGAATCAACACACGTCATGTCACATACACATCAACTCCAGGTCAGAGATGCCTTGCTTCTTCTCCAGGGCCAACTGAATCAACACACGTCATGTCACATACACATCAACTCCAGGTCAGAGATGCCTTGCTTCTTCTCCAGGGCCAACTGAATCAACACACGTCATGTCACATACACATCAACTCCAGGTTAGAGATGCCTTGCTTCTTCTCCAGGGCCAACTGAATCAACACACGTCATGTCACATACACATCAACTCCAGGTTAGAGATGCCTTGCTTCTTCTCCAGGGCCAACTGAATCAACACACGTCATGTCACATACACATCAACTCCAGGTTAGAGATGTCTTGCTTCTTCTCCAGGGCCAACTGAACCAACACACGTCATGTCACATATACATCAACTCTTGGTTAGAGATGTCTTGCTTCTTCTCCAGGGCCAACTGAATCAACACATGTCATGTCACATACACATCAACTCCAGGTCAGAGACGTCTTGCTTCTTCTCCAGGGCCAACTGAATCAACACACGTCATGTCACATACACATCAACTCTAGGTTAGAGATGTCTTGCTTCTTCTCCAGGGCCAACTGAATCAACACACGTCATGTCACATACACATCAACTCCAGGTCAGAGATGCCTTGCTTCTTCTCCAGGGCCAACTGAATCAACACACGTCATGTCACATACACATCAACTCCAGGTCAGAGATGCCTTGCTTCTTCTCCAGGGCCAACTGAATCAACACACGTCATGTCACATACACATCAACTCCAGGTCAGAGATGCCTTGCTTCTTCTCCAGGGCCAACTGAATCAACACACGTCATGTCACATACACATCAACTCCAGGTTAGAGATGCCTTGCTTCTTCTCCAGGGCCAACTGAATCAACACACGTCATGTCACATACACATCAACTCTTGGTTAGAGATGTCTTGCTTCTTCTCCAGGGCCAACTGAATCAACACACGTCATGTCACATACACATCAACTCCAGGTCAGAGACGTCTTGCGTCTTCTCCAGGGCCAACTGAATCAACACACGTCATGTTACATACACATCAACTCTAGGTTAGAGATGCCTTGCTTCTTCTCCAGGGCCAACTGAATCAACACACGTCATGTCACATACACATCAACTCCAGGTCAGAGATGCCTTGCTTCTTCTCCAGGGCCAACTGAATCAACACACGTCATGTCACATACACATCAACTCCAGGTTAGAGATGCCTTGCTTCTTCTCCAGGGCCAACTGAATCAACACACGTCATGTCACATACACATCAACTCCAGGTTAGAGATGCCTTGCTTCTTCTCCAGGGCCAACTGAATCAACACACGTCATGTCACATACACATCAACTCCAGGTTAGAGATGTCTTGCTTCTTCTCCAGGGCCAACTGAACCAACACACGTCATGTCACATATACATCAACTCTTGGTTAGAGATGTCTTGCTTCTTCTCCAGGGCCAACTGAATCAACACATGTCATGTCACATACACATCAACTCCAGGTCAGAGACGTCTTGCTTCTTCTCCAGGGCCAACTGAATCAACACACGTCATGTCACATACACATCAACTCTAGGTTAGAGATGTCTTGCTTCTTCTCCAGGGCCAACTGAATCAACACACGTCATGTCACATACACATCAACTCCAGGTCAGAGATGCCTTGCTTCTTCTCCAGGGCCAACTGAATCAACACACGTCATGTCACATACACATCAACTCCAGGTCAGAGATGCCTTGCTTCTTCTCCAGGGCCAACTGAATCAACACACGTCATGTCACATACACATCAACTCCAGGTCAGAGATGCCTTGCTTCTTCTCCAGGGCCAACTGAATCAACACACGTCATGTCACATACACATCAACTCCAGGTTAGAGATGCCTTGCTTCTTCTCCAGGGCCAACTGAATCAACACACGTCATGTCACATACACATCAACTCTTGGTTAGAGATGTCTTGCTTCTTCTCCAGGGCCAACTGAATCAACACACGTCATGTCACATACACATCAACTCCAGGTCAGAGACGTCTTGCGTCTTCTCCAGGGCCAACTGAATCAACACACGTCATGTTACATACACATCAACTCTAGGTTAGAGATGCCTTGCTTCTTCTCCAGGGCCAACTGAATCAACACACGTCATGTTACATACACATCAACTCCAGGACTAAGATTACTTCACATTTAAAGGTTTCTTCCTCATAAAATTGTTTCACTCGTCATGTTTCTAGCTAATTTCGTGACAAATTGACCCCGTCTCGTCTCGACTACAACATGCTGGCTCATTTGTATAAATTTTTTATTTTGTCTTGGTGAAATCATCGGACAAACTGTTGAATTATTTTTGTAAGGATCTGGTAAAAAAAAGGCCAAAGTGGCTAGTCACCCTTTCACAAGTCACCCTTTCACAAGTTACCCGAATTAATGATGAAAGTCAATTCTTTCAACGATTTTAACAAAACCAATTGGGCGTATTACTCAAACAATTCACGCAGTACAGATCTGAACATCAATGAACTTGATTCATGATGGGCTAAATCAACGGAGGAGGAGCTTTAAGTGGAGACAAACACTCATATTTCCAAGGATCTTGATGATGCGCACAGTTACAAAGCTGTCAGAAAAATTGCCACAATTAAACAAATGACAATCGTCCAAGAGGAGGTTTTTAAAACAGGTAAACACACCTCAAAGTTATTCCTGAGACCATTGGTGGCTTCAAAAGTAGGTAAACACACCTCAAAGTTATTCCTGAGAGCAAAAATGGTTTCTAAATCAGGTAAACGTACCTCAAAGTTTTTCCTGAGAGCGTCAACACCGATGCAGAAGAGGATTTGCCAGGTTTGTTCCTCAGCTCTCAACTTCTGCTTGATTCGATGCAGTCGCTCACACAAGTAGATGCCCAGACACGTCAACACCTCCTCCTGAGCAATGTCCATTGTCTTCGCGTGGCGCTCACGTCGACTACAGAAACACAGGCACACTGTGTACACTTGGTCCAGAGATTCATTCAACCGTCAGTAACACTTTATTTGTAAAACAAGTTATATCCATTTTGTGTGTTTCGAGATGAATCATGTTTTATGCAAGTTTTTCAGCAAAATACTTTTCACTCCATCGTCCTGAAGGCAGCACAAAACCACACTAAACTAAAAAAAATTATTTGGCATTTAGTACATTTTGCATATAAACGCCTCAGTCACAACTTACAGGCACAGGCGTAATTCTTGAATTGTCCTACGAGCCTACAAGAACTACTGGAGGTAGGTACTACTTCCTCATGGTGATAGCCAAACTTACACCGTTTTAAAAAAGGAAAAGGTAATTCCTATATATTGAATTAAACAAATTTGTCACAAAATCATAACAAGTTTGCATCTAATAACGTTCAATATCTATGATTACAATTAAAAAAAATATATGTTTTGTCTATGTAAATAGTCATAATTAATAAATACAAAATAAAAGCTCAACATAATTCATTAAGATCACAATGGTAAACAACAGTTTACTAAAGTAATTATGAAAAAGGTTTCTCGAGGGCACCTTGAACTACCCTTGTGTATTGGCAGTTGGTTCCATGGTCTTCGAGCTCCAAACAAGAGAAAGCTTGTCTGTTGGTTTTAGTGTACAAAGTATGTTGTTTAAGGAATAATTGTGCAGTGTGCGGCTGTGTGATGGGTAATAAAGAAAGAAACATTGTCTGTCTGACTTTCACTTTGAACCATCCTTGCTGCCGGGGTTTTCTGACTACATCAGTACCCCTGATCGACCTGTTGAAATGTGGATTTTTCAGTTGCTGAGTTAACCAATAATATTGCTTGCTCACATTTACAGGGCTCACAGTAGTAGTAATGATGAGCATTTTGTGGGAATGCTCTTGGAAGTTTGGGCATGCAAACTAGTGAGGATGTCTGCCAGGGGTACTGTAGCATTACTACCACCCCTGGCTAGCGAGGATGTCTGCCAGAGGTAGTGTAGTACTACTACCACCCCTGGCTAGTGAGAATGTCTGCCAGTGGTACTGCAGTACTAACTACCACCCCTGGCTAGTGAGGATGTCTGCCAGGGGTACAGTAGTACTACTACCACCCCTGGATAGTGAGGATGTCTGCCAGGGGTACTGTAGTACTACTACCACCCCTGGCTAGTGAGGATGTCTGCCAGGGGTACTGTAGTACTACTACCACCCCTGGCTAGTGAGGATGTCTGCCAGGGGTACTGTAGTACTACTACCACCCCTGGCTAGCGAGGATGTCTGCCAGGGGTACTGTAGTACTACTACCACCCCTGGCTAGCGAGGATGTCTGCCAGGGGTACTGTAGTACTACTACCACCCCTGGCTAGCGAGGATGTCTGCCAGGGGTACTGTAGTACTACTACCACCCCTGGCTAGCGAGAATGTCTGCCAGGGGTACTGTAGTGCTACTACCACCCCTGGCCAGCGAGGATGTCTGCCAGGGGTACTGTAGTACTACTACCACCCCTGGCTAGTGAGGATGTCTGCCAGGGGTACTGTAGTACTACTACCACCCCTGGCTAGCGAGAATGTCTGCCAGGGGTACTGTAGTGCTACTACCACCCCTGGCTAGAGAGGATGTCTGCCAGGGGTACTGTAGTGCTACTACCACCCCTGGCTAGAGAGGATGTCTGCCAGGGGTACTGTAGTGCTACTACCACCCCTGGCTAGAGAGGATGTCTGCCAGGGGTACTGTAGTACTACTACCACCCCTGGCTAGTGAGGATGTCTGCCAGGGGTACTGTAGTACTACTACCACCCCTGGCTAGCGAGAATGTCTGCCAGGGGTACTGTAGTGCTACTACCACCCCTGGCCAGTGAGGATGTCTGCCAGGGGTACTGTAGTACTACTACCACCCCTGGCTAGCGAGGATGTCTGCCAGGGGTACTGTAGTACTACTACCACCCCTGGCTAGCGAGGATGTCTGCCAGGGGTACTGTAGTGCTACTACCACCCCTGGCCAGTGAGGATGTCTGCCAGGGGTAGTGTAGTACTACTGCCACCCCTGGCTAGCGAGGATGTCTGCCAGGGGTACTGTAGTACTACTGCTACCCCTGGCTAGCGAGGATGTCTGCCAGGGGTACTGTAGTACTACTACCACCCCTGGCTAGTGAGGATGTCTGTTAGGGGTACTGTAGTACTACTGCCATCCCTGGCTAGCGAGGATGTCTGCCAGGGGTACTGTAGTACTACTACCACCCCTGGCTAGCGAGGATGTCTGCCAGGGGTACTGTAGTACTACTACCACCCCTGGCTAGCGAGGATGTCTGCCAGGGGTACTGTAGTGCTACTACCACCCCTGGCTAGCGAGGATGTCTGCCAGGGGTACTGTAGTACTACTACCACCCCTGGCTAGCGAGGATGTCTGCCAGGGGTACTGTAGTACTACTACCACCCCTGGCTAGCGAGGATGTCTGTCAGGGGTACTGTAGTACTACTACCACCCCTGGCTAGCGAGGATGTCTGTCAGGGGTACTGTAGCACTACTACCACCCCTGGCTAGCGAGGATGTCTGTCAGGGGTACTGTAGCACTACTGCCACCCCTGGCTAGAGAGGATGTCTGCCAGGGGTAGTGTAGCACTACTACCACCCCTGGCTAGAGAGGATGTCTGCCAGGGGTAGTGTAGTACTACTACCGCCCCTGGCTAGCGAGGATGTCTGCCAGGGGTACTGTAGCACTACTGCCACCCCTGGCTAGTGAGGATGTCTGTCAGGGGTACTGTAGTACTACTACCACCCCTGGCTAGTGAGGATGTCTGTCAGGGTTACTGTAGCACTACTACCACCCCTGGCTAGTGAGGATGTCTGCCAGGGGTACTGTAGCACTACTGCCACCCCTGGCTAGTGAGGATGTCTGTCAGGGGTACTGTAGTACTACTACCACCCCTGGCTAGTGAGGATGTCTGTCAGGGTTACTGTAGCACTACTACCACCCCTGGCTAGCGAGGATGTCTGCCAGGGGTACTGTAGTACTACTACCACCCCTGGCTAGCGAGGATGTCTGCCAGGGGTACTGTAGCACTACTGCCACCTCTGGCTAGCGAGGATGTCTGCCAGGGGTACTGTAGTACTACTACCACCCCTGGCTAGAGAGGATGTCTGCCAGGGGTACTGTAGTACTACTACCACCCCTGGCTAGAGAGGATGTCTGCCAGGGGTACTGTAGTACTACTACCACCCCTGGCTAGCGAGGATGTCTGCCAGGGGTACTGTAGTACTACTACCACCCCTGGCTAGCGAGGATGTCTGCCAGGGGTACTGTAGTACTACTGCCACCCCTGGCTAGCAAGGATGTCTGCCAGGGGTAGTGTAGTACTACTGCCACCCCTGGCTAGCAAGGATGTCTGCCAGAGGTAGTGTAGTACTACTACCACCCCTGGCTAGCGAGGATGTCTGTCAGGGGTACTGTAGCACTACTACCACCCCTGGCTAGTGAGGATGTCTGCCAGGGGTACTGTAGTACTACTGCCACCCCTGGCTAGCAAGGATGTCTGCCAGGGGTAGTGTAGTACTACTGCCACCCCTGGCTAGCAAGGATGTCTGCCAGAGGTAGTGTAGTACTACTACCACCCCTGGCTAGCGAGGATGTCTGTCAGGGGTACTGTAGCACTACTACCACCCCTGGCTAGTGAGGATGTCTGTCAGGGGTACTGTAGTACTACTACCAGCCCTGGCTAGCAAGGATGTCTGCCAGGGGTACTGTAGTAATACTACCACCCCTGGCTAGCAAGGATGTCTGCCAGGGGTAGTGTAGTACTACTACCATGGTGCCACCCCTGGCTAGCGAGGATGTTTGAACTACTAGAGGAAGCTTGTTATAATTAAAGCAGTACTCACCTGCCAGACATGTCAGGCTCGGCTCGAGCGATTAGATGTGCAACAAAGTCCGTCTCACATTCGATGTGTAGGTGGCGCTCCCCAGGACAGCAACGCAGGCCGTCATAGAGGGACGGGCAGTAGCCCTTCTCCTTGCTGCTGTCCAGGTCTCCCATGAGAATACTGTATGCGCGCAGCACCTTTGACTTGCACTCCGTACAGAATCTGACAACACAACACATAAAACACTTCACCCCCTGGCATTCTAACACCAACTCATTGTCTCAATAAAGAGTAAAACACTTCACCCCCTGGCATTCTAACACCAACTCAATGTCTCCATAAAGAGTAAAACACTTCACCCCCTGGCATTCTAACACCAACTCCTTGTCTCAATAAAGCATTCAGCCATGCTGTAATTACTGCACGAAGACTGTTCATTCATATATATATATTCATATATATATATATATCCACAGCTGTGTCAATAGTATACAGCTGAGTGAATTGAGGCAACGTGGAGTGAACTAAATTGCCAAAGCTTCATAAGAGCAGCAAGAGAATTCAAACTCTGGTCTGTTGAGAGTCTGACATTCTAACCATTGTGCTAATGCACATTCCTATTTACATGCACACACACACGCACGCACGCACTGTGGCATAATGTGGAAAGACATAATGTAGAGAGAACATTATGTAACTACCAGATTGCATGTATTCATGGAAAGAAAACACATGATATAGCTGGTGCCCAAATTTGGAAATTTTACTACGCTCTGCATAATAAATTTACGCATTCGTTCATAGTGTCGAGGAAAGGAAAATTATATACTATTGGAAAGCTCTGTGATTGACCTTTTCAAATAAATTTATGTAAATAACCTGACTTTATTCAACAAATGAGATTCGTTAATACAAATAGTGTGGCTCCGATCTCTGCCATCGTGTTGTCTCGCTCAATTTGAACTTTTACATCGCATTATTTCAAGTTTCTGCATCAATACTGCCTGACAGCATTAGTGAATCATGTTATTATATTAGTTCAGGCAGTTAGAATGATTTTGCGGGCATCTTTGAGATCAATATTCAGCAAGTTGCTGGCACGATTTGCACTGCTGGCGGTAACGAATTGACGAATATAACGAAACAATTTCTTACATACGGATTTTTCCCCTATCTTTTCCATTATAAGCGTTCACGCATATTACGAACACGGGTATAATGAATTCACTGTTATTACGAACACCTTTCTAAAAAAATTTCGCCATATCGAATTTCTGTCCAACTGAAAATTGCCCGGTTGTTCGTAAATACTTCCCTTCCATGAACTGGAAGCCATATCGTGGCTGCGCAGAGCGCCAGTGACAAAGTAATTAGGGAATGAGGGAAATCATCAAAGGTGATTGTTAGCTGCCACTAATGTTAAATAAACATTGGTGTGAATCCGACCCATCTCCTGCTGAGCAGATAAAGTACATCGCCGAGTGTTTCGACAGGCTGTGCGATATGACAGTTCATCCGTAACGGGGCTACGCAGTCCGACAACACTGCAGCGCACTGTGACTGGTTTGAGGATTTCCTTTTGTCTGGTGCCCTAACCAGCAGCAAACAAACGTCAATGGAGGACTTCTTCAAAGCAGATTAACCGGTGTCATTCTGTGTTTGTTGTACAAGAAGAAGTACTGTAGTTACTGTGGCTCCATCACGCCACAGTTCGTGTTTTACTGTGGCTCCATCCCGCCACAGTTCGTGTTTTACTGTGGCTCCATCCCGCCACAGTTCGTGTTTTAGCGTGCTTGGACGCGGCGCGCTTGCCATGTGTTTACGTCATATTTCATTACTTTTTCACAGACGATGGACTGCGATGTTAAACTATAACTACACTTAATAGTAACATTTGTAACTGTTTTATGTGTCATCTAAATAAATGGAACAACAAAATATCTTTGCGTTTGATAGACACCTGGCGAATAGTTTAAAAACTGTCACATACAACACTGCCACCTAGCGGGTAAACACGTACACGCATATAACAAATTCACGGATATAAAGAACTCGTTAGCTACCCACCACGTAGTTCGTTATAAGCGTGTTGCACTGTATAATAAAACTGGTTACCATTGCGAGGGTCGTCATATTCACCTGTGTTTCTTGAGGTATTTGTCGAGCGTGTCTATAAGGTCGTCAGAGTCAACTAACACCACCTCCTCCCGACACTCGTGGGACAACACTTCCCAGATATCCATCCAGCTCCTACAATGGGAAACCCTCAAATAACATCACCATTCCCTGGCACATTTCTGCAAATGACTGTTTAAAGTGCCGATGCTATTTTTGCTATCGCAGCTGGTTCTTCTAATCCGGTTGTACCATTTTGTGGTGTGAGCAGGGGTATATCTCCCAGGAGGCGTGCTTTCACGATGTGTGACAAGGATTACGTAACTTGGAACAATCATAGAAAACACGAACAGCATTCCGAACAACTGTACGTAACTAATTCCTGACCCCAAGGACAAAACCCTTCTCTAATTGAAATTCTACGCTGAGTGGTGGGGTTTACTCTGGAGGGGTTATACCAGGGGTTCTCTCTGGAGGGGTTATATCAGGCTACACTCACATCTGCAAAATTATATTTCAGGAAAATATACCCGATAAGTCTAAAAATAATAGGTAGCAATAAGCACTAAGATATAAAAATGGCTAACATTACCCAATTCCCTCAGTTAATTGCTTGGCATGCATGATAAAACTAACGAGATGTTTGCAGTGTTCTGGAACATGGCCAGAATGATCCTGTCTGGTCTCTCATTTTCTACAGTGCCAAGTTGAACCAACTTACCCCATTGATTTTGACTTGTGACTGTCGAGGGAATGCAAGGCACAGCGCTTGTTCTTCTTGCTCTTGGGAATCGAATCCATCACTGTGTTTATCTTGGATCTGCAGCATCAACAGGACGAAGATTTGTGAATGCAGACAGATGAATCGACCAGATGTCAACAGAATATTCAAAACAAACACTGCAGTTGTTTTGAAACTATTATCTTTATACGTGTACAGGGTTGGAAAAATCTAGATTTTTTTATAAAAAATCTTATTTTTTATTTTAATCGTATATATATATATATATATATATTTAAAATCTGATGTATACCTGAGTCTTAACAGAGGGCACATGATTTTAGACTGGTAGAACATTACATATACCAGTAATATAATTATAATATAAGTTGACTTAAACTTTTAAATATTTATCAGAACTGTCAGCAGTATATTACCAATGCTAACATTTACATGCTGAAAAATACAATCACTTTAAATCCTTAGCAACTTTGTCCTGTTTAACTGTAAACTCAGAAATATGACCATTAAACTTGAGGATTACTTTAGTAAAATAACCATGTAAAATCAAATGAACACTTTAAGACAGACTACAGACTTACACAGAGTAGATAACTTGGAGCTGATGTTGGGCTCATTGAATTGAGATAGTGTCCACAGCTGTTTATAGTTCCTTATCTGACATGCTGGTTATAAACAGTGCTGCAGCTGTTTGTAGTTCCTTATCTGACATGCTGGTTATAAACAGTGCTGCAGCTGTTTGTAGTTCCTTATCTGACATGCTGGTTATAAACAGTGCTGCTGCTGTTTGTAGTTCCTTATCTGACATGCTGGTTATAAACAGTGCTGCTGCTGTTTGTAGTTCCTTATCTGACATGCTGGTTATAAACAGTGCTGCTGCTGTTTGTAGTTCCTTATCTGACATGCTGGTTATAAACAGTGCTGCTGCTGTTTGTAGTTCCTTATCTGACATGCTGGTTATAAACAGTGCTGCTGCTGTTTGTAGTTCCTTATCTGACATGCTGGTTATAAACAGTGCTGCTGCTGTTTGTAGTTCCTTATCTGACATGCTGGTTATAAACAGTGCTGCTGCTGTTTGTAGTTCCTTATCTGACATGCTGGTTATAAACAGTGCTGCTGCTGTTTGTAGTTCCTTATCTGACATGCTGGTTATAAACAGTGCTGCTGCTGTTTGTAGTTCCTTATCTGACATGCTGGTTATAAACAGTGCTGCTGCTGTTTGTAGTTCCTTATCTGACATGCTGGTTATAAACAGTGCTGCTGCTGTTTGTAGTTCCTTATCTGACATGCTGGTTATAAACAGTGCTGCTGCTGTTTGTAGTTCCTTATCTGACATGCTGGTTATAAACAGTGCTGCAGCTGTTTGTAGTTCCTTATCTGACATGCTGGTTATAAACAGTGCTGCTGCTTTTTATTATTTGACCAGTGAAAATACGCACCCATGAACATAGAAGAGGGCAAATATAGCTTTCGGTTCAAACAAGTACTCGCGTTTGAGTGACAAGACAGAGCCGCCGGTGAAGACAAGGGGCTCGAGGGCGGGGCGACCAGAGTCTACCAACTCCTGGAACAGTCTCTCCACGCTGCAACAATAACACGTCCCTGATCGAAAGATAGGATATTGTGCTAGATTCATAAAAACTAGTGGCACTGCAGTTTTGTTGTACCCATATCCAGGGTTTTTTAAGGCCTTTCACACTCGTGTGAAATTAAAAAGTAAAGTAAATAAATCTGTGTTAACTTGGATTGAAATGTAACTATCATTGTGTTCAGTATATATGCGTGGTACTGCACTGATAAAAGTAAAAACATGTTTGCCAATGGCCGTGTGAAATGTTGCACTGCCCGTGTGAGCTGAACCTTAAAAAAAACCTGTCCATATCCACACATGATAAACCAGCACACACCAGGCCATCATCCTGCGTTACCCAAACAATGATAAACCAGCACACACCAGATCATCATCCTGCATTACCCAAACAATGATAAACCAGCACACACCAGATCATCATCCTGCATTACCCAAACAATGATAAACCAGCACACACCAGGCTATCATCCTGCATTACCCAAACAATGATAAACCAGCACACACCAGATCATCATCCTGCGTTACCCAAACAATAATAAACCAGCACACACCAGATCATCATCCTGCATTACCCAAACAATGATAAACCAGCACACACCAGATCATCATCCTGCATTACCCAAACAATGATAAACCAGCACACACCAGGCTATCATCCTGCATTACCCAAACAATGATAAACCAGCACACACCAGATCATCATCCTGCGTTACCCAAACAATGATAAACCAGCACACACCAGATCATCATCCTGCGTTACCCAAACAATGATAAACCAGCACACACCAGATCATCATCCTGCATTACCCAAACAATGATAAACCAGCACACACCAGATCATCATCCTGCATTACCCAAACAATGATAAACCAGCACACACCAGGCTATCATCCTGCATTACCCAAACAATGATAAACCAGCACACACCAGATCATCATCCTGCATTACCCAAACAATGATAAACCAGCACACACCAGGCTATCATCCTGCATTACCCAAACAATGATAAACCAGCACACACCAGGCTATCATCCTGCATTACCCAAACAATGATAAACCAGCACACACCAGATCATCATCCTGCATTACTCAAACAATGATAAACCAGCACACACCAGATCATCATCCTGCATTACCCAAACAATGATAAACCAGCACACACCGGGCCATCATCCTGCATTACCCAAACAATGATAAACCAGCACACACCAATCATCATTCTGCATTACCCAAACAATGATTAAACCAGTACACACCAGGCTATCATCCTGCATTACCCAAACAATGATAAACCAGCACACACCAGGCTATCATCCTGCATTACCCAAACAATGATAAACCAGCACACACCGGGCCATCATCCTGCATTACCCAAACAATGATAAACCAGCACACACCAGATCATCATCCTGCATTACCCAAACAATGATAAACCAGCACACACCAGATCATCATCCTGCATTACCCAAACAATGATAAACCAGCACACACCAGGCTATCATCCTGCATTACCCAAACAATGATAAACCAGCACACACCAGATCATCATCCTGCATTACCCAAACAATGATAAACCAGCACACACCAGATCATCATCCTGCATTACCCAAACAATGATAAACCAGCACACACCAGATCATCATCCTGCATTACCCAAACAATGATAAACCAGCACACACCAGATCATCATCCTGCATTACCCAAACAATGATAAACCAGCACACACCAGGCTATCATCCTGCATTACCCAAACAATGATAAACCAGCACACACCAGATCATCATCCTGCGTTACCCAAACAATGATAAACCAGCACACACCAGATCATCATCCTGCGTTACCCAAACAATGATAAACCAGCACACACCGGGCCATCATCCTGCATTACCCAAACAATGATAAACCAGCACACACCAATCATCATCCTGCATTACCCAAACAATGATAAACCAGCACACACCAGATCATCATCCTGCATTACCCAAACAATGATAAACCAGCACACACCAGATCATCATCCTGCGTTACCCAAACAATGAAAAACCAGCACACACCAGATCATCATCCTGCGTTACCCAAACAATGATAAACCAGCACACACCAGATCATCATCCTGCATTACCCAAACAATGATAAACCAGCACACACCAGATCATCATCCTGCATTACCCAAACAATGATAAACCAGCACACACCAGATCATCATCCTGCATTACCCAAACAATTATAAACCAGCACACACCAGGCCATCATCCTGCATTACCCAAACAATGATAAACCAGCACACACCAGATCATCATCCTGCATTACCCAAACAATGATAAACCAGCACACACCAGGCTATCATCCTGCATTACCCAAACAATGATAAACCAGCACACACCAGGCTATCATCCTGCATTACCCAAACAATGATAAACCAGCACACACCAGGCTATCACTCTGCATTACCCAAACAATGATAAACCAGCACACACCAGGCTATCATCCTGCATTACCCAAACACTGATAAACCAGCACACACCAGGCTATCATCCTGCATTACCCAAACAATGATAAACCAGCACACACCAGATCATCATCCTGCGTTACCCAAACAATGATAAACCAGCACACACCAGATCATCATCCTGCATTACCCAAACAATAATAAACCAGCACACATCAGGCCATCATCCTGCATTACCCAAACAATGATTAAACCAGCACACACCAGGCTATCATCCTGCATTACCCAAACAATGATAAACCAGCACACACCAGGCTATCATCCTGCATTACCCAAACAATGATAAACCAGCACACACCGGGCCATCATCCTGCATTACCCAAACAATGATAAACCAGCACACACCAGATCATCATCCTGCATTACCCAAACAATGATAAACCAGCACACACCAGATCATCATCCTGCATTACCCAAACAATGATAAACCAGCACACACCAGATCATCATCCTGCATTACCCAAACAATCTGTGCATCGTGCTTATTGTTTAACAAACTTTGGGCTTCCATTTTACCATAAATGGACTGAAACGGGATTGCCCTAAATCATACCCAATGTGACTGATATAAACCATAAATTATCAAAGTCAAGTAAAAGAATAGTTTGTCTAGCTTGAACCGAGATGCTGTAATTTTCTGAGTATAAAAGGCCCTTCGTGTTTTACTTACTAGAGTGGAGTAAACGTATAAAAGGCCCTTCGTGTTTTACTTACTAGAGTGGAGTAAACGTATAAAAGGCCCTTCGTGTTTTACTTACTAGAGTGGAGTAAACGTATAAAAGGCCCTTCGTGTTTTACTTACTAGAGTGGAGTAAACGTATAAAAGGCCCTTCGTGTTTTACTTACTAGAGTGGAGTAAACGTATAAAAGGCCCTTCGTGTTTTACTTACTAGAGTGGAGTAAACGTATAAAAGGCCCTTCGTGTTTTACTTACTAGAGTGGAGTAAACGCTGCTTTTGAGATGCAGCACAAGCCACATGTTTGCTACGGCTAATGTCAACTCTTGTCAAGACGTCACCAGAAAGGCTATTTGTACCTTAATGACTAGGATTGACAAGTTGCTGAATCCTATTGTTCAGAACATTGCAATTAGTGACACTTATTGTTTGTCCAAATTGCGGATTCAGTGGATTACATCTTTGTATAATTTTTAAATATACTGTTTTTATTTATATATTTATTTTCTATGGATATAATGCTTATTGTCTAAAATAAAACCTTAGTATTATTATTATTTACTTATCTACGTGCAGCAAATACATGTCGGGCCGAATACGCTGTAATCAGGAACTTGATTGACCTAAAATTCTTACATCATAGTGTCTATGTCAATGCATTCATTCAATAATTCCACATGCAAAAAGCTATATATTTAAAAAAAATACTGGGGTGCATATTATACATTGTAATATAGAAATTTTTTTAGATTTTAGCAAAAAGTGCGTAATATAATTGGGGGCATATAATACATGGAAAATAACAATATATAATGTTCAAAATGCAACCCTGACCTCCTCCTGCAGCCGACACAAGGCACCATCTGAAAGAGCAGACTAAATATCTCCTTGCTCGTCACCATAAGGGCCACGGCCACCTCATCGTTTGACAGTGCGCAGAACCGCTGCATAAACCTGTCAAGTTCCTTCTGCTTGATCGACGTCTTGTCACAGCACACACACGTGTCACTAAACTGGATCACCATCTGCAAAGTGATTGTCCATATTTAATAATAGTAATAATACAAGAACTTCTATCATGCCTAAACCCTTGGAACCCTGAGCTCAGAGACAGGTCAAAGACTAAAAGGTTAGGCTATCTCAAAAGCGGTATATGTACCATGAATGGGTGAATGTGTAGGGGAACCAGGCATGGATTACAAGTGTGTGTTACGAAGACCTAAAACTTGAAAACTCTAATTAATTTCCTTCATTCAATTCTGTTACAGGACATTGGTCTAGAAATAAAAAAAATGCTGCTCTGTGTTAATTACCACGCAACAGTAAAAATTATAAATAAGCATATATTTTAATACCCCACTCTATTATGATAATATTATGCCTGCAATATTTAGTTACCACTTAACATTTCTGAGGTTATGACATTTAAGGAGTTTGGTGAAAATACCAAACCCTGGTATGCAAATTCCTTAACACAATACTGGCCTAATTAAATACACCATAACACATCTAGGACTATTTAAGTATTTGATAAAAAAAAATGTGTATAATGCATATTTATTATATTCCAAAACTTTATTTATTTTATATATTCCATAACATTCTAGGACTATATTAGATACATTTGAAATTATTTTTTTTTATAATATCTAGTTGATAATTCTGTAATGCATCTATCTGTTGCATGCATATATACCCGGTATATATATTTGATGAAGACAGCGAAATTATTCTGAATTGTATAATTTTCCATGTGTAAGTCCATGTCAGTTCAACTTCTAGTTGCTGGCTATATAGTCACTGGTAACTGGCTTCATAGTTCCAGACAGCTCAAACTATTATTGAAATTACCTGCTAAATATCCCCTAGAACTATTAAGCTGGTAACTGGCTAAATAGACACTTCCTTCTAGGCTTTATTCTTAGAGTCATATTGGTGGCAGGTTGCAGAGGTGCTGTGAAATGTGAACTAAAAGTTTGTAGATTTTATCTTAATTATATCTGCCTAGCTAGTTTATTCGGCCCTAAAAGCTAAAAAACTCAAGACAGATTTATTCCATTTCCATCATAAATCTTTGGTAGTCCCTTGTGGCTTGTTCTGATAATGACTTTTGCACATCCCTGTTCACGATTATGCTTAATGATTCTGTTTTGTTATGCCTCCGAGCTCAGATTCCTGAGGATACAGGCACCATAGAAGTTTATTATTATTATTATGTACTGCTGTTAGTGTATATTTGCACTGCGTGTAGTACTGCATAATATATATATGGCCTATATTAATAGTATGTCATTATATATATATATATATATATATATATATATATATATATATATATATATATATATATATATATATATATATGTTGATGGCTGAGTTGTTGCAGGTCAACAAAAATACACAAAATAAATCACTAAATTAGGTCAAATGGTCAGTGTACAAATGACATCACTTATCTGCCCAGAGCGCAACGATTCAAGATTATATAATTGGTACTGTATAAGCAGATATTACATACAGAAAAATAAAAGTGGCACAAGGTCGCCCATTTGCAGGGGGTCCACCCACCGTCAAATTATCGTCCACGACAAGCGGGATTTGTCGCCTTTCGAATAGGTAGTCGGCTGAGCGACATACTGCTGCCAGCCGGGCCATTTGTTTCCTGGACATTAAAAGCTACTACTTTCAGTTTTCGCTTCTTTCGTGCGTCTATAGGTACTCTCGGGGCTATAAGTTCAACTGGCATGCAACGCTAATGGCTTCCTGTAAAATTTTAAGTCCCGTTCCGAACGGTCGGTCAACCATGAACCGAACAACGTAGCCACCAATGATAGTATAAATACGATACGCAATGATGTACCATGTACTATTGATTTTCACATTTGTACAACTGATCTCGGTTCCAAGTGTAATGTGGTTTATCTTAGTAGTATCATTGTCTATATTAAATATGCTAGTTAAATATTGACTAAGATTTAACAGCCATATAAAAATGGCATGGCGGATGTATATTCAATATGGCCAGAAGAAAATGAGATCCGTCCAGTTGTTGCGTACGAAACGGTATTGAACGGACGCACTTATATTGGATTAAATTATGCGTTTTTGTGGCTCCTTATGTTCAACGTTTTCAATATGTATATCATTGATAACATGCAAATGTGTGACATGAATAAGTCATTTGATACAAACAATAATGTGCACTACTTCACTCGGTTTATATTTTAACCTGGCCCTGGCCCTGGGGGCTGGGCCTAGGATACCCCGGAAAAAAGCCGGGTGCCGTTTTTCCTAAGATCGACGATTGTTTTCCTACATCTACATAGATGCCAACATTTGTAAAAGCAAGTGGTCGTGATGTGGATTTCCCGCGTGTGGAAGATTAAAAAAATATATTCTGTGACCTGAAATCGGTAGAGTTGGCATATGTATGCTACCGCTTCCTCGGCCCTAAATAAAGCTAAAGTTTATAAACGTCTAATTTAATTAGGCCGATTTAATTATGATTATTCCCGATATCGTAAAAAAACAATCAATATTTAAACGTTTCAGAATAGGAATGCTAGGTAGTTTTGCACTTTGTGGTTGACATATAACAACAAAAACCCTTTATTTCCTCTCCAACAGGCCATATCGATCAGCAGGCCTACAACACACGTACATATCATCTGTACTCTGCCCCTGGCGTACATGATATAATATCCAACGTATGGAAGACAAAACTTAGTGTGGCGAATCATTAGCGACGACCGTATGTAGGCCCAATTTCTACAGAACAGTATTATATGTCGTACGGTGAAAACATACATTTACTTATCACAATGCAAATATGTTTCGTAACTTAAGTCACTTTGTACAGAAAATAAAACGTCATCCCAAAACTGTGTCTGATGTACGTGCGGAAAATATTTCATTGTGACAGTAGCATCACGATGGACCAAAGCTGGTCGTCATTAAACGTGAGTTTAAGCAAACCAGTGAGAAGAACATTAAAAGAACTTGGCTTCAAGCGCATGACTCCAGTACAGGTAACATATGCTGTGCCATTTACAATTATATACTGTGTTTATTAACTGAGAAATCTGTATTGTACTATTGAATCCATGTATTATCGTCCATTAAGCGCGAGTGAATCAGGCAGTGCGTGTGACCAAATATAGGCATGTTCACTATGTGGTCTTCTAATAGTCAGCTTGAAGGCGCAATGTATATACCAGAAATGCGCAATTCTCGTATACCAGAAATGTACTGTAAGCGCTGTCCATTTCTTGGAGGTACCAGAATTGTACATTTCTGGTATACAAGAAACGGTCATTCATTATTATGTTCTCATATAATACTGCATTTTAGGCAAACCTTAGCGGTCAGAAAACGGTCCTGATTGCATAGCATTGTGTGCGTTTGTGGGCAATGATATGTGCATTTCGGAAGGATGATGCGATTAGCCGCGAAAAGTATATTAAAATTTTCATAATGGTGGTTTGATGGAATGAACGTCCTATACGACAGCAAAATTGAGGTACGAATGACATTACACAATCGAAATACTGATGCCCAGTGAGGGGATACTGAGGCCTAATCTGTTTTAATTGTATCTGTATTCTGCATTGTAACATCTTCACAGCAGGCATGGGGCAATTAACTTGAGAAGTGTGTGTAAAATAAAATAAAATAAAATAAAATTGGTCCTCGTATACACAACAATGTAAATCTGCCAACAAATAAATAATCACATACAGCTGTACGTAGTAAATGTTTTAATGGAAAAAAAATTACAAATCATACGAGAAACAGTCTACACACAAAATGTCCGACGCATTCACGAATCCACAATTTACTCAAACGACTGCACAATCTGCAGTAGGAGTAAGTCAAGTCTTTGGATGTCCTTGCTCCCTGGAATGGAATATCCAGGGAAGTGCCATTCTAGGATCTCCAGCTGTTGTTGTAGTTGAGGTTTAGGGTCGCGTGAGCGGATAGCATCTATCAGCTGCGATCTTCGTGCCGCAAATTGTAAAGTCATTTCATGTACGGAATAACGTGTGTCGACTTCTCGCATCTCTTCTGTGTGCCTTTTTCTATATCCGTATTCTGTCTCGGCAGATAGACGACGTCTTTTGACACCTCGTGGATTGCAATCATTTCCTACGTATAAAATTAATTACTGTAGCATGTTCACAGCAGGCATGGGGCAATTAAATTGAGGTGATGAAATTAAAATTAACTCAGAAATGTTCCAATTAAATTAACTTCACACATTTCTCGGGTCAATTAAATTAAATTAACCTCCCAATTTTTTCAAATTAATTCAAGGAACTTTAATTTAATTCAAGGAACTTTAATTTAATTGAAATAACCCCCCAAATTAGATATAATAAAACAATACAATTACAATTTAACGTACCAGGCATGTGGGTGGCTCTGCTTCCATCGTACAGGGGTGAGTCGCTCTTCCAGACCTTGGCCGCTTCCGTTTTCGCTGCAGTCAACGACCTTATCCTTCCGCCGCGAATTCTGTCCCGTAGATCTACTGCTGCATCTGCCTCTGACACCCAAACCCACGCAAGCTTCTTGTTCAGTAACCTTTCGTTATTGGAAATAACTGATGCCGCCTCGTCTGATGCGATACATCTCACTGGTCGCACAGTTTCCTCGACTGCTTGTAGTTGTTCCTCGGTCCACCCAACGAAGTAGTTATTCCGGTGACGACGGACGACGCACTCGATCTTTTCCTCTAAATGTAATGTCTTCGTGAAAGGTTTGAATATAGTATTGCACATGGTTGGCGGTTGATGTTAATGAGCTATAATAAATTGTCAATGCCATGAATCTTATATTTATTTGAAGACCCATTGTCATTAAAAATAACACCTCTAATTGATAGCAATGCAAGCCAATGAGCAGGTGTGAATAACAGACATTGCATCACATTCACTTCTAGATCAGCATCACAGCCTACAATTCTTGTAGTGAGTATCACACCTACATGTATGAACACACATGAGCAGCTTATGTACCCAACACAAAGAGATGTGTGATTACACTACAAAGCACAAAACGTAAGCGTGACAGCAATTAGCGGGATGTGAAGACAACAAATCCTTGGGAGACCCCAGCACCCCAAAACAAAAGGGGTTAAGCAGTTCATAATCGATAAGCAGTTCCAGTTGTAAACAGTTGGATTGGTACGCTGGGGAGTTATGGAGGATAAGCAAGTTTAAACAGGTGGGTTTTCAGTTTACAGCGAAATGTTGCTATATTTCCTACGGACTTAACACTAACAGTGAGTGATTTCCACAGAGTCGGTGCAACAACTAAAAAAGCTCTAGTTCCGACATTTGTCTTAAAGGGACTAACAACAAGGCACTAGCTAAAATGCTTTATCGGTGTCTACACAAAGTTTAATATTGTATGTACTACATGCCCAAAAAATTAGGAAACATTTATTTATAGGTAAAACTAGATGTTTAATGCATCTAACTCGCAAAGCCAAATTATGTAACCTACCTCATACAGCTGCCAAACTTCTCATATATCTACCTTACGCGTACACATGTGACATGGTCAGACATTACTCTTACTTCCAAATGAAGATAAAATAAATGAAAACTTGTCATCTCCTATGCCTAGCTTCGCGGAGCGAGGCATAGAAGATATAGCTAGCTTTTGTTTTTGTAATTTTTTTATCATTATATGGAAGTAAGAGTAATGTTTGACCACGTGACATGTGTTAGGTCAGAAAGCTCATTGCAATAGCAGGAGTAGCGCTAACAAGTGCTGGTGATTTTGGCCCTCAGAAAATTTGGCCCAACTGCTTTTGGCTTGGTGATTTCAGTGACTGATGATTTTTTTTTATACTTAAGTTCAGGGGCCTGGTGATACCATCGAAAGATGAAAAGTGGCCCAAAGCAAAGCTTAGCAACATTGCACTAAAAACGAGATAAAACATGGATGGATCAATACAATATATACAACAAAAGAAAGAAAAAATAATAAGTAAAAAGTGATTTATCTATCTAGCTGGTGGTCATGGTAACAAGGAATAAACACTACGCCCTACAGGATACATTTACACAGTTCTAGCTAGTAGTGGATTTGCCTTCACTTTAAGGGTTTGTTATTCTGGGGAGGTTGTGCTCCTGCTCATTGAGTATGTGAGACTGGGGAGGTTGTGCTCACTGCTCATTGAGTATGTGAGACTGGGGAAGTTGTGTTCACTGCTCATTGAGTATGTGAGACTGGGGAGGTTGTGCTCACTTCTCACTGAGTATAAGAGACTGGGCAGGTTGTGCTCACTGCTCATTGAGTATGTGAGACTGGGCAGGTTGTGCTCACTGCTCATTGAGTATGTGAGACTGGGCAGGTTGTGCTCCTGCTCATTGAGTATGTGAGACTGGGCAGGTTGTGCTCACTGCTCATTGAGTATGTGAGACTGGGCAGGTTGTGCTCCTGCTCATTGAGTATGTGAGACTGGGAAGGTTGTGCTCACTGCTCATTGAGTACATGAGACTGGGGAGGTTGTGCTCCTGCTCATTGAGTACGTGAGACTGGGGAGGTTGTGTTCACTGCTAATTGAGTACGTGAGACTGGGGAGGTTGTGTTCACTGCTAATTGAGTTTGTGAGACTGGGGAGGTTGTGCTCACTGCTCATTGAGTTTGTGAGACTGGGGAGGTTGTGCTCACTGCTCATTGAGTATGTGAGACTGGGGAGGTTGTGCTACTGCTCATTGAGTACGTGAGACTGGGGAGGTTGTGCTCCTGCTCATTGAGTACGTGAGACTAGGGAGGTTGTGCTCACTGCTGATTGAGTACGTGAGACTGGGGAGGTTGTGTTCACTGCTAATTGAGTACGTGAGACTGGGGAGGTTGTGCTCCTGCTCATTGAGTACGTGAGACTGGGGAGGTTGTGCTCCTGCTCATTGAGTACGTGAGACTAGGGAGGTTGTGCTCACTTCTGATTGAGTACGTGAGACTGGGGAGGTTGTGTTCACTGCTAATTGAGTACGTGAGACTGGGGAGGTTGTGCTCCCGCTCATTGAGTACGTGAGACTGGGGAGGTTGTGCTCCTGCTCATTGAGTACGTGAGACTGGGGAGGTTGTGCTCCTGCTCATTGAGTACGTGAGACTAGGGAGGTTGTGCTCACTGCTAATTGAGTACGTGAGAGTGGGGAGGTTGTGCTCACTGCTCATTGAGTACGTGAGACTGGGGAGGTTGTGCTCACTGCTCATTGAGTACGTGAGACTGGGGAGGTTGTGCTCACTGGTCATTGAGTACGTGAGACTGGGGAGGTTGTGCTCACTGCTCATTGAGTACGTGAGATTGGGGAGGTTGTGCTCACTGGTCATTGAGTACGTGAGATTGGGGAGGTTGTGCTCACTGCTCATTGAGTACGTGAGACTGGGGAGGTTGTGCTCACTGCTCATTGAGTATGTGAGATTGGGGAGGTTGTGCTCACTGCTCATTGAGTACGTGAGACTGGGGAGGTTGTGCTCACTGCTCATTGAGTATGTGAGACTGGGGAGGTTGTGCTCACTGCTCATTGAGTATGTGAGACTGGGGAGGTTGTGCTCACTGCTAATTGAGTACGTGAGACTGTGGAGGTTGTGCTCACTGCTCATTGAGTACGTGAGACTGGGGAGGTTGTGCTCACTGCTCATTGAGTATGTGAGACTGGGGAGGTTGTGCTCACTGCTCATTGAGTATGTGAGATTGGGGAGGTTGTGCTCACTGGTCATTGAGTATGTGAGACTGGGCAGGTTGTTCTCACTGCTCATTGAGTTTGTGAGACTGGGGAGGTTGTGCTCACTGCTCATTGAGTTTGTGAGACTGGGGAGGTTGTGCTCACTGCTCATTGAGTATGTGAGACTGGGGAGGTTGTGCTCATTGAGTATGTGAGACTGGGGAGGTTGTGCTACTGCTCATTGAGTATGTGAGACTGGGGAGGTTGTGCTCACTGCTCATTGAGTATGTGAGACTGGGGAGGTTGTGCTCACTGCTCATTGAGTTTGTGAGACTGGGGAGGTTGTGCTCACTGCTCATTGAGTTTGTGAGACTGGGGAGGTTGTGCTCACTGCTCATTGAGTTTGTGAGACTGGGGAGGTTGTGCTCACTGCTCATTGAGTTTGTGAGACTGGGGAGGTTGTGCTCACTGCTCATTGAGTTTGTGAGACTGGGGAGGTTGTGCTCACTGCTCATTGAGTTTGTGAGACTGGGGAGGTTGTGCTCACTGCTCATTGAGTATGTGAGACTGGGGAGAGGGACACAAACAGTTGTTGTGTGATGTGTAAAGTAGTTTTGACATGTACTTCTTTGAGGTTTCATTCCAGTTTGTGCAGCTATAAAACTAGTGAAATGAGTCAATCTGGATTAGGACAGCACCTGGATTAGGTGAGCAGTTAATGACTTCCACTATGCAATGTGTAACTCTGGTTTCACACATTGCTGGCAACTACCTATTACAGGGGTTGTTGCAGAGAACATGAAAAGGAAACCAATCAATTGTGACTCTCACAAGCCAATAATATAAAGTGCAGTTAGGATTGCGAATTTTTAAATGAATTTGAATTGAATAAAAATGAATTGAAATTATCCTTTTTGACAGTAAATTGAATTTGAATTGATCACATATGTGTGAATTGACCCCAAGTCTGCCCCTAAGTAGACAAATGTTTACTTTAAATCCCCCCATATGTGTACTTGAGATCACCCCTACGTAGCTAGATGTTCACTTGCAGGCTGCCTGTATCCCACTGTTCATGACCAACAAGGATGTGGCAGCGGAAGCCATCACAGGGAGCGGGAAGACCCTAGCCTTTATCATCCCACTTCTGGAGATCCTGCTGAAAAGGGAAGACAAACTCCGGAAAAGGGATGTGAGTCAGTCAGTGTTTTCCTCCATTGTGGGAAAGATTAAAGTTATAAATGGGGTGTGTATGAGTCATCAAACATTATGTGTAATCTAAAATATCAGTTGGGTAAAACTACCAAGATATTTGGGAAGATAAGTGGCCGATGTAATCTGTATTTTCTTTTTCTTTCAAGGTAACATACTTCACAATAGGAGATATTCTGAAACATAAACCTCACCTTTCTATGCAAAATGTACTTATGTCTTATTAATTTTCGCGAATTACAGCGAATGCAACAATCACCGAATTTCTTTAAGTTTATTGTATGCTATTTATAGCAAGAACATACTAGTTTGTAACTAGTCCTTATATTTAATCGATTTAAAAATAGGTAATTGAATTTAATGTCTAATTTTTGAAGAATGTTTGGTGATATTTGCGACAGTGTAGTTCAACATGCATGCAAGGTTTATTCTAGGTATGGCAGTCTCATTGAAAAGCGCAACATTTAATTTAACATAATTAGGCATTATTCTTAATTGCTAGGAATTCAACAGAAATGACATCATTTGGATATTTACAAAATAAAATATTAGTGTGAAATATTGTGAATACAACTATGAAGCCACATTTTGCAGCCTTTTTTTTACAGACTTTCAAAACTCCTGAAAAGACTTGGTCAAGGCTACATCCATTTGTTACCTGTGTTCTTGTTGCTGTACTTCAGATTGGTGCGGTTATAGTGACCCCCACCCGTGAGCTGGCCATCCAGGTAGACGAGGTGCTCACTCAGTTTCTCACCCACCTTCCAGACTTCACTCATATGTTGTTGATTGGCGGAAACAACCCAATGCTTGATGTGGAGAAGATGCAGGAACATGGGTACGTATTTAGCGTGTCATGAATCAGATTAGTTGATATTGAAATCTGTAGTGTGTGAATAGTTGAATTAAGTAATATGGGCATTCAGCTTAATAACAGGGTGCATACTTTTGTTAAAATCATTGAAACATTTCACTTTGATTATTAGTGAACAGCCTTGTGAATAGCCTTGTGAATAGCCTGGTATTATAGTACATAGGGCCGGTCTACTTTTGGTATTTGTTTGCTGAATTTTGACCGGCTGCAGTAAACAATAATAGAATAGTTTGTCCGATGATTTCACCAAAAGTTAATTATAAATTTATACAAATAAGCTGGCATGTTGTAGTGGATAGTAGAGCTAACATGTTGTAGTGGATACTAGAGCTAGCATATTGTAGTTGATACTAGAGCTAGCATGTTGTAGTGGATACTAGAGCTAACATGTTGTAGTTGATACTAGAGCTAGCATGTTGTAGTGCATACTAGATCTAGCATGCCGTAGTGGATACTAGAGCTAGCATGTTGTAGTGCATACTAGATCTAGCATGCCGTAGTGGATACTAGAGCTAGCATGTTGTAGTGGATACTAGAGCCAGCATGTTGTAGTGGATACTAGAGCTAGCATGTTGTAGTGGATACTGGAGCTAACATGTTGTAGTAGATAGTAGAGCTAGCATGTTGTAGTAGATACTAGAGCTACCATGTTGTAGTAGATACTAGAGCTAGCATGTTGTTGTGGATACTAGAGCTAGCATATTGTAGTTGATACTAGAGCTAGCATGTTGTAGTTGATACTAGAGCTAGCATGTTGTAATTGATACTAGAGCTACCATGTTGTAGTAGATACTAGAGCTAACATGTTGTAGTTGATACTAGAGCTAGCATGTTGTAGTAGATACTAGAGCTAGCATGTTGTTGTAGATACTAGAGCTAGCATATTGTAGTTGATACTAGAGCTAGCATATTGTAGTGGATACTAGAGCTAGCATGTTGTAGTGGATACTGGAGCTAACATGTTGTAGTTGATACTAGAGCTAGCATGTTGTAGTTGATACTAGAGCTAGCATGTTGTAGTAGATACTAGAGCTAACATGTTGTAGTTGATACTAGAGCTAGCATGTTGTAGTAGATGCTAGAGCTACCATGTTGTAGTAGATACTAGAGCTAGCATGTTGTTGTGGATACTAGAGCTAGCATATTGTAGTTGATACTAGAGCTAGCATGTTGTAGTGGATACTAGAGCTAGCATGTTGTAGTTGATACTAGAACTAACATGTTGTAGTAGATACTAGAGCTAACATGTTGTAGTTGATACTAGAGCTAGCATGTTGTAGTGCATACTAGATCTAGCATGCCGTAGTTGATACTAGAGCTAGCATGTTGTAGTGGATACTAGAGCCAGCATGTTGTAGTGGATACTAAGATGCTAGAGCTAGCATGTTGTAGTGCATACTAGAGTTAGCATGCCGTAGTGGATACTAGAGCTAGCATGTTGTAGTGGATACTAGAGCTAGCATGTTGTAGTAGATACTAGAGCTAGCATGTTGTAGTAGATACTAGAGCTACCATGTTGTAGTAGATACTAGAGCTAGCATGTTGTAGTAGATACTAGAGCTAGCATGTTGTAGTAGATACTAGAGCTAGCATGTTGTAGTAGATACTAGAGCTAGCATGTTGTAGTAGATACTAGAGCTACCATTTTGTAGTAGATACTAGAGCTAGCATGTTGTGGATACTAGAGCTACCATGTTGTAGTAGATACTAGAGCTAACATGTTGTAGTTGATACTAGAGTTAGCATGTTGTAGTGCATACTAGAGTTAGCATGCCGTAGTGGATACTAGAGTTAGCATGTTGTAGTGGATACTAGAGCTAGCATGTTGTAGTGGATACTGGAGCTAACATGTTGTAGTAGATACTAGAGCTAGCATGTTGTAGTAGATACTAGAGCCACCATGTTGTAGTAGATACTAGAGCTAGCATGTTGTGGATACTAGAGTTAGCATGTTGTAGTGGATACTAGAGCTACCATGTTGTAGTAGATACTAGAGCTAGCATGTTGTAGATACTAGAGTTAGCATGTTATAGTTGATACTAGAGCTACCATGTTTTACTAGATGGGTTCCATTTGTCATGAAATCAGTGAAAGAATCAAATTGATGAGAGACCTTTAATAAGAATTAGTAATAATTACATAGCCACATTGCAGGGCCCATGTGATAGTGGCGACACCTGGTAGACTTGAGGACATGTTGAAGAGACAACAGGACAACCTCAATCTGGCGGCCGGTGTCAAGGCACTGGTGGGTGGCAACACAACATTTATATATATATTATTATATATAAATACATTTTTCAATTTATTATGTAATTGCAGTTCTTTGTTCCTCACAGTATATATAATGTATGAATGACAAATAGAATGTTTATGTCAACAGCGTTATACAGCATATGTTATATATATTTCAGTAGTTTTCAGTAGTACTTAAATAATTATCTGTAAGATAAATGTTCTTTCCAAGTTTCCATAATCGTTAGTGTTCATTAATTTCTAGTTGATTAATATTGTTATGGCAAATACTTAGGCATACTATGTATTGATTTTGAACAAATGGCATCATGTAATTTGTGTGTATCAGGTGATTAGCTTGACAAGTGATGGCCTATACTAGTGACTCGCCCTCAGTTTCTCTCGACTCACATCACTTATATTTAGGTGAATGAAACATTATTATTATAAGAACATTACTGAAGTAACAGTTTTCTTCTAATTATGACTATTGAGTTTTACTTGTGTTTTGGCTATTGTTTGTAGACTTCATGAGGAACTGAATTCTATGTATATACAGTTGTACATATATTACTGTAGTGATCATGTGACAGTGTAGTGTAAATATTTGTTACTTTAATAGGGTGGCTCCCATGATAGCGACACTTGATGTTTTAATGGGAGTCTCTGAATTTTGTATTGTATTTTCATACATGAGACTCAGTCCGAGTCTAGTTCTTCTGCTCACCAGTTGGTCTGGCAAGCACCCGTCCCATACGTGGCTGAGTCTAGTACTTCTGCTCACCAGTTGGTCTGGCAAGCACCCGTCCCATACGTGGCTGAGTCTAGTACTTCTGCTCACCAGTTGGTCTGGCAAGCACCCGTCCCATACGTGGCTGAGTCTAGTACTTCTGCTCACCAGTTGGTCTGGCAAGCACCCGTCCCATACGTGGCTGAGTCTAGTACTTCTGCTCACCAGTTGGTCTGGCAAGCACCCGTCCCATACGTGGCTGAGTCTAGTTTTTCTGCTCACCAGTTGGTCTGGCAAGCACCCGTCCCATACGTGGCTGAGTGTAGTTCTTCTGCTCACCAGTTGGTCTGGCAAGCACCCGTCCCATACGTGGCTGAGTCTAGTTCTTCTGCTCACCAGTTGGTCTGGCAAGCACCCGTCCCATACGTGGCTGAGTGTAGTTCTTCTGCTCACCAGTTGGTCTGGCAATCAACCGTCCCATACGTGGCTGAGTCTAGTACTTCTGCTCACCAGTTGGTCTGGCAAGCACCCGACCCATACGTGACTGAGTCTAGTTCTTCTGCTCACCAGTTGGTCTGGCAAGCACCCGTCCCATACGTGGCTGAGTCTAGTTCTTCTGCTCACCAGTTGGTCTGGCAATCAACCGTCCCATACGTGGCTGAGTCTAGTTCTTCTGCTCACCAGTTGGTCTGGCAAGCACCCGTCCCATACGTGGCTGAGTCTAGTTCTTCTGCTCACCAGTTGGTCTGGCAAGCACCCGTCCCATACGTGGCTGAGTCTAGTTCTTTTGCTCACCAGTTGGTCTGGCAAGCACCCGTCCCATACGTGGCTGAGTCTAGTTCTTCTGCTCACCAGTTGGTCTGGCAATCAACCATCCCATACGTGGCTGAGTCTAGTTCTTCTGCTCACCAGTTGGTCTGGCAAGCACCCGTCCCATACGTGGCTGAGTCTAGTTCTTCTGCTCACCAGTTGGTCTGGCAATCAACCGTCCCATACGTGGCTGAGTCTAGTTCTTCTGCTCACCAGTTGGTCTGGCAAGCACCCGTCCCATACGTGGCTGAGTCTAGTTCTTTTGCTCACCAGTTGGTCTGGCAAGCACCCGTCCCATACGTGGCTGAGTCTAGTTCTTCTGCTCACCAGTTGGTCTGGCAATCAACCATCCCATACGTGGCTGAGTCTAGTTCTTCTGCTCACCAGTTGGTCTGGCAAGCACCCGTCCCATACGTGGCTGAGTCTAGTTCTTCTGCTCACCAGTTGGTCTGGCAATCAACCGTCCCATACGTGGCTGAGTCTAGTTCTTCTGCTCACCAGTTGGTCTGGCAAGCACCCGTCCCATACGTGGCTGAGTCTAGTTCTTCTGCTCACCAGTTGGTTTGGCAATCAACCGTCCCATACGTGGCTGAGTCTAGTTCTTCTGCTCACCAGTTGGTCTGGCAAGCACCCGTCCCATACGTGGCTGAGTCTAGTTCTTCTGCTCACCAGTTGGTCTGGCAAGCACCCGTCCCATACGTGGCTGAGTCTAGTTCTTTTGCTCACCAGTTGGTCTGGCAAGCACCCGTCCCATACGTGGCTGAGTCTAGTTCTTCTGCTCACCAGTTGGTCTGGCAATCAACCATCCCATACGTGGCTGAGTCTAGTTCTTCTGCTCACCAGTTGGTCTGGCAAGCACCCGTCCCATACGTGGCTGAGTCTAGTTCTTCTGCTCACCAGTTGGTCTGGCAATCAACCGTCCCATACGTGGCTGAGTCTAGTACTTCTGCTCACCAGTTGGTCTGGCAAGCACCCGACCCATACGTGACTGAGTCTAGTTCTTCTGCTCACCAGTTGGTCTGGCAAGCACCCGTCCCATACGTGGCTGAGTCTAGTTCTTCTGCTCACCAGTTGGTCTGGCAATCAACCGTCCCATACGTGGCTGAGTCTAGTTCTTCTGCTCACCAGTTGGTCTGGCAAGCACCCGTCCCATACGTGGCTGAGTCTAGTTCTTCTGCTCACCAGTTGGTCTGGCAAGCACCCGTCCCATACGTGGCTGAGTCTAGTTCTTTTGCTCACCAGTTGGTCTGGCAAGCACCCGTCCCATACGTGGCTGAGTCTAGTTCTTCTGCTCACCAGTTGGTCTGGCAATCAACCATCCCATACGTGGCTGAGTCTAGTTCTTCTGCTCACCAGTTGGTCTGGCAATCAACCGTCCCATACGTGGCTGAGTCTAGTACTTCTGCTCACCAGTTGGTCTGGCAAGCACCCGACCCATACGTGACTGAGTCTAGTTCTTCTGCTCACCAGTTGGTCTGGCAAGCACCCGTCCCATACGTGGCTGAGTCTAGTTCTTCTGCTCACCAGTTGGTCTGGCAATCAACCGTCCCATACGTGGCTGAGTCTAGTTCTTCTGCTCACCAGTTGGTCTGGCAAGCACCCGTCCCATACGTGGCTGAGTCTAGTTCTTCTGCTCACCAGTTGGTCTGGCAAGCACCCGTCCCATACGTGGCTGAGTCTAGTTCTTTTGCTCACCAGTTGGTCTGGCAAGCACCCGTCCCATACGTGGCTGAGTCTAGTTCTTCTGCTACCAGTTGGTCTGGCAATCAACCATCCCATACGTGGCTGAGTCTAGTTCTTCTGCTCACCAGTTGGTCTGGCAAGCACCCGTCCCATACGTGGCTGAGTCTAGTTCTTCTGCTCACCAGTTGGTCTGGCAATCAACCGTCCCATACGTGGCTGAGTCTAGTTCTTCTGCTCACCAGTTGGTCTGGCAAGCACCCGTCCCATACGTGGCTGAGTCTAGTTCTTCTGCTCACCAGTTGGTTTGGCAATCAACCGTCCCATACGTGGCTGAGTCTAGTTCTTCTGCTCACCAGTTGGTCTGGCAATCAACCGTCCCATACGTGGCTGAGTCTAGTTCTTCTGCTCACCAGTTGGTCTGGCAAGCACCCGTCCCATACGTGGCTGAGTCTAGTTCTTCTGCTCACCAGTTGGTCTGGCAATCAACCGTCCCATACGTGGCTGAGTCTAGTTCTTCTGCTCACCAGTTGGTCTGGCAAGCACCCGTCCCATACGTGGCTGAGTCTAGTTCTTCTGCTCACCAGTTGGTCTGGCAATCAACCGTTCCATACGTGGCTGAGTCTAGTTCTTCTGCTCACCAGTTGGTCTGGCAATCAACCGTCCCATACGTGGCTGAGTCTAGTTCTTCTGCTCACCAGTTGGTCTGGCAATCAACCGTCCCATACGTGGCTGAGTCTAGTTCTTCTGCTCACCAGTTGGTCTGGCAATCAACCGTCCCATACGTGGCTGAGTCTAGTTCTTCTGCTCACCAGTTGGTCTGGCAATCAACCGTCCCATACGTGGCTGAGTCTAGTTCTTCTGCTCACCAGTTGGTCTGGCAATCAACCGTCCCATACGTGGCTGAGTTTACTTCACCCCTCGACTCAATTCATGAGTGGAGTTGTTTTTCTGATCCATATGGCCTCTTTAATGCATCTCACCTCGTGTGTCTGTTACATTCTCTATCTATCACCTTTGCTCCCTCCCAGTCTAGGATGCAATTGTTTCTGTTTGTGTGGTCAGTGATTGCTAACTTGCGCTCCACCGCCACTGACTCTCTCCTTTGTTTGAAACGTTGAGTAAGTAAATCTCAATAGTTGTGATTAGGAGATAATAGTTACATTATTATCTACTGACCTGATGAACATTTTCATGAATATAAGAGCATTACTATTCTGTTGCTAGGAGGTCCTGGTGCTGGATGAAGCTGACCGGTTGCTGGACATGGGCTTTCGATCAAGGTAGACATGTCACTAAATATCACAACCTCTAGAATTGGAGTATGCTTTGAGGTCACTCCGCATGTAATATGAGACATGTTTTATGAAAACTACCGTATTATACCATCAATAAGTGCGGTATTTGACCTAATAAAGATACAGTATGCTAAAAAAATGGTCCATGGAAAAATGTCAAGGAATCTGTTTTTATTCAACATTTGTTTCTGTAGACAATAAAGAAACTGTTTAACACTAGTGGTGTCATTTAACACTAGTGGTGTCATTTAACACTAGTGGTGTAATTTGGTGACTAGTGTAAAACAACTGAAAAGTGGTCCCAACTGTTTAACACCAGAATGCGACACTTAATTTGTTCCACACTAGTTAAATTGCAATAATTATGGATCCTACTGATTAAAAAAGGGGTGTCCGCGAATTAGAGCATGTACACTTAATAGGTCGAATAAGGTATACCATAAATATTTTTCCCCACCTTTTCTTTCAAGGGTGTTCGGGGCTTAGACAAATGTTAAGGGTATCCCAGGCTCCAACGCAGTGAATACAGACAGTTTTTTCAAACAATGTGCAGTAGTGGGGTGCATTCAGTGTGCAGTAGTGGGGTGTATGTAATGTACAGTAGTGGGGTGCATTCAGTGTGCAGTAGTGGGGTGCATGCAATGTGCAGTAGTGGGGTGCATGTAATGTACAGTAGTGGGGTGTATGCAATGTGCAGTAGTGGGGTGCATGTAATGTACAGTAGTGGGGGGCATGCAATGTGCAATAGTGGGGTGTATGTAATGTACAGTAGTGGGGTGCATGCAATGTGCAATAGTGGGGTGTATTTAATGTACAGTAGTGGGGTGTATGTAATGTACAGTAGTGGGGTGCATGCAATGTACAGTAGTGGGGTGTATGCAATGTGCAGTAGTGGGGTGCATGCAATGTGCAGTAGTGGGGTGCATGCAATGTGCAGTAGTGGGGTGTATGTAATGTACAGTAGTGGGGTGTATGTAATGTACAGTAGTGGGGTGCATGCAATGTGCAGTAGTGGGGTGTATGTAATGTACAGTAGTGGGGGTGTATGTAATGTACAGTAGTGGGGTGTATGTAATGTACAGTAGTGGGGTGCATGTAATGTACAGTAGTGGGGTGTATGTAATGTACAGTAGTGGGGTGCATGCAATGTGCAGTAGTGGGGTGTATGTAATGTACAGTAGTGGGGGTGTATGTAATGTACAGTAGTGGGGTGTATGCAATGTGCAGTAGTGGGGTGCATGCAATGTGCAGTAGTGGGGTGTATGTAATGTACAGTAGTGGGGGTGTATGTAATGTACAGTAGTGGGGTGTATGTAATGTACAGTAGTGGGGTGTATGTAATGTACAGTAGTGGGGTGTATGTAATGTACAGTAGTGGGGTGTATGTAATGTACAGTAGTGGGGGTGTATGCAGTGTGCAGTAGTGGGGTGTATGTAATGTGCAGTAGTGGGGTGTATGTAATGTGCAGTAGTGGGGTGCATGCAATGTGCAGTAGTGGGGTGTATGTAATGTACAGTAGTGGGGTGCATGTAATGTGCAGTAGTGGGGTGCATGCAATGTGCAGTAGTGGGGTGTATGTAATGTGCAGTAGTGGGGTGCATGCAATGTGCAGTAGTGGGGTGTATGCAATGTGCAGTAGTGGGGTGTATGTAATGTGCAGTAGTGGGGTGTATGCAATGTGCAGTAGTGGGGTGTATGTAATGTACAGTAGTGGGGTGTATGTAATGTACAGTAGTGGGGTGTATGTAATGTGCAGTAGTGGGGTGCATGCAATGTGCACAGTGGCATAGAGGTTAGAATGTCAGACTTTCACCCAGTTTCAAATCCTCTTGCTGCCATTTTTAAGCTTTGGCAATTTTGTTCACCCCTCATTGCCTTAGTTCACTCATTGCCTTAGTTCACTCATTGCCTTAGTTCACTCATTGCCTTAGTTCACTCATTGCCTTAGTTCACTCATTGCCTTAGTTCACTCAGTTGGATTAACGAGCACCTGGCTATACATAGTGGTGGATACGTGAATGAATAGTCTTCATACAGTAATTGCAGCATAGCTGAATGCTTCCCAGAGAAGTCGAAGAAGGCGTTGGAATGAACAGGTCTGTGAAGTGTAAAGTGTTTTGAGCAGTCCCAAGGACTGGATATGTTTTCCCAAGTAAATAATTCATCGACTTGTTTATTGATCGTTGTAGCTTAAATACAATCCTGAGCTACCTGCCGAAACAGAGACGTACTGGGTTGTTCTCTGCGACACAAACTAAGGAAGTGGAGGACCTGATTCGGGCTGGGCTACGCAACCCTGTCCGCATCACAGTGAAGGAGAAGGTTGGAAACAGGGAGTGCACGCTCCAACGAACGCCGCAGATGTTAGAGAACTTTTACATGGTTAGTACATTTTGTGTTAGATTATTTTTTATTCTGCTGAAACTACCTAAATACCGGTGTAAAGTGTGTGTGTGCGTGCGTGCGTGCGTGCGTGTGCGTGCATGCAGGCATGTGTGGTGTGTGTGTACATGCATTCAATGTGGTGTGTGCATGCATGTGGTGTGTGCATGCGTGTTGATGAATGTGTTGATTTCAGAAGTTAAAGAGTGGGACTGTGATTGACTGAGATATTAAAGTCTACAACAGTTATCATTGTTTAATTTTAACTGAATGACTGCTTTACGGGACATTGCAAAGCTGCGTTTATTAGTATTGATAACATATGAACTGGTTTCAAATAATATCCATACAAAGCATGTTGTAATATTTCACCTTGAAATATTTGCAAAAATACACGATTTGAGGATAAGCTTAAATATGCTCGTTTTATGACAAATATAGACACCGCTTTATTGTCTTAAAAGACAAAACATCTTCAAATTTGAAGGTAGAAATATAATGTTTTCTTTATTTATCGGTCAGTCAAATTTCCGTTTTATATTATTTCTTTGTAAATATACTACAACAGATTAAAACATGAAGTGTAACAATGTTAATTTAGATATATTTTAAGAACAACAAATTAAGAGAATTTGGGCATTTTAATTATGTGAAACCCCTGACTAGCTCTGTATCAGTTGACCAATGAAAATCCTTGTACTTTCCCTTGAATTTGTGTTTTTGTTTCTATGCCAACACATAGAATTTGGACTACAACAGTTATTTCTGCTACTAGTGATCTATTGAAAGGCCAATGATGTGTCGTCCAGGTTACATGACAACCTACTTAGTTTATTGTCTGTTCTTCCTTCTTGCTCCCTTCACAAAGTGCTGAGGCTTCTTCCTTTTACTGAAGCTTCTTCCTTTTACTGAGGCTTCTTCCTTTTACTGTGCATCATCATTGTTGTAAAAACAACGAAAATTGTCTAGAAAGAAACACTTGTCAAAAGAAGCTATTAGAAAAATAGTGTACAAGCAAACTGTGTCGAGGGTTTGTAGGTGCAGCAGAAAGGATGAAGACTACACAAATTACAAGGTTTTTTAATGGCGGAAGACCTAAATATATACTTCAGTTCAGTGTTTACCAGAGAGGATATTAGTTCATTACCAGTTCCAGATACTAAATTTCAGGAGGCAAAATCAGACTATTTAGGGCAGTTAATTGTAACTCCAGAAATTGTAGCTAAGAAAATAAAGGCAATGAAGGACAATAAATCACCTGGAGTGGATGGAATTCCTCCAAAACTACTAATGGAATCAGTAGAACAAATCAGTATACCACTTGCAAGAGTGTTCAACTTGTCATTAAAAGAGGGGATGGTTCCTGTAGAATGGAAAGAAGCAGACATCATACCATTATTTAAAAAGGGTTCGAGAAATTAGTCAGATAATTACAGACCAGTGAGTTTAACATCAGTGATTTCTAAATCATTAGAAAGGTTAATTAAAGACCATATAGTGGACCTCCTTGTTAGGCATAAATTATTAAATCCATCTCAACATGGATTCCTAAAACCGAGGTCATGCTTAACAAATATGTAATGTTTTTTGGAAGAAATCACTAAGTGGATAGACAAGGGATATTATATACTTAGATTTTCTTAAAGCTTTTCACAAAGTGCCACATGAAAGATTACTACTTAAATTAAAAGCCCATGGTATCGGGGATGGCATAATTGACTGGATAGAACAATGGCTGACTGACAGAAGACAGCGTGTTGTAGTAGATGGAGAAGTTTCAAACTGGAAATCAGTTTTGAGTGGGGTACCACAAGGATCAGTATTAGGCCCTTTATTATTCTTAATATATATCAATGACTTGGACGATAATATAACAAGCAACGTATTGAAATTTGCAGATGACACAAAAGTGTTCAGAAAGGTGGTGATAAACAACATTTACAAAACGATCTAGACAGATTAGTGAAATGGTCTGAAAAATGGCAGATGTTGTTCAATTTTGGGAAATGTAAATGCCCACATACAGGACATGGGAACTTGGATGAAAACTAAAAAATGGGAGATACTGTTCAGGGTACTGCTGTAAAAGAAAAGGACTTGGGAGTTAAATAAGTGCTGATATGAAAGTTTCAGAGCAGTGTGGTATTGCAGCTTCAAAGGGCAATCAAATTCTTCGGTTGATCAGTAGAAAAATAACATAAAAGGATAAAAAGCTAATTATACCTCTGTAAAATGCAACAGTTAAGCCTCATTTAGAATACTGTATACCAGCATGGAGACCATATCGTAAGAAGGATATAGATACGCTTGAACGCATACAAAGGAGAGCAACTAAAATTATTCCAGAACTGAGAGACCTTAGTTATGAAGAACGACTGAAAGAATGTGGGTTAATAACTCTAGAGACAAGGAGGTTAAGAGGAGATCAGATTGAAGTTCTTAAGATATTGAATGGGTATGAAAATATTGATAGAAATATGTTTTTCTCACTCAAGAAGAATTACAGAACTAGAGGACATGAGGTAAAATTAGTAAAAGATCAGTGTAGATTGGATATCAGGAAGTACTCGTTCTCACAGAGGACAATAAATGAATGGAACAAATTGTCTACGGATTGTGTAACTGCTAGCAGCGTGAATATGTTTAAAAACAAGATTGACAAATATCTCAGGAGGTCAGATTACACACATAGATTAAAAATGTTGGAATCTCGATAAGCCAATGGATTCCTTATCCACTTGCCATCTGGGCCTTTGCCTTGGATGGCAATCTTGTTAAATCTTGCGAAGGGATATTTCACACAATCGCTAGTTCAAGTCCTGTTGCACCATCAGAGCTTTCTTTCCTTGTCGACACAAGTTTACAAATGTGTTGTGTATTAAAGCTCTATAATCAACATGTTTAGCACATCACGAATCCGATTCTTTGATGTCCAGATATGTAATGTGTGAATAGTTTAAGTAATATCCACAGTCGGGTTAATTAATAGGTGCATACTTTTGTTGTAATCATTGGAACCATCTACTTTGGGCATTAGATCGGGTAATGTGCCATACTCGATAGTGGGCCGACATTTACATTGTTTATGATTGTATTATCATGATAATATCTATTTATTTTTTTAGTAATGTATCTTTATTTTGTTTTTATCATTTAACTGATTTTCATTTGTTTACAGGTAATTTACATCACATTTAAATCTTAAGTGCCTGTTCTTATTGTCTAGTCACTTGTATCACAACAGAAAGTTTAATAAAATATTATTTATTTATCTGAATTTACATTATTTACTTCACCAATTACATGCATATATCAGGCCCATCCTCTGGGCTTTGAAAAGGGGGGTTTGGGCATACAGAATCAGCCAGGGATGATTTCTGACAAATGTTACAATTAAGAGAAAATCTCTCTAAAGGGGGACAAACCCCCCGAACCTGCCCTATATATATATATATATATATATATATGTATATATATATTGACCTTTCATCTGTGAGAATATGCACTTAACATGAAGACAGCTGTTACTATAAAATCCAGATGTTAACTGTGTGCAAACAACTGTTTTGATGTGAATGTATCACCACGCTACGCACACAGATTGTTGTGTAGATGGTCAGACTTTACAAGGTGTATGCGATTATTGGTTTTAACTAACTGAAATTATTTAGTGACTCATTTTTGACATTACAAACCTAAACTTTTGGGTTCCAGCAAGTGTACAGTGTACAGTGTACAGTGTACAGTGTATAGTGTATTGTTCTCTTCATATTAGTACATAAACTGAAATGTTGCCAAATGTATTAACTTGTCTAAGACACTTACGACAGCATCACTGACACTGACACATTAGTACAGCATAAGACAGCCGTCCCCTATTCAGGAAAGTTTTGAGTATAACTAAGGCAAAGGCATAAAAACCACGAAACGTGGAAGTCAATTTAAGGATTAGCAACAGAAAAATCTGGATAAAACTCCAAACAGGTATTCTTGATTTTCACTTCCTGCCTACTTCCCGTCTGCTTCCCGTCTGCTTCCCGTCTGCTTCCCGTCTGCGTCCCGTCCTTCACGCAAATTAAAAGCAAATACATTGACCAACAACTGGTTTCTACTGTACTAAGCCAGGTCTAGCTGGATCCACCTTAGTCCTCAAATAGATAGTGTTACTGACAAGTGACAGCGTATAACAGAATGTCATGAAACCAACAACAGTTTGTCATAACACATTAGCAGCATTACTGTTACTATTTCATTATATTATCTACTTAGATTTTCAGAAAGCTTTTGACAAAGTGCCACATCAAAGATTACTATTTGGTATCGGGGATAGCATAACTGACTGGATAGAACAATGGCTGACTGACAGAAGACAACGAGTTGTAGTAGATGGAGAAGTTTCAAATTGGAAATCGGTTTTGAGTGGGGTACCTCAAGGATCAGTGTTAGGACCTATATTATTCTTAATTTATATCAATGACTTGGACGACAGCATAACAAGTAACGTACTGAAATTTGCGGATGACACAAAACTGTTTAGAAAGGTTAATACTGATGGTGATAAACAACATTTACAAAACGATCTAGACAGATTAGTGAAATGGTCTGAGAAATGGCAGATGTTGTTCAATTTTGGGAAATGTAAATGCCTACATACAGGACATGGGAACTTGAATGTAAACTATAAAATGGGAGATACTGTTCTGGGTACTACTGTAAAAGAAAAGGACTTAGGAGTTACAATAAGCGCTGATATGAAAGTTTCAGAGCAGTGTGGTATTGCAGCTTCAAAGGGTAATCAAATTCTTGGATTGATTAGAAGAAACATAACATACAAGGGAAAAAAGTTAATTATACCTCTTTATAAAGCAATAGTTAGACCTCATTTAGAATACTGTATACAAGCATGGAGACCATATCGTAAGAAGGATATAGATACGCTTGAATGCATACGAAGGAGAGCAACTAAAATGATTCCAGAACTGAGAGACCTTAGTTATGAAGAACGCCTGAAAGAATGTGGTTTAACAACTCTAGAGACAAGGAGGTTAAGAGGAGATCAGATTGAAGTTTTTAAGATATTGAATGGGTATGAAAATATTGATAGAAATATGTTTTTCTCACTCAAGAAGGATAGCAGAACTAGAGGACATGAGGTAAAATTAGTAAAGGATCAATGTAGATTGGACATCAGGAAGCACTCGTTCTCACAGAGGACAATAAATGAATGGAACAAATTGTCTACAGATTGTGTAACTGCTAGCAGCGTGAATATGTTTAAAAACAAGGTTGACACATATCTCAGGAGGGCGGGTTATAAGTAGATGAACATTGTTGGACTCTCGATAAGCCAATGGCTTCCTTGTCCACTTGCCATCTGGGCCTTTGGCTTGGATGGCAAATCTTGTTAAATCTTGTTAAATTACTTCCATAAATATATTTATAGCCATAAGAAGCAATGTGAGCTAGGTTGTAAGTGTCAACTAGCAATTAATTTACTATATTGGCTAGCAGCAGTAGTTTACACCTACATTGATTAACGACTCAGAGCTGCTCCCAAGAAGAGATTCAACACCTGACAACATGCTGTGGTAGCTGATGCTCGATAGAGCTGAAGCTGCCAATGCAGAATAAGGAATTTGTGATGGCTGCAGTGGTGTCGAGCTGATAGGATGTGTTGAAACTGATTAAAGCAGGCCCTGAAATGTGCAGTGACTTGCCCTAAGGTCTGGCAGTAATCGTAAGGACATTTCCAATTTCCTGGCCACTGGCACTGCTTGGCCTCTTTCCTCATCACTTAGCATTCTTGGCTATTTACTGTTTCAACAGTTTAAACTGCAAATCTAATGCCAAATACACAACAAACTAATTTCAAGATTAGCTAACCCTTTTCATTTGATGTGCCTGTGTATTGGGTATCGAGGATAAGCAAAATAGAAGTTCTCTGTTCATTAGTGGCTATCCATAAACACTTTACTGCACTGGTTTGTACTCCCCCCTAAAACTTCGAGAAAGCCCCCACATATTATATTCATATACCTTTTTTATATTCGTTGGATATCTGTATTGATGTGGTGGTTGCAGGTAGAATATAGGTCTGTATTGATGCAGTAGTTGCAGGTAGAATATAGGTCTGTATTGATGCAGGGGTTGCAGGTAGAATATAGGTCTGTATTGATGCAGGGGTTGCAGGTAGAATATAGGTTTGTATTGATGCAGTAGTTGCAAGTAGAATATAGGTCTGTATTGATGCGTTGGTTGCAGGTAGAATATAGGTCTGTATTGATGCATTGGTTGCAGGTAGAATATAGGTCTGTATTGATGCGTTGGTTGCAGGTAGAATATAGGTCTGTATTGATGCAGGGGTTGCAGGTAGAATATAGGTCTGTATTGATGCAGGGGTTGCAGGTAGAATATAGGTCTGTATTGATGCAGTAGTTGCAGGTAGAATATATGTTTGTATTGATGTGGGGGTTGCAGGTAGAATATAGGTATGTATTGATACGGTGGTTGCAGGTACAATATAGGTCTGTATTGATGCAGTAGTTGCAAGTAGAATATAGGTCTGTATTGATGCGTTGGTTGCAGGTAGAATATAGGTCTGTATTGATGCATTGGTTGCAGGTAGAATATAGGTCTGTATTGATGCGTTGGTTGCAGGTAGAATATAGGTCTGTATTGATGCAGGGGTTGCAGGTAGAATATAGGTCTGTATTGATGCAAGGGTTGCTGGTAGAATATAGGTCTGTATTGATGCAGGGGTTGCAGGTAGAATATAGGTATGTATTGATGCAGGGGTTGCAGGTAGAATATAGGTATGTATTGATACGGTGGTTGCAGGTAAAATATAGGTCTGTATTGATGCAGTAGTTGCAAGTAGAATATAGGTCTGTATTGATGCGTTGGTTGCAGGTAGAATATAGGTCTGTATTGATGCATTGGTTGCAGGTAGAATATAGGTCTGTATTGATGCGTTGGTTGCAGGTAGAATATAGGTCTGTATTGATGCAGGGGTTGCAGGTAGAATATAGGTCTGTATTGATGCAGGGGTTGCAGGTAGAATATAGGTTTGTATTGATGCAGAGGTTGCAGGTAGAATATAGGTCTGTATTGATGCAGGGGTTGCAGGTAGAATATAGGTTTGTATTGATGCAGGGGTTGCAGGTAGAATATAGGTCTGTATTGATGCAGGGGTTACAGGTAGAATATAGGTCTGTATTGATGCAGGGGTTGCAGGTAGAATATAGGTCTGTATTGATGCAGGGGTTGCAGGTAGAATATAGGTCTGTATTGATGCGGGGTTGCAGGTAGAATATAGGTCTGTATTGATGCAGGGGTTGCAGGTAGAATATAGGTCTGTATTGATGCAGGGGTTGCAGGTAGAATATAGGTATGTATTGATGCAGGGGTTGCAGGTAGAATATAGGTCTGTATTGATGCAGGGGTTGCAGGTAGAATATAGGTCTGTATTGATGCAGGGGTTGCAGGTAGAATATAGGTCTGTATTGATGCAGGGGTTGCAGGTAGAATATAGGTCTGTATTGATGCAGGGGTTGCAGGTAGAATATAGGTCTGTATTGATGCAGGGGTTGCAGGTAGAATATAGGTCTGTATTGATGCAGGGGTTGCAGGTAGAATATAGGTCTGTATTGATGCAGGGGTTGCAGGTAGAATATAGGTCTGTATTGATGCAGGGGTTGCAGGTAGAATATAGGTCTGTATTGATGCAGGGGTTGCAGGTAGAATATAGGTCTGTATTGATGCAGGGGTTGCAGGTAGAATATAGGTCTGTATTGATGCAGGGGTTGCAGGTAGAATATAGGTATGTATTGATGCAGGGGTTGCAGGTAGAATATAGGTATGTATTGATGCAGGGGTTGCAGGTAGAATATAGGTCTGTATTGATGAAGGGGTTGCAGGTAGAATATAGGTCTGTATTGATGCAGGGGTTGCAGGTAGAATATAGGTCTGTATTGATGCGTTGGTTGCAGGTAGAATATAGGTCTGTATTGATGCAGGGGTTGCAGGTAGAATATAGGTCTGTATTGATGCAGGGGTTGCAGGTAGAAATGTAGGTCTATATAACTAATAATAAACAATTGATAGGTGAAATGACACAGAAACCCTTTAGAAGGTGACCTGCGACTGACAGTCCTTCTCTCACTATATATATATTGATACACTCAACGTTGTCATTGTCAGTATACAGTCCTTGAGACAAATTCCGTTTTATGTGTATGTTTTGTGCGCCAAAGCATGTTGCAACACATTTGGGTAATTAAGGGTCTATATTTAGAACAAGAGCTGACCTTTCATTTCAGGGCAACTTTATCTAATTTTAGTTAACAGTAATCTATGAATGAAATATGTTAGTGAATTAATCTATGTCATGGAACAGTGCATATTTTGCATGTTAAAGGGTATATTTTGGATTGTATCCACACACCTGTATTGCTTACCTACACACCATACCTTGTCTCTGATGTAGTTCAGCTTCATCTACAGGGCGTTATTGGGCTTATTATAAAGATGCTCATGCCTATGTACTTTTTGAACAATTCAGAATTATGAACCTGTCAAGCAGAATCTTTGCGAATGCTGCATCATTTTTGGCTTCAATCAATAGCTTCTTTGGTTTCTGTCCACAGAGAAAAAACCTCTATTTTAGCTGGTGCTAAAAACTAACCATGTGCAACCAGTGGTTTAGTCAGAATGTGTTCTAAGAGTGAGAGATTCCAGTAATTTCTCCGGTTGACTGAGGGCTGACATGTTAGTCAGCTTGACTGATAACTGCATGACTAGCTGTAAGAAAATTGGGCAACCTAGACCATACATGATATATTAAGGGAGGCCGGCATACACAGAACCATCACAAAGTCTCAAACAAATGTGTATTTTGTCATAAAGAGAACTAGTTTAGTAAACAAAGGCCAAAATATATTACGTAACTTGAGTTTGGACGCAGACAAGCAAGTATAGGAATATGTGTATACAAACATATTTTCATTTGGCGAGCGAATTTTGTTAGACTACCCTCACTCGTGACATAAGGTTATCTAATTTTGTTAGACTACCCTCACTCGTGACATAAGGTTATCTAATTTTGTTAGACTACCCTCACTCGTGACATAAGGTTATCTAATTTTGTTAGACTACCCTCACTCGTGACATAAGGTTATCTAATTTTGTTAGACTACCCTCACTCGTGACATAAGGTTATCTAATTTTGTTAGACTACCCTCACTCGTGACATAAGGTTATCTAATTTTGTTAGACTACCCTCACTCGTGACATAAGGTTATCTAACAGCACAGTGCAGCCCATGAAACTTTGTTAGACTACCCTCACTCGTGACATAAGGTTATCTAATTTTGTTAGACTACCCTCACTCGTGACATAAGGTTATCTAACAGCACAGTGCAGCCCATGAAACTTTGTTAGACTACCCTCACTCGTGACATAAGGTTATCTAATTTTGTTAGACTACCCTCACTCGTGACATAAGGTTATCTAACAGCACAGTGCAGCCCATGAAACTTTGTTAGACTACCCTCACTCGTGACATAAGGTTATCTAATTTTGTTAGACTACCCTCACTCGTGACATCAGGTTATCTAACAGCACAGTGCAGCCCATGAAACTTAAGATGATGTTTGTTCAACAAGGTTTTCCTAGCAAACCACTGGCGTTATGTTCTTAGTTGTAAATTGTTATGTTTTAGTAATTCTTGTAGGTGCTTAGATTTTTGTTTCCCTTTAGAGAGACGTATTATCTTTGTGTGTTTAAGTTACGTGGTATGTTTGTTGTTTTCACAGATCTGTCGAAGTAACGAGAAGTTTAATCTCCTGGTTGACTTCCTGCGATCTCAACGCACACAGAAACACATGGTCTTCTTCAGTACATGCGCTGCTGTAGACTACTTCTCTAACGCCCTCCAGGGGTTGGTATAGTTACATTCTATATTTACTTCTCTCACACCCTCCAGGGGTTGATATAGTTACATTCTATGTCTACTTCTCTCACATCCTCCAGGGGTTGGTATAGTTACATTCTATGTCTACTTCTCTCACGCCCTCCAGGGGTTGGTATAGTTACATTCTATGTCTACTTCTCTCACGCCCTCCAGGGGTTGGTATAGTTACATTCTATGTCTATTTTTCTAACGCCCTCCAGGGGTTGGTATAGTTACATTCTATATTTACTTCTCTCACACCCTCCAGGGGTTGGTATAGTTACATTCTATGTCTACTTCTCTCACGCCCTCCAGGGGTTGGTATAGTTACATTCTATGTCTACTTCTCTCACATCCTCCAGGGGTTGGTATAGTTACATTCTATGTCTACTTCTCTCACGCCCTCCAGGGGTTGGTATAGTTACATTCTATGTCTACTTCTCTCACGCCCTCCAGGGGTTGGTATAGTTACATTCTATGTCTACTTCTCTCACGCCCTCCAGGGGTTGGTATAGTTACATTCTATGTCTACTTCTCTCACGCCCTCCAGGGGTTGGTATAGTTACATTCTATGTCTACTTCTCTCACATCCTCCAGGGGTTGGTATAGTTACATTCTATGTCTACTTCTCTCACGCCCTCCAGGGGTTGGTATAGTTACATTCTATGTCTACTTCTCTCACGCCCTCCAGGGGTTGGTATAGTTACATTCTATGTCTACTTCTCTCACGCCCTCCAGAGGTTGGTATAGTTACATTCTATGTCTACTTCTCTCACACCATCCAGGGGTTGGTATAGTTACATTCTATATCTACTTCTCTCACACCATCCAGAGGTTGGTATAGTTACATTCTATGTCTACTTCTCTAACACCATCCAGGGGTTGGTATAGTTACATTCTATGTCTACTTCTCTCACACCATCCAAGGGTTGGTATAGTTACATTCTATGTCTACTTCTCTAGCGCCCTCCAGGGGTTGGTATAGTTACATTCTATGTCTACTTCTCTCACGCCCTCCAGGGGTTGGTATAGTTACATTCTATGTCTACTTCTCTCACACCATCCAGGGGTTGGTATAGTTACATTCTATGTCTACTTCTCTAACGCCCTCCAGGGGTTGGTATAGTTACATTCTATATGTACTTCTCTCACATCCTCCAGAGGTTGGTATAGTTACATTCTATGTCTACTTCTCTCACATCCTCCAGAGGTTGGTATAGTTACATTCTATGTCTACTTCTCTCACACCATCCAGGGGTTGGTATAGTTACATTCTATATGTACTTCTCTCACATCCTCCAGAGGTTGGTATAGTTACATTCTATGTCTACTCCTCTCACATCCTCCAGAGGTTGGTATAGTTACATTCTATGTCTACTTCTCTCACACCATCCAGGGGTTGGTATAGTTACATTCTATATGTACTTCTCTCACATCCTCCAGAGGTTGGTATAGTTACATTCTATGTCTACTTCTCTCACGCCCTCCAGGGGTTGGTATAGTTACATTCTATGTCTACTTCTCTCACGCCCTCCAGGGGTTGGTATAGTTACATTCTATATCTATTTCTCTAATGCCCTCCAGGGGTTGGTATAGTTACATTCTATGTCTACTTCTCTCACGCCCTCCAGGGTTTGGTATAGTTACATTCTATGTCTACTTCTCTCACGCCCTCCAGGGGTTGGTATAGTTACATTCTATGTCTACTTCTCTCACGCCCTCCAGGGGTTGGTATAGTTACATTCTATGTCTACTTCTCTCACGCCCTCCAGGGGTTGGTATAGTTACATTCTATGTCTACTTCTCTCACGCCCTCCAGGGGTTGGTATAGTTACATTCTATGTCTACTTCTCTCACGCCCTCCAGGGGTTGGTATAGTTACATTCTATATCTATTTCTCTAACGCCCTCCAGGGGTTGGTATAGTTACATTCTATGTCTACTTCTCTCACGCCCTCCAGGGTTTGGTATAGTTACATTCTATGTCTACTTCTCTCACGCCCTCCAGGGGTTGGTATAGTTACATTCTATGTCTACTTCTCTCACGCCCTCCAGGGGTTGGTATAGTTACATTCTATGTCTACTTCTCTCACGCCCTCCAGGGGTTGGTATAGTTACATTCTATATGTACTTCTCTCACATCCTCCAGAGGTTGGTATAGTTACATTCTATGTCTACTTCTCTCACGCCCTCCAGGGGTTGGTATAGTTACATTCTATATGTACTTCTCTCACATCCTCCAGAGGTTGGTATAGTTACATTCTATGTCTACTTCTCTCACACCATCCAGGGGTTGGTATAGTTACATTCTATGTCTACTTCTCTCACGCCCTCCAGGGGTTGGTATAGTTACATTCTATATGTACTTCTCTCACACCATCCAGAGGTTGGTATAGTTACATTCTATGTCTACTTCTCTCACACCATCCAGGGGTTGGTATAGTTACATTCTATGTCTACTTCTCTCACGCCCTCCAGAGGTTGGTATAGCTACATTCTATGTCCACTTCTCTCACACCATCCAGGGGTTGGTATAGTTACATTCTATATCTACTTCTCTCACACCATCCAGAGGTTGGTATAGTTACATTCTATGTCTACTTCTCTCACACCATCCAGGGGTTGGTATAGTTACATTCTATGTCTACTTCTCTCACACCATCCAAGGGTTGGTATAGTTACATTCTATGTCTACTTCTCTAGCGCCCTCCAGGGGTTGGTATAGTTACATTCTATGTCTACTTCTATCACGCCCTCCAGGGGTTGGTATAGTTACATTCTATGTCTACTTCTCTCACACCATCCAGGGGTTGGTATAGTTACATTCTATGTCTACTTCTCTCACGCCCTCCAGGGGTTGGTATAGTTACATTCTATATGTACTTCTCTCACATCCTCCAGAGGTTGGTATAGTTACGTTCTATGTCTACTTCTCTCACATCCTCCAGAGGTTGGTATAGTTACATTCTATGTCTACTTCTCTCACACCATCCAGGGGTTGGTATAGTTACATTCTATATGTACTTCTCTCACATCCTCCAGAGGTTGGTATAGTTACATTCTATGTCTACTTCTCTCACATCCTCCAGAGGTTGGTATAGTTACATTCTATGTCTACTTCTCTCACACCATCCAGGGGTTGGTATAGTTACATTCTATATGTACTTCTCTCACATCCTCCAGGGGTTGGTATAGTTACATTCTATGTCTACTTCTCTCACACCATCCAGGGGTTGGTATAGTTACATTCTATATGTACTTCTCTCACATCCTCCAGAGGTTGGTATAGTTACATTCTATGTCTACTTCTCTCACATCCTCCAGAGGTTGGTATAGTTACATTCTATGTCTACTTCTCTCACATCCTCCAGGGGTTGGTATAGTTACATTCTATGTCTACTTCTCTCACGCCCTCCAGGGGTTGGTATAGTTACATTCTATGTCTACTTCTCTCACATCCTCCAGGGGTTGGTATAGTTACATTCTATATGTACTTCTCTCACGCCCTCCAGGGGTTGGTATAGTTACATTCTATGTCTATTTCTCTCACACCATCCAGAGGTTGGTATAGTTACATTCTATGTCTACTTCTCTCACACCATCCAGGGGTTGGTATAGTTACATTCTATGTCTACTTCTCTCACGCCCTCCAGGGGTTGGTATAGTTACATTCTATGTCTACTTCTCTCACACCATCCAGGGGTTGGTATAGTTACATTCTATGTCTACTTCTCTCACGCCCTCCAGGGGTTGGTATAGTTACATTCTATATGTACTTCTCTCACATCCTCCAGAGGTTGGTATAGTTACATTCTATGTCTACTTCTCTCACATCCTCCAGAGGTTGGTATAGTTACATTATATGTCTACTTCTCTCACACCATCCAGGGGTTGGTATAGTTACATTCTATATGTACTTCTCTCACATCCTCCAGAGGTTGGTATAGTTACATTCTATGTCTACTTCTCTCACATCCTCCAGAGGTTGGTATAGTTACATTCTATGTCTACTTCTCTCACACCATCCAGGGGTTGGTATAGTTACATTCTATATGTACTTCTCTCACATCCTCCAGAGGTTGGTATAGTTACATTCTATGTCTACTTCTCTCACATCCTCCAGGGGTTGGTATAGTTACATTCTATGTCTACTTCTCTCACACCATCCAGGGGTTGGTATAGTTACATTCTATATGTACTTCTCTCACATCCTCCAGAGGTTGGTATAGTTACATTCTATGTCTACTTCTCTCACATCCTCCAGAGGTTGGTATAGTTACATTCTATGTCTACTTCTCTCACGCCCTCCAGGGGTTGGTATAGTTACATTCTATGTCTACTTCTCTCACATCCTCCAGGGGTTGGTATAGTTACATTCTATATGTACTTCTCTCACGCCCTCCAGGGGTTGGTATAGTTACATTCTATGTCTACTTCTCTCACACATCCAGAGGTTGGTATAGTTACATTCTATGTCTACTTCTCTCACACCATCCAGGGGTTGGTATAGTTACATTCTATGTCTACTTCTCTCACACCATCCAGGGGTTGGTATAGTTACATTCTATGTCTACTTCTCTCACACCATCCAGGGGTTGGTATAGTTACATTCTATGTCTACTTCTCTCACGCCCTCCAGGGGTTGGTATAGTTACATTCTATGTCTACTTCTCTCACACCATCCAGGGGTTGGTATAGTTACATTCTCAGTGAACTGAGCAACGTGGGTTGAATGAAATTGCCAGTTTTGAAAAGGCAGCAAAAGGATTTGAACCCTGGTTCTCCCGATTGAGGGTCCAACATTCTAACCGCAGTGCTACCGCACAACCCACTTTTTACCTCTCAAAAAACTTGTATCTCTATGGCATGGCAAATGACTGGATATATATTTTGTAGTTTCTGATCAAATTATCCCAGATATTGGAAAACCTAAGCCTTTAGAGGAATTTGTTTATGCATAAGCAACATCTTTATGTGAAATCACTGATAGTGGGGCAGGGTCACAAACGACAGGGATATACCTTTGAATGGATGGTACGCCTTTCCCGTGTCAGGAGATATAGATGTATTTCCTCTCATTACAGACTGCTGAAAAACACCCCAGTGTTGTCTATTCATGGGAAGAAAGACAATCGTAACAACATCTTCAGCAAGTTCAGGAATCTCTCGAGGTGTGGTTGTCTTCCGATTAAATTGCTGGAGTATAAAGGGTGTATGTTTTGAAGTGTCAACTCAGTCTTTATACAACATCACCACAACGTTAAGGTGGTACACAGGTATCAATTGTACAACATGACCACAACATTAAGATGGTACACAGGTATCAATTGTACAACATGACCACAACATTAAGATGGTACACAGGTATCAATTGTACAACATGACCACAACATTAAGATGGTACACAGGTATCAATTGTACAACATGACCACAACATTAAGATGGTACACAGGTATCAATTGTACAACATGACCACAACATTAAGATGGTACACAGGTATCAATTGTACAACATGACCACAACATTAAGATGGTACACAGGTATCAATTGTACAACATGACCACAACATTAAGATGGTACACAGGTATCAATTGTACAACATGACCACAACATTAAGATGGTACACAGGTATCAATTGTACAACATGACCACAACATTAAGATGGTACACAGGTATCAATTGTACAACATGACCACAACATTAAGATGGTACACAGGTATCAATTGTACAACATGACCACAACATTAAGGTGGTACAGAGGTATCAATTATGTTCTCATAATATGCTTGGAAATATTGACCTGAACATCCATGGCAAAAAAGGGTGACCAGCTGTCTCCATAGTAAACATTTAAAATAACACCAGAGACATCTTAAATTACCCCCAGACCATGCTAGCATGAATATGTTTGAAAGCAGACCATATTGTGTGGTTATTTCATCAGTGTTACTCTGCGGTGCAAATACTGATCAGCGACACTGTTGTGTTTCTAATAAACACTGAGAATTTTTTTTTATTTGAGAAGCCTTTTAGAAATCCACTGAAAATTAGTGTAACAACTGAAAAATATGAAACAAAGGCATTCTTTTATCCTATTTGACAGTGGGGTGTTGGTTTGTACGGACGTGATGGGGCGAGGAGTGGATATACCCCATGTTCATTGGGTGCTGCAGTACGACCCACCCTCATCAGCCAGGTGGGTAGACAGTAGTGTAAGGGCAAACAATATCAGGTTCTTGTAAAACACATTCACACATTTCTTTGAATGTTTATTCAATTATTTGAAAATGCTACTGGATTGTTCTTGACAAATGTAATGTACAACTTTATGAATATGGAGTGAAATATATTTGATATTTTCAAATGCAGCTGATGTGAAATTAACTATGATATAGCTGAGTGTAATGTTATGAAATTGTATTTGTGTTTAAATACATTTTACCTTTGATATTTTCGTAAAGGATAGTTACATAAAATGTTGTAATTTTTAACACCATATTTTTTTAGAAAACTGGACTTTGATGAGCACACGTAAATATTTGTGGTTGTTTTTTGTAATTATAATTTAAAACTTACTACATGTACTTGGAATTCATCTTAATTGACAGGAATTAACTGAAATTAGAGAGACGGTCGCATCAAGACGAAATACAATATTTAAGAAATGCAGATAATTGTACTAAAAGGGTACATTTATATCATTTTGTTTATACAGTAACTTTGTGCACCGCTGTGGCCGTACAGCCCGCATTGGCAACACCGGCAATGCCCTTGTATTTCTGCTGCCCACAGAAGACACCTACATCAAATTCATTGCCATTAATCAGAAGGTGAGATCGTCTATTCTGCTGTGTTTTGATTTTAACATGTTTAGTTTATATGAATGACTCACCAGTTTGAATATATTCTGAAGATGCTTTTCCTGTGTTACAAATAACCCCAAGTAGTTGGTTCAAGTTCTAGAAATAACCCCAAGTAGTTGGTTCAAGTTCTAGAAATAACCCCAAGTAGTTGGTTCAAGTTCTACAAATAACCCCAAGTAGTTGGTTCAAGTTCTACAAATAACCCCAAGTAGTTGGTTCAAGTTCTAGAAATACCAGCAATGAACACGTGAACCAGTTAGATTAAAAATTTGGCTTTAGGTGTGTAAGAAAAACAAAAAAGTAATCAATTAATTTATGAGGAGATACAAATTATGTCAAAAGGTTACTTTAGTTAACATGCTAAGTGCACCTGCTAAATTCTTATATCTGAATCACCTTAATTTGCATGTTTCAAACTAAAAAGTGCTCCATATTTCCATGTTTTGAGGTGACTTTTTACACCTGTGGACTCTAACCAGTAAAAGTTCATTGTGTGAACTTTAAAGATATATAATAGAAAGAGGAAATGTAAACTAGAGAAGGCATTGAGTTTTAGCACCAATCAAAATGAACAAACATGGAATAAAAGAACAATATTCCTCCTCTTATAAGGCCACCCCTTCCCCAAAGACACTGTGATCTTATAAGAGGGATATTCTATATTGCAGGGGTAATTACCGTGAGAAGGCCTTATTTGGTGACATGGGGTGAGGGGGTCTGTAAGAGGGAGACCACTACTGTGTAAGAGAGTATCCCAAGATGTTTCTGTTTATCTGGTGACATGGGGTGAGGGGGTCTGTAAGAGGGAGACCACTACTATGTAAGAGAGTATCCCAAGATGTGTGTGTTTATTTGGTGACATGGGGTGAGGGGGTCTGTAAGAGGGAGACCACTACTATGTAAGAGAGTATCCCAAGATGTGTGTGTTTATTTGGTGACATGGGGTGAGGGGGTCTGTAATAGGGAGACCACTACTATGTAAGAGAGTATCCCAAGATGTGTGTGTTTATCTGGTGACATGGGGTGAGGGGGTCTGTAAGAGGGAGACCACTACTATGTAAGAGAGTATCCCAAGATGTGTGTGTTTATTTGGTGACATGGGGTGAGGGGGTCTGTAAGAGGGAGACCACTACTATGTAAGAGAGTATCCCAAGATGTGTGTGTTTATCTGGTGACATGGGGTGAGGGGGTCTGTAAGAGGGAGACCACTACTATGTAAGAGAGTATCCCAAGATGTGTGTGTTTATCTGGTGACATGGGGTGAGGGGGTCTGTAAGAGGGAGACCACTACTATGTAAGAGAGTATCCCAAGATGTGTGTGTTTATCTGGTGACATGGGGTGAGGGGGTCTGTAAGAGGGAGACCACTACTATGTAAGAGAGTATCCCAAGATGTTTGTGTTTATTTGGTGACATGGGGTGAGGGGGTCTGTAAGAGGGAGACCACTACTATGTAAGAGAGTATCCCAAGATGTGTGTGTTTATCTGGTGACATGGGGTGAGGGGGCCTGTAAGAGGGAGACCACTACTATGTAAGAGAGTATCCCAAGATGTATGTGTTTATCTGGTGACATGGGGTGAGGGGGTCTGTAAGAGGGAGACCACTACTATGTAAGAGAGTATCCCAAGATGTGTGTGTTTATCTGGTGACATGGGGTGAGGGGGTCTATAAGAGGGAGACCACTACTATGTAAGAGAGTATCCCAAGATGTATGTGTTTATCTGGTGACATGGGGTGAGGGGGTCTATAAGAGGGAGACCACTACTATGTAAGAGAGTATCCCAAGATGTATGTGTTTATCTGGTGACATGGGATGAGGGGGTCTGTAAGAGGGAGACCACTACTATGTAAGAGAGTATCCCAAGATGTGTGTGTTTATTTGGTGACATGGGGTGAGGGGGTCTGTAAGAGGGAGACCACTACTATGTAAGAGAGTATTCCAAGATGTGTGTGTTTATTTGGTGACATGGGGTGAGGGGGTCTGTAAGAGGGAGACCACTACTATGTAAGAGAGTATTCCAAGATGTGTGTGTTTATTTAGTGACATGGGGTGAGGGGGTCTGTAAGAGGGAGACCACTACTATGTAAGAGAGTATCCCAAGATGTTTGTGTTTATCTGGTGACATGGGGTGAGGCAGCCTGTAAGAGGGAGACCACTACTATGTAAGAGAGTATCCCAAGATATGTGTGTTTATTTGGTGACATGGGGTGAGGGGGTCTGTAAGAGGGAGACCACTACTGTGTAAGAGAGTATCCCAAGATGTGTGTGTTTATTTGGTGACATGGGGTGAGGGGGTCTGTAAGAGGGAGACCACTACTATGTAAGAGAGTATCCCAAGATGTATGTGTTTATCTGGTGACATGGGGTGAGGGGGCCTATAAGAGGGAGACCACTACTATGTAAGAGAGTATCCCAAGATGTTTGTGTTTATCTGGTGACATGGGGTGAGGCAGCCTGTAAGAGGGAGACCACTACTGTGTAAGAGAGTATCCCAATATGTGTGTGTTTATTTGGTGACATGGGGTGAGGGGGTCTGTAAGAGGGAGACCACTACTGTGTAAGAGAGTATCCCAAGATGTGTGTGTTTATTTGGTGACATGGGGTGAGGGGGTCTGTAAGAGGGAGACCACTACTATGTAAGAGAGTATTCCAAGATGTGTGTGTTTATTTAGTGACATGGGGTGAGGGGGCCTGTAAGAGGGAGACCACTACTATGTAAGAGAGTATCCCAAGATGTTTGTGTTTATCTGGTGACATGGGGTGAGGCAGCCTGTAAGAGGGAGACCACTACTATGTAAGAAAGTATCCCAAGATATGTGTGTTTATTTGGTGACATGGGGTGAGGGGGTCTGTAAGAGGGAGACCACTACTGTGTAAGAGAGTATCCCAAGATGTGTGTGTTTATTTGGTGACATGGGGTGAGGGGGTCTGTAAGAGGGAGACCACTACTATGTAAGAAAGTATCCCAAGATGTGTGTGTTTATTTGGTGACATGGGGTGAGGGGGTCTGTAAGAGGGAGACCACTACTATGTAAGAGAGTATCCCAAGATGTGTGTGTTTATTTGGTGACATGGGGTGAGGGGGTCTGTAAGAGGGAGACCACTACTATGTAAGAGAGTATCCCAAGATGTGTGTGTTTATTTGGTGACATGGGGTGAGGGGGTCTGTAAGAGGGAGACCACTACTATGTAAGAAAGTATCCCAAGATATGTGTGTTTATTTGGTGACATGGGGTGAAGGGGTCTGTAAGAGGGAGACCACTACTATGTAAGAGAGTATCCCAAGATGTGTGTGTTTATTTGGTGACATGGGGTGAGGGGGTCTGTAAGAGGGAGACCACTACTATGTAAGAGAGTATCCCAAGATGTGTGTGTTTATTTGGTGACATGGGGTGAGGGGGTCTGTAAGAGGGAGACCACTACTATGTAAGAAAGTATCCCAAGATATGTGTGTTTATTTGGTGACATGGGGTGAGGGGGTCTGTAAGAGGGAGACCACTACTGTGTAAGAGAGTATCCCAAGATGTGTGTGTTTATTTGGTGACATGGGGTGAGGGGGTCTGTAAGAGGGAGACCACTACTATGTAAGAAAGTATCCCAAGATGTGTGTGTTTATTTGGTGACATGGGGTGAGGGGGTCTGTAAGAGGGAGACCACTACTATGTAAGAGAGTATCCCAAGATGTTTGTGTTTATTTGGTGACATGGGGTGAGGGGGTCTGTAAGAGTGAGACCACTACTATGTAAGAGAGTATCCCAAGATGTTTGTGTTTATCTGGTGACATGGGGTGAGGCGGTCTGTAAGAGGGAGACCACTACTATGTAAGAGAGTATCCCAAGATGTGTGTGTTTATCTGGTGACATGGGGTGAGGGGGCCTGTAAGAGGGAGACCACTACTATGTAAGAGAGTATCCCAAGATGTGTGTGTTTATCTGGTGACATGGGGTGAGGGGGTCTGTAAGAGGGAGACCACTACTATGTAAGAGAGTATCCCAAGATGTGTGTGTTTATCTGGTGACATGGGGTGAGGGGGTCTGTAAGAGGGAGACCACTACTATGTAAGAGAGTATCCCAAGATGTATGTGTTTATCTGGTGACATGGGGTGAGGGGGTCTGTAAGAGGGAGACCACTACTATGTAAGAGAGTATCCCAAGATGTGTGTGTTTATTTGGTGACATGGGGTGAGGGGGTCTGTAAGAGGGAGACCACTACTATGTAAGAGAGTATCCCAAGATGTGTGTGTTTATTTGGTGACATGGGGTGAGGGGGTCTGTAAGAGGGAGACCACTACTATGTAAGAAAGTATCCCAAGATATGTGTGTTTATTTGGTGACATGGGGTGAGGGGGTCTGTAAGAGGGAGACCACTACTGTGTAAGAGAGTATCCCAAGATGTGTGTGTTTATTTGGTGACATGGGGTGAGGGGGTCTGTAAGAGGGAGACCACTACTATGTAAGAAAGTATCCCAAGATGTGTGTGTTTATTTGGTGACATGGGGTGAGGGGGTCTGTAAGAGGGAGACCACTACTATGTAAGAGAGTATCCCAAGATGTTTGTGTTTATTTGGTGACATGGGGTGAGGGGGTCTGTAAGAGTGAGACCACTACTATGTAAGATAGTATCCCAAGATGTTTGTGTTTATCTGGTGACATGGGGTGAGGCGGTCTGTAAGAGGGAGACCACTACTATGTAAGAGAGTATCCCAAGATGTGTGTGTTTATCTGGTGACATGGGGTGAGGGGGCCTGTAAGAGGGAGACCACTACTATGTAAGAGAGTATCCCAAGATGTGTGTGTTTATCTGGTGACATGGGGTGAGGGGGTCTGTAAGAGGGAGACCACTACTATGTAAGAGAGTATCCCAAGATGTGTGTGTTTATCTGGTGACATGGGGTGAGGGGGTCTGTAAGAGGGAGACCACTACTATGTAAGAGAGTATCCCAAGATGTATGTGTTTATCTGGTGACATGGGGTGAGGGGGTCTGTAAGAGGGAGACCACTACTATGTAAGAGAGTATCCCAAGATGTGTGTGTTTATTTGGTGACATGGGGTGAGGGGGTCTGTAAGAGGGAGACCACTACTATGTAAGAGAGTATTCCAAGATGTGTGTGTTTATTTGGTGACATGGGGTGAGGGGCTCTGTAAGAGGGAGACCACTACTATGTAAGAGAGTATCCCAAGATGTGTGTGTTTATTTGACGCAACAGTTTCTGTGTTTTGTCAGGTTCCCTTGAAAGAGCTGAAGCCACCAGACAAGGCTGTCAACAACGTCCTACCCAAACTGAAGCAGATGGCATCTTTAGACAGGTAAAAGATTGTTCCCACTACACACTGTTGCACTAACCCGTTGCTCCATCATTCTCTCTAAGTGGCTTCACAATATTGGAGATTGGCAGTCCAGAGTCTTCACTCCAGATAACCTTTCTTCGTATTCCTTGCTCAGACTTGTTAAGACTTAAGTCTCCCATTTCTGGTGGGAGACTCCCATGTACGGTACCCCTCTCATGCTCTCACCCTCTCACCCTATCATGCTCTCACGAGCATCATATGAAAACTCCTGTGTTGGAGGCTTCCTCTGGTGTTTCCAAAACAATCCTGTTTTTGGGCTACATTCTTCAAAACAATATTTTCCACCATTTTTCTTAGAATTTGCCAGGCTGGCTCACAACTTTCATTTTGATTGGTCAATAATTGTGTCACTGGCATATCTGACATTGTTTTGTGGCACCACCGTGTGTTGTACACACGATTCTTGGCGAATGTAGATGGAACGGAAGTGAAATTCAGAATGAATTTGTACAATCGAAAATAGTCGATCATACAAGATTGTGATCGATTAATTGATTGGAAGGATGAACCAAACAATCATCGACAAAATCAATTAATTAGACCAACACTAGTGTAAACAATCTCCAACCTAGCTATTTCAGAAACTTAACAGATCTTGTCACAATCCATTTGGAAAAAAGAGACTAGCTTAAACTGTTTCTGTCATTTATGCTATCCATCAATATTTCTTTAGCGTGTTTGGTGGCATTCCATGTGACCTGTTGTCATGGTTGCATATCATTGCACAATTCAGATTAGAATTACAGCAGCAACATAATTCCCTGAGATATGGTTTGCAAACGAAATCACATTGATGACATATCTGGTACCTGTTTTCTATGTCACAAAGGTTTAGGATTCATTATGGATGGACAAGTTGAATGGCTCTTTACAGTCAACATCCGATTGTTTTTGTTGTTATACTATATATGATTGTATGATAACACCAATCAGACTTTGTCCCTTTAAGATATTTCTTAGTTTTTTATGTACCCTAGAATTGTTAATGTTTGTTCTTTCAGGGCCATGTACGAGAAGGGGATGAAGGCATTTGTGTCGTTCTTACAAGCCTACGCCAAGCACGAATGTAGCCTAATATTTAGATGGAAAGGTACGTAGTGCACAAATACAATATTGTATACATTTTATATAAGCAGCATTTTGCATTATTTTGCGACTTTTTTTTAGAGATTCTTTGTTCTTGTGATCCACCTGACCACTGAGTTCTTGTGATCCACCTGACCACCGAGTTCTTGTGATCCACCTGACCACCGAGTTCTTGTGATCCACCTGACCACTGAGTTCTTGTGATCCACCTGACCACTGAGTTCTTGTGATCCACCTGACCACTGAGTTCTTGTGATCCACCTGACCACTGAGTTCTTGTGATCCACCTGACTACCGAGTTTGATTTTAAACATGAACATTTGTACATCAGTAAGGCATTTGTGTCTTTGTAGAAACTGCCAGAATATGTTCAGTTAATCAAAACATTAGTATAGAGCTTGTGTGTAGAAGATGTCTCTCTTTCAAAATGGCCATAAGTACATCCAATCAGCAAATTTTACATAGTTGGTTAATTAATACAATCTGAATGCTCCTTGTGATAATTGACACAGTATTAATTGTTTTAGGAGACGTGTCACCAATGTGGGGCAGTAGCTCAGTGCTTTAGGAGATGTGTCACCAATGTGGGGCAGTAGCTCAGTGCTTTAGGAGACGAGTCACCAATATGGGGCAGTAGCTCAGTGTTCTAGGAGACGTGTCACCAATATGAGGCAGTAGCTCAGTGTTCTAGGACGTGACACCAATGTGGGGCAGTAACTCAGTGTTCTAGGACATGACACCAATGTGGGGCAGTAACTCAGTGTTCTAGGAGACGTGTCACCAATATGAGGCAGTAGCTCAGTGTTCTAGGAGACGTGACACCAATGTGGGGCAGTAGCTCAGTGTTCTAGGACGTGTCACCAATGTGGGGCAGTAGCACAGTGTTCTAGGACGTGACACCAATGTGGGGCAGTAGCTCAGTGTTCTAGGAGACGTGACACCAATGTGGGGCAGTAGCTCAGTGTTCTAGGAGACGTGACATCAATGTGGGGCAGTAGCTCAGTGTTCTAGGAGACGTGACACCAATGTGGGGCAGTAGCTCAGTGTTCTAGGAGACGTGACATCAATGTGGGGCAGTAGCTCAGTGTTCTAGGAGACGTGACACCAATGTGGGGCAGTAGCTCAGTGTTCTAGGACGTGACACCAATGTGGGGCAGTAGCTCAGTGTTCTAGGACGTGACACCAATGTGGGGCAGTAGCTCAGTGTTCTAGGACGTGACACCAATGTGGGGCAGTAGCTCAGTGTTCTAGGACGTGACACCAATGTGGGGCAGTAGCTCAGTGTTCTAGGACGTGTCACCAATGTGGGGCAGTAGCTCAGTGTTCTAGGATGTGACACCAATGTGGGGCAGTAGCTCAGTGTTCTAGGAGACGTGACACCAATGTGGGGCAGTAGCTCAGTGTTCTAGGACGTGACACCAATGTGGGGCAGTAGCTCAGTGTTCTAGGACGTGACACCAATGTGGGGCAGTAACTCAGTGTTCTAGGACATGACACCAATGTGGGGCAGTAACTCAGTGTTCTAGGAGACGTGTCACCAATATGAGGCAGTAGCTCAGTGTTCTAGGAGACGTGACACCAATGTGGGGCAGTAGCTCAGTGTTCTAGGACGTGTCACCAATGTGGGGCAGTAGCACAGTGTTCTAGGACGTGACACCAATGTGGGGCAGTAGCTCAGTGTTCTAGGAGACGTGACACCAATGTGGGGCAGTAGCTCAGTGTTCTAGGAGACGTGACATCAATGTGGGGCAGTAGCTCAGTGTTCTAGGAGACGTGACACCAATGTGGGGCAGTAGCTCAGTGTTCTAGGACGTGACACCAATGTGGGGCAGTAGCTCAGTGTTCTAGGACGTGACACCAATGTGGGGCAGTAGCTCAGTGTTCTAGGACGTGACACCAATGTGGGGCAGTAGCTCAGGGTTCTAGGACGTGACACCAATGTGGGGCAGTAGCTCAGTGTTCTAGGACGTGTCACCAATGTGGGGCAGTAGCTCAGTGTTCTAGGATGTGACACCAATGTGGGGCAGTAGCTCAGTGTTCTAGGAGACGTGACACCAATGTGGGGCAGTAGCTCAGTGTTCTAGGACGTGTCACCAATGTGGGGCAGTAGCTCAGTGTTCTAGGACGTGACACCAATGTGGGGCAGTAGCTCAGTGTTCTAGGACGTGTCACCAATGTGGGGCAGTAGCTCAGTGTTCTAGGACATGACACCAATGTGGGGCAGTAGCTCAGTTTTCTAGGACGTGTCACCAATGTGGGGCAGTAGCTCAGTGTTCTAGGACGTGACACCAATGTGGGGCAGTAGCTCAGTGTTCTAGGACGTGACACCAATGTGGGGCAGTAGCTCAGTGTTCTAGGACGTGACACCAATGTGGGACAGTAGCTCAGTGTTCTAGGATGTGACACCAATGTGGGGCAGTAGCTCAGTGTTCTAGGAGACGTGACACCAATGTGGGGTAGTAGCTCAGTGTTCTAGGACGTGACACCAATGTGGGGCAGTAGCTCAGTGTTCTAGATGTGACACCAATGTGGGGCAGTAGCTCAGTGTTCTAGGACGTGACACCAATGTGGGGCAGTAGCTCAGTGTTCTAGGAGATGTGACACCAATGTGGGGCAGTAGCTCAGTGTTCTAGGACGTGACACCAATGTGGGGCAGTAGTTCAGTGTTCTAGGACGTGACACCAATGTGGGGCAGTAGCTCAGTGTTCTAGGAGATGTGACACCAATGTGGGGCAGTAGCTCAGTGTTCTAGGACGTGACACCAATGTGGGGCAGTAGCTCAGTGTTCTAGGACGTGACACCAATGTGGGGCAGTAGCTCAGTGTTCTAGGACGTGACACCAATGTGGGGCAGTAGCTCAGTGTTCTAGGACGTGACACCAATGTGGGGCAGTAGCTCAGTGTTCTAGGAGATGTGACACCAATGTGGGGCAGTAGCTCAGTGTTCTAGGACGTGACACCAATGTGGGGCAGTAGCGCAGTGTTCTAGGACGTGACACCAATGTGGGGCAGTAGCTCAGTGTTCTAGGAGATGTGACACCAATGTGGGCCAGTAGCTCAGTGTTCTAGGACGTGACACCAATGTGGGGCAGTAGCTCAGTGTTCTAGGACGTGACACCAATGTGGGGCAGTAGCTCAGTGTTCTAGGACGTGACACCAATGTGGGGCAGTAGCTCAGTGTTCTAGGAGATGTGACACCAATGTGGGGCAGTAGCTCAGTGTTCTAGGACGTGACACCAATGTGGGGCAGTAGCTCAGTGTTCTAGGACATGACACCAATGTGGGGCAGTAGCGCAGTGTTCTAGGAGACGTGACACCAATGTGGGGCAGTAGCTCAGTGTTCTAGGAGATGTGACACCAATGTGGGGCAGTAGCTCAGTGTTCTAGGACGTGACACCAATGTGGGGCAGTAGCTCAGTGTTCTAGGAGATGTGACACCAATGTGGGGCAGTAGCTCAGTGTTCTAGGACGTGACACCAATGTGGGGCAGTAGCTCAGTGTTCTAGGACGTGACACCAATGTGGGGCAGTAGCTCAGTGTTCTAGGACGTGACACCAATGTGGGGCAGTAGCTCAGTGTTCTAGGACGTGACACCAATGTGGGGCAGTAGCTCAGTGTTCTAGGACGTGGCACCAATGTGGGGCAGTAGCTCAGTGTTCTAGGATGTGACACCAAAGTGGGGCAGTAGCTCAGTGTTCTAGGACGTGTCACCAATGTGGGGCAGTAGCTCAGTGTTCTAGGAGACGTGACACCAATGTGGGGCAGTAGCTCAGTGTTCTAGGACGTGACACCAATGTGGGGCAGTAGCTCAGTGTTCTAGGACGTGACACCAATGTGGGGCAGTAGCTCAGTGTTCTAGGACGTGGCACCAATGTGGGGCAGTAGCTCAGTGTTCTAGGAGACATGACACCAATGTGGGGCAATAGCTCAGTGTTTAGAATGTCGCACTCTCAATTAAGAGATAGAATCCTCTTGCAGCCGTTTAGATGTGTATTCAATTCCGTTCACTCCGCGTTGCCTCAGTTCACTCAGCTGTAAAAATGTGTACCTGGCTATAGACAGTTCACTCAGCTGTAAAAATGTGTACCTGGCTATAGACAGTTCACTCAGCTGTAAAAATGTGTACCTGGCTATAGACAGTTCACTCAGCTGTGCAGTAATATCAGCATGGCTGAATGCTTCCCAAAGAAGTCGAGTTCGAATGAATTGGTCTACCAGGGGTGAAGTGTAAAGTGGTTTGAGCAGTCCTATGGTCTGGATGCCGTGCTACATAGGAACTTACCTTTTCATTGCTGGACATGTTGGTGATTGGTCACTTGTTGGTGATTGGTCACTTGTTGGTGATTGGTCACATGTTGGTGATTGGTCACATGTGTATGTTGGAGAATTTGTGAAGAAAGTTGATTTTCATTATTCAGATCTTGATATTGGAGAACTGGCTGAGGGCTTTGGGTTATTGCGACTACCCAAGATGCCAGAGCTGAAGGGGAAACAGTTCCCCAACTTTGTGCCTGCGGATATTGATGTTGCCAAGATTGCTTTCAAGTAAGTTGCACCCAATGGCACTGCCACAAGTCAGTTGCACCCAATGGCACTGCCACAAGTCAGTTGCACCCAATGGCACTGCCACAAGTAAGTTGCACCCAATGGCACTGCCACAAGTTAGTTGCACCCAATGGCACTGCCACAAGTTAGTTGCACCCAATGGCACTGCCACAAGTAAGTTGCACCCAATGGCACTGCCACAAGTTAGTTGCACCCAATGGCACTGCCACAAGTTAGTTGCACCCAATGGCACTGCCACAAGAAAGTTGCACCCAATGGCACTGCCACAAGTTAGTTGCACCCAATGGCACTGCCACAAGTTAGTTGCACCCAATGGCACTGCCACAAGTTAGTTGCACCCAATGGCACTGCCACAAGTAAGTTGCACCCAATGGCACTGCCACAAGAAAGTTGCACCCAATGGCACTGCCACAAGTAAGTTGCACCCAATGGTACTGCCACAAGAAAGTTGCACCTAATGGCACTGCCACAAGAAAGTTGCACCCAATGGCACTGCCACAAGTAAGTTGCACCCAATGGCACTGCCACAAGAAAGTTGCACCCAATGGCACTGCCACAAGTAAGTTGCACCCAATGGCACTGCCACAAGAAAGTTGCACCCAATGGCACTGCCACAAGTAAGTTGCACCCAATGGTACTGCCACAAGAAAGTTGCACCCAATGGCACTGCCACAAGTAAGTTGCACCCAATGGCACTGCCACAAGAAAGTTGCACCCAATGGCACTGCCACAAGTAAGTTGCACCCAATGGCACTGCCACAAGAAAGTTGCACGCAATGGCACTGCCACAAGTAAGTTGCACCCAATGGCACTGCCACAAGAAAGTTGCACCCAATGGCACTGCCACAAGAAAGTTGCACCCAATGGCACTGCCACAAGAAAGTTGCACCCAATGGCACTGCCACAAGTAAGTTGCACCCAAAGGCACTGCCACAAGAAAGTTGCACCCAATGGCACTGCCACAAGTTAGTTGCACCCAATGGCACTGCCACAAGAAAGTGTCTCAGGGAACCCTGAATACTCAGAATAACTGCAGACAACCTCTTAGGCATTGGCGAAGATCCATATAATTTACACTTAATGTTTATTGCAAGCCACTTTAGATCCCAGAGTGGGATGTAAACCACTGGACTGAAGTCCACTATTACAATTGAACTCATTAGTCAATTTGGAGTAAAAATCCACACTTTTTAATATAACCTGACCGTTATCAGTTTAATTTCAATGTTTTGATCCAAATGCCATGTTTAGATTGCATGCAAGAAACGTAATTGTAAGATGTGCCCGTCATGTGGTACCGTAAACGCCTTACCCCAAAAAACCCCAAACACGGGAACCCTATGACAAATGTGTACCATATGAAAGATTAAAATGAAACCTTTACAGACATTTAATGAAGATTACGTAATTCACAACACGAATTGCATTGTGCACTACGAAGCTTTTGTGAATTCATTTACATGTGACCACCTTCATATGAAGGTTCGTACGTTTGATCGCGTCGTGAAGCTGGCCCAGGTCACACTCAGACTGATTAAATATTGTAGATGTTGCATATTTGTTTTCTGTGACAGGGACAAGGCAAGAGAAAAACTCCGCCAGGAGAAGATGAAGACATTTGAGGAGACGGGTGAAATGCCTGGGCATCGGAAAAAGCACGTCAAAGTGTGTATCAGTGTTCTAGTTAACTTCCGGCTTCAACTTACTGAAGATTTTGTTGTGTTAAAATTAGTAAGTCCACTACAGGTTACACATTAACCCCTGTGACGAATCTTTTACCCCCCTAGAATAGACACTAGGTTACACATTTACCCCTTGTGAGGGATCTTTTACTCCCCCTGGAATAGACAACAGGTTACACATTTACCCCCTGTGAGTGATCTTTTACTCCCCCTGGAATAGACACCAGGTTACACATTTACCCTGTGTGGGACTTTTACCCCCCTGGAATAGACAACAGGTTACACATTTACCCCCTGTGAGGGATCTTTTACTCCCCCTGGAATAGACACCAGGTTACACAGTTACCCCAATGTGAGACTTTTACTCCCCCTGGAATAGACACCAGGTTACACATTTACCGTGTGGGATTTTTACCCCCCCCCCCCGGAATAGACAACAGGTTACACATTTACCCCCTGTGAGGGATCTTTTACTCCCCCTGGAATAGACACCAGGTTACACATTTACCGTGTGGGATTTTTACCCCCCCCCCCCCGGAATAGACAACAGGTTACACATTTACCCCCTGTGAGGGATCTTTTACTCCCCCTGGAATAGACACCAGGTAGAAAGGACGAATGGCTTTAAGTGTCTTTTCAGCCAAGTCTGACGCCCTATCACACAGTCACCACTCCCCACAATTAAGTTCAGAAATAGCCAAGGAGTTCCCTGATCTAACATTTAACTCTCAAGAATAGTTAAGGAGCTGTTTGATCTCATATTTAACTCTATAGCCAAGGAGCTCCTTGATGTCACATTTAAATCTCAATAACCAAGGAGCCCCTTAATCTCACATTTAACTCTTAAATGTAGCCAAGGAGCTGCTTGAACTCACATTGAAAGCTTTGTGTACAGAAAAAAATTGGAACATGTAAAATATGCCCAATATGAATGGGGATGATAACCTAATCTGCCCATTATGAATAGGGATGATAACCTAATCTGCCCATTATGAATGGGGATGATAACCTAATCTGCCCATTATGAATGGGGATGTTAACCTAATCTGCCCATTATGAATAGGGATGTTAACCTAATCTGCCCATTATGAATAGGGATGTTAACCTAATCTGCCCATTATGAATAGGGATGATAACCTAATCTGCTCATTATGAATGGGGATGATAACCTAATCGGCCCATTATGAATAGGGTTGATAACCTAATCTGCCCATTATGAATGGGGATGATAACCTAATCTGCCCATTATGAATGGGGATGATAACCTAATCTGCCCATTATGAATAGGGATGATAACCCAATCAAACATTATGAAACATTTATCTACAAAACATATTATTCACAAAAAATAACATAAACTGAGTTAAGATTAGTTTTGTGCTGCCATCAAGTTGATAGTGGTGAAGGTGTTTTGCAGTAAAACACGTCGTTTGTCACAGTATTGACTGATGAAATAAGGTTTCATGTGTCGCTTAGCTGTGTGCAACAGAAAGCATATCTTTTATTGAAACGCACAAATTAGAAATAACACTTTTTTGGATAAGAACGTCATATTTAGAACTTTAAAAATGTTGCCACTGTGTTGGAACGAATGGCCTCTTGATCCAACTTGTGGGTGTTTGCCTCGGTGTGAACAGACGGTGCCATGGTCAAAGACGATGGAGAAGAAAGACAAGAAGAAGACGCGGCGAGAAGTGAGGCAGCTGAAGAAGAAGCGAAAGATGGCAGAACTGGATGACGACGAGATGGAAGACTTGGCAAAGGATGCAAGACTGCTGAAGAAACTGAAGAAGGGCAAAGTTAGTGTTCCCATCAAATACATTTCAAAGTATTTGAAATTTATTATATTTTTCATTAATATAATTGTATTTAAAATACTCAGATACTCCACAGATATTATGAAAAGGTTTTCCAACTACTCCATGTTTTCTTTCTAAGGACATGCAAGGACAATTGTAACTTAACGTATTTGTTAATATCTTGTTCCTAAGTGAAAACGTAACATGACATAACCTTGATAACGTCAGGGCATTCATCAACTGTATTACAGTGTTGGCTATTTCCTGTAAAACAACTACGTGTTGAAAAGCTTGTTGTTTATTCAACATTTACGGTTTGTTTTTATCTCGCTGCCAATTCCAACTGTTCAGTATCAGAAACCCGTTCATGACACAGTCCTCAGAGCTACATCTTGTTTACAGATTACAGAAGCACAGTTTGACAAGGAATTTGACGTTGATGAAGACACTGCTGAATGTAATGCCAAGGAAAAGACCCAGGTGTGATGACTGAATCTAATGCCAAGGAAAAGACCAGGTGTGATGACTGAAGTTGTCATCAGGAATTTGTCACGGGAGTCGAGATGATTGGAAGAAATGGCCATATATGATACTAAAAACAATTTTATATGGCAATACAAAATGACTGATAATGACACAAAGGTTCCATGAATACAAGCTGTGAGGGGGTATTTCACAGTAATGTTCCATCGATACAGGCCGTGAGGGGGTACTTCACACAAAGGTTCCATGGACACAGGCTGTGAGTGGGAACGTCACACAAAGGTTCCATGGACACAGGCTGTGAGGGGCTACGTCACACAAAGGTTCCATGGACACAGGCTGTGAGGGGGTACATCACACAAAGGTTTCATGGATACAGGCCGTGAGGGGGTACTTCACACAAAGGTTTCATGGATACAGGCCATGACTTCACTAATGTTTCATGGATACTTCACAGGTTCCATTAAAAAAATTACATTCTGTATTATTATTGAAAATGCAATAAATCCTGTATATGTTTTTGGGTGTTTACAGAAATATGCACACAATAGATGATTCGTTAGTAAACATTTATTTTATAAACACACATTTAACACTTAAATATAATTGCTTCCCTTAATTATGCTTGACATTTTCCAAAAATTCATGACATACATTTCATTGAAAAATACAAGGCTGTTAGTCGCACTGACAGCATAAAGAAAATATTAATAATAGTAAAAAAAAAATTATAAACAATTCCATCTTCCTAACAACCAGGTGAACATACTCTAAATTAGACCATGCCTGCTTTGTACAATGGAATCCCCTGGGGTATAGAAACATGTTCTATTTCATTTCATGGAAATACATTTAATAGAACAAATAACTTCATAAAACCAAATTAAACCCCATTGAACATCCACTGAAAATGAACTGTCAGTACAAGATATTGTCACGTTCAAGTTACAAATTCATCAAGTGAGTTAAAATCACTGGCATCACCTTGAAGAATGACACCGTCTCCCTTTGCATGTACTAGTGTGAGACAGGCAGGTCTTATCACACAAAGCTAACCCTCCTGGTAGCGACATTTCTACGAGATGATCGCCGGAAGCTGAGGAGACGTGGCCAGGACTGGCGACGCCGACAGGTGTCACGTCTGCCTGCAAGCAGATTAGTGCTCATGGCAAAGCTCTCTTCGAGCTCGGTCACATCGGGATCTGACGATGGCATCAGGATCGACTCACTCAGAGTTGACATGTCGTGGTCAGTGTTTCTCTGATTGCCAATGTGCACAGCCAGAGCTCCGTGGGAAAAGGCTGCAACCCGCAGCCCCATTATCCCGGCCGATGGGATGTTGTTTAGACTGAGGTTGATGAACCGAAGAGACTTTGTCTTCCACATGTGTCCAGCCAGAGTGTTTGCACCGTCTTCGCCGATCTTGTTCTCTGCTAGCATGATGTTAGCAACTTGATTTAGGTGGCTGAGACTGGCAGATATGGCCTTCACCCCAGCGTCACCGATTTCATTGTTGCGCAGATCAAGGCTGCGTAGATTTGGAAGAGTTGCGAGATCTGTGCCAAGAACGACGACTGACTTGTCCGTGAGTTTGTTGCCAGCGATGTCAAGCCACTCGAGGGTGGGCACGTACTTGAAGTTGCGGACCATCTTCAGAAGGCCGGTGTCCCCGATGTTGTTGTCGGAGAGGCGCAGGTAGCGCAGCGGAACGCACATGAAGTACTCAGACAGGACGGATACGCCCACGTTACCAAGTTCGCAGGATGACAGGTCAAGGTGTGTCAGAAGCGATGCCTTCACAATGAATCTTTGCAGACGCTTCATTCCTTCGGGGCGCAATGAATTGTGGCTGAGATTGAGAACCTGCAAATTGTTGTCAGAGATGTCATTCAACGGATCGGCTAGCAAGGCCACCATATTGCCATGTAGGTTTAAACCGGAGGCGTGCAGACCATAAACACTGCCACTGGCACGTACTAGGTAACCGACAGCGCTGATGAGATAAAGCATTCGTGACACGTTTATCTGTATTTCACTGTAGTTGATCGTCTGGTTCAGAGTGAATGAGTCAAGAACCCTACTCAGCTTGCCGGTGTTTTGTGCCTCGTAGATCGCCTCAACGCACAGTGCTGTGATGTCACGTGACGGCATTCCTGTCTTGTTCTTTGCCTCACGGATCACGTCCATGAGAACCTGCGTCTGCACGGAACACGTGCTCCTCTGTTTGCTCATCAATCCAAATGCTATGCGCCAGATATCCCCAGTGGCCGGCAGTCTCCGCAGCATCTCTCGTGTCGCATGAGACATGATGCCCTTGATGTAAGGAGTCTGAACATCATCATCATCACCAGTCGTCGTTTCACTCTCAGACGTCAGTGATGTGAATGTCGGCACTTTGCGCAAGAACTCAAGAAAGAGAAAATGTGCAACAAGGTAGTCACGTATGCAGTATTCACTGAAGCGGTAGCGCATCTTCTTGACGCTGCGCCTTGTCACCCTCTTGTTCAGCGCCAGCCTCCTGATTGGAAAGAGAAACCCAAAGGTGCAGTAGTCAACCCAATCTTCTGAATGTTCCTCGTCTTTTCCGCCCTCTACTTCAGAACTTCTCCCAAACAATTTGATGATGAGCTCACCAGTCAGCTTCACCCCGCCGCTCATGTAGTCAACATAAGCAAGCTTCGATAAGTTATCTATAGCTTGACGCACGTTCCACGCGTAGTATCGAGGAGTTGTACGACTGCTGTACCGGTGGATGTGCCTCACTACCAGATAGTTGACGTAGTCGTTGTAGAAGACGGTCATCGTGTACGGAATGCGTCGGCCTGCCCTACGTTCCACACCCAGGAACTCGGCCAGGTTTTCGTATGTGTCCGGGTTTTCAAACGACAGTGCTAGACTGACAATGGGATGACTGTGTGCCATCTGACAGAGCTCTTCCGCCGTCAGACAGCTCTCACTCCTGGAACACGTGAAATGCGAGAAACTTGTACAGCAGTTGGTCCATTAGGCCAAACAACAAATATATGCACTCTGCTGAAACAACATGGGCTCGTAGTGGGCTTGTGGCAGTGTTTTGCCTAGGTTGAATGTGCAGGATGTATTTTTTTTATATTTGTTTCATGACGCCCTGCTATTTATTTTGTTTTTCCAGATATTTTGGCATTACGATATATATTTTATGCACGGCAGCCTCAAGCTCAAAAGCTGCTTGCTCGTCACTGTAAACTTGCAACCAATCAGCATGTAGATTACAAACTGATTGGCTCAATACCGGTCACGTGCAATACCAGTTTACACGCGGCTCGGCAACTTTCGAAAACATTCCGATTTCGGCTATTCCTCAAATAAACAAGAAATATGATTTAGCAGCAAAGCAGCAGAAATCCATAACTTCGATAATTGCTCATTTGGCTGTCGCACAGAGGCTCAACAGTCTCGCTACATATAGAAAGCGATGGTGGGCCCACCATCCCTTAAGAGTTCTTATGACACCGCCCGCCATCCATTGACAATGACATAAATCTCGGCCATCCTTTTGTTTAAGCCGCCACCCAAAGTTGCAATTAAGTCACGCCATTTTCTTAACTTCCCTAGTCTTTATCTTGCCATTACACAAAATTGTAATCACCCGGTGTGCCAGTCAAATTTGCTGACGCAACGAATTTCCCTGCCGAACTGGTAAACCCTGACACGTCGGCGGGAATCCCGACATGCTACGTCAATAAACCAATGAACGTGATTGAAGAGATACTGACGCCAGTTGGATCATCCAATAGGCATTCGTACTGTTAAAGGGGGGGTGAAGCACTCGAACAACCATAGCCCAAACATAATAACATACCATTTACAGTATATATCACCCTTATATGATGGGCGCAACGCCACGGTAATTTTGTAATATCCTTTTAAACTTTGCCAATATCTTCCCTGGGCGGCGCCATATTGCTCTGCGGGGGGCTCAGCGGCAGAGTGGTTTGAGTACGAGCTCCTGGCACCGCGTTCACACAGTAAAAACCTCTCGGAAAAACAGTGTGCACTGGATGGCTCCTGGATATATCAACTAGTACTACAAATGCAAGGAAAAAACTTTTGATCGACTTTCGAGGAAGAATTTGCAGCGGAAAAGGTGGTTGCAAATGCAGAAATTGCCGTGTCCGCCAGCCGCAGGCTCTGCGAGTGACCACTTTTCCGATGCAGATTACAAGACAAAAGACGTATGTGATGAGCATGGACAGACGGTGAGCATCAAGATGTCATTCTTGGTCAAAGACACCGTTCCATCTTAGATCTTTTTTTCCGCATATGACCATGCATCTACAGACTATTCTGCAACAAGGAAACGTCAGATATCAGAGGGCAGAGCGATGCGTAGGAAGCGACGAGCCGAAACCAGGTTAGTAAATTGTATTACCGTTACCATTGTGACTTATCACTACGATTACAATATAGTTCCACCCCAATAAGCACAGCTGTGCTTCAACGTCAGCATATATATGACCCACAGTAAATCGAAATGTATGAATACAATAAAGTGCGAGTAAGTGTTAATAGTTTGATATAATTACGAGTGTTTTCCAATCCGCCGATTTATTTTCGACGTGATCAGATGTACCGTCAATACGTGGCCGTACTCAAAACAATAACAATAACTCAGTAAGTGCTACAGGATATACTGCAGCCTTGTAACAAGGGCCATGGCGTATGTACTAGGCAAAATTATTCAAGAAAATAATTTGATATTATTTATTGACAGTCATAATAAGTCTCATACTCATGTGTTCTAAATGCCTAGAGAGCAAGCAGCAAGCGTAAGGCTAAGCCTGGGGGGGGGGTTAGATGCATGGGAGAAACACGACCAAAAGACAGTATAGACTATAGTGCAACAGAAGCCTACTGTTGCTGTTTACATTTCAAATTTTTTATGGAAATATTTAAATATACAAATACTTTCATTGTGATTAAGTGCAAATGCAGTTACAAAAACTTTTTAAAAGTATTTAAATATTTAAGTAAAATGCATTTCACCCATGCAATGTCTAGCTGGAAAGGAAACTAAGGCATCGTCATCTACCCAGTTGAACACTGTCAGATTACATGTCTGCTTTTCTAATGACACTTTACAATTTCTGTCTGAATTCTTGTGACTTGACAATAAGGCAAAATTATATCAAATGAATTTGCTTTATTGATCAGATTAAACCCCACATGTAATAACCGGAAGTTCATAAAGAGATGTATTAATTACATTTTATTCTAACACGACTGATAACACTGTAATGAATATCGTGGGGGAGGGGGCAACTGTCGGCAACCCACAATAGTATTAGTACAAGCTATACATATGAAGGAAGTATATCAGGCATGGGGTCAATTCTGTTTTGTCAATTCCAAAAAATCAGTTCTAATTCCAACTGTTAAAATCCTAGGCTAAAGAAAAATTCAAATCCAATTCGTTTTAACAGTTTTATTTGTCACGTGTGCACAATCATATTTAATTAGATATGATTAAAAAATTATTGTTCGTTAAATGCACACATACACACACATGTATATATATATATATATATATCAGGTTTGCCATAAAAAACTTTAAAATGGCATCCAGCCATTTCATATGTACTTTTTGCTGCGACACCTCTCCTGGATTTTTGCTAACAAAACCAGACATTTTGGACAGCCCTGGACAGTTGGGTCATTAATCTGAGTTTTGAACAGTTTCCCCTGTTTATATTGGGTCCAGGTCATTTGCCCCCCTCCCAGACATTTGCCCCTTTGTCACTTGCCCCCCAAACATTAGCCCTTTGCCTTATTCAAAATCTGGACATTTGCCCCCTGTCCGTAGCTTCTGGATTATTTGTAAGTTTTTTTAAGAAATGTTTTTTTAACTTATTTTTTTAATTTCTGAACATGAATTCAAGATATATATTACCCTAATTGCAATTAATGTTCTTTGTGCCAGATCAGCCAAGTAAATTACTTTATGTAGTTGGAGATGATCCTGTAATCAAAGGATTATCTTTATTGCAATTGTGGAAGAAGTCAGTGACATTAGGACCAGGACATGTTAGGACAATTGAGGATATTTGAAAGAAGCCATCTCAACAAGGTTTCTTTTGAATTGCATTTACCATGGAGAGTTGGAGTGACTCCATTTTTCTATAAAACTGGATGCACAAGCCAGAGTTGTCAGAAAACACTTATAACTTCATGGAAATTAGTACTAGCATCTGAGGAGGTCAGAAGCTATGTTTTGAGTGTCATTCCTACACCAAGAAGGGGGACCAACAAGATTACTCTTCAATGGGAGTGAAGCCAGCGTCGATCCTAATCATGCAAGGGTGCTGTGGTCACTGATCTGATCTCCAGATCCAGAATGTGATCAACAAGACTGCCTGCAACCATGATGGTGACACGGCACAGATAGAAGCTGTTCGTGAGGACCTGAAAACTAAGGCAGCTAATACCAGGGGCACTCCAAACCACTGTTTATGGAAGCATCACCCCAAGAACCCATCTTCCACCACTGATCTGACTATCAATGATACCTGGAAGACAACTGGTGACAAGATGATCTCATACACACTCCAGGGGATAGGCCATTGCATTAGGCTAAAGTGACTTCGACTTGTCATTGAATGTTGTTATTGTAGTAATAATGATAAAACTGCAAACTGATTTTCACTTGTCAACTATCATAGAAAAAAGGGGCAGATGTCCTGAGGGGGAGCAAATATACTAGGAGGCAGATTTATATCGCTATCAGTTGTGGTATCATTGATATTTCATAAAATTTACTGGAAAGTTTGAGTCTTCAACATCCTAATCTCCAACATGTATTCTCCATGGGGACATTTTTAATTACTACAAAGGGCAAACCCTACAGCCACATGTAACAGCATTGTACAGGTGACCAGTGACATGTTTAGTATGGGAAACTTGTGTGCTGAACATTAGGCTTGGATAAACAAGGGGCTGCATTCAAGTGGGGCAGGCTTCCTCTCTCACACAAAGGGAATGAGCAGACAGGTGCCCTTAATTGGCAATCTCTGTAAATAAACCTTGTACACTGAGAAAGAAAATGAGGCCTGAATGGTCTGATTTTGGTTTTACTGTCTGTTACAGTAACTTAGTATTTCTTTTTGATGCAAATGCTTGATTATATTGTCACAATGTTTCAATACCAGAGTAGACAGTGTCTATGCTGTAATGTTGACAACTTCCTGGCTGTTACCAGATTCAGGGTGACATGCTAATAGCAGACAAATATGATTTTAAAAGTAATATTAGTAAATATAAGGGTAAATATTAACAGTATCAAGTCAATAATTCCAACAAAATCAATTCCAATTCCAAAAAAAAAAAATAAAAAAAAAAATTCCAATTAAAAAAACATTTTTTAAGTCAATTCCAATTCCGGAACTGGAATTGAGGATCAGTTCCAATTCCGGAATGGAATTGACCACATGCCTGAAGTATATTCATGACAATATCTTGTCTCTGTGTACTACAGCAACAGTCATGAACAGTATAATTGAATTGAAACAAGCTTGTCTGTGGGGCTTTTGTTGGGAGGGGCTTTTGTCCATGCACCATACTATCTAGCAGATGCTTTCAGTATAATACCTAATAATTATATATATATATTTACATATATATATATAAATATATATATATATAAATATATATATATATATACGTGTGGGCAGGTATGTGTGTGTGTGCGTGCAGCATTTATAAGGTAAAGATGTCATAAGCATAGATCTGCATTTGGTCCAATAACAATATTCATGCATTATGTTATCTAAATCGAGTGTCAGATATAAAATAAGGAACCCCATAGAAAGTATACCTATGGGTCCATATTTTGTTATGGAATTTGGACCCCTTATAGAATTTTGACCTCCCTGGCCCATTGAAAACAGTGCAATGTTGATTAGATAATATAATACACTTTGGAGCTAGGATGCTACAATTTTGGTTACATGCGTTTGGTTATGTTACCAGTGGCATTCGTCAAACTAACCAAACAGATTCATTAAAAACATTAAGAGATCAGTGAAAGACCCATTGGTTGAATTAACATGGCTCCATAGGGAAAATGCTTTTCCCTGTGGTTGATTACTTTATATATTCTATATGACACTGGCACTCTTATATTCTAAAAATAATATATACAAGAGAAAGTTTCTCACATTGTGATTAATTTTTATTATGCAAAAGATGAATTTTGTAAAATTTTCAAGTCACTGTATGTGTAATCTTTTCAGATGAAGGATTCACCATTGGTTCGTACAAGTACAGGTACTAGTTTTGAAGCGTCCAGCGCTACGGGTGATGCCGTCAATCTTTACATTACGGATGTCACCTTTAGTGCCATCACTGCTACTACTGCTGTGGCACCACATACAACTGATGCTGAAATGCAAATCGATCCGGTAACGATATTTCAAGTGCGACACTTCGCGAATGCTGCTGTAGTCATGGATGACATTATTGCACCAATGAACGTTGATCATGACTACTCCTATGTGAAGCTTCCATCAGATTCAGTGAGAATAAAGACATTGGTGCAGATGATGCACACTATGTGATAACAGCGACATAACCGAGGGTGACTCAAGCAGCTCCGACACCTATGAGAAAGAGAAGAAGTTTGTCATTCGTGAGAAAAACTTATGTCACTTTTCTGCACCTGCCACACACCAAACAGCCATAAACTGTGACACAGGTTGTACTCATGTCTGATCTATCAGCCAAGGTCTTTCGGATACTGGGGTGTCTGTCAGAGGAAAGTGTGCTGATTTCTACCCCTGGATGAGTGAAAGGTGAATTGAATATGTTAGGTGTACATGTACTATCAGTCAGAATAAGTAGTGTATTGGTGTATATTTACTGCCAGTAGTGTATTGGAACAGATGGTTGGTGTGCAAGTACTATCAGTCAGAACAAGTAGTGTATTGATACATATGATTGGTGTACATTTACTGTCAGTACAAGTAGTGTATTTGGTAGAGAATGAGACGCTTGGTTTACATTTGCTGTCGGTAGGAACAAGTAGTAGATTCAGTCAGAACAAGTAGTATATTGGATACACATGATTGGTGTACATTTACTGTCAGAAGAAGTAGTGAAATGGTGCAGATTCCAGAATGAGATCATTGGTGTACATTTACTGTTGGTAGGAACAAGTAGTGTATTGGTATGCATGATTGGTGTACATTTACTGTCAGTCAGAACAAGTAATATTGTTACACATGATTGGTGTACATTTACTGTCCAATCAAAACAAGTAGTCTATTGCCATTGGTACAGATGATGATGGTGAAACAGTTCAAATGCCTTGGCTTTATAAAGATTAATTATTTCCTAAGCTAAACTACCAGTATATTTGATATGTTGTGGCATAATAATGATGTGTGTAACTGTGATATCCATGTTCCAGGTTGTATTTCCCGGTGGTAGAAGTCACTGTTTTAGGTCAATGTTTAGTCTTGGTTTCAGTCGTTCTAGTTAGCCTTATTTCTTTGGTAATTGTTTTACTATGTGAATAAACGTTTGATATATTTTATGTTGGTCTCAATATAAATGAAATTGTGTGTAGTGACATGCAAGATGCTGCAGGTAACATTTTTGTTGACAGAAATGGGATATAGATAAGAAGGCATTCACATCATTCAGTTATTAATATTTTAGTGGGAATTTTTGTAGTTTTCCAGGTTGTTTTTCGACCTGCTGCATACTGTGGGTGCCTCACAATTTGTCTATAACAGACTATTAGTACACTCACCTGTGTCAGGTCAATCTCCATAGCTAAACTTTCCATCAATTCAATTCGGTTCAGAATAGACATCACAGATCCTTCCCACATCGCAGGATGGGATTACTTGTCTTGCCTTTCCTGAGCCTGAAATATAATTTGTCAGGGTTAGTTGATAGCACTAATTCCATAATTACCATAATAGTTGCAAAACTGTGAACATTACATACTGTCAGTAGTTAATTATTGTTATTTAAATTATTACATTGCACCAAACAACAAGGTGTTGTGGTGTGCTACAGAGAGGGGTGATTACAAGTACGAATATTAATGTAATCATGATTACAGTAATTATTGCAATCACAATTGCTATTGTAGTCATGATTACAATCACGATTACGGTAACATTTAAGAATATATATATATTCACATAATGAATTAAATAAACCTTCATGTTATTATTGTCATCAATGTTATTCAACACAAAATCAAACACAATATTAAAATACAGTCATGGTACACTTCATTAGATTAGATACAAAATAAAGAGAAAAGCCTGCTTGCATTGCCATTGTAGTTCGGATCTCGCCCTCAGGCTAGGTAAAAGAAATATGCAGAAAAAATATGATTATAAAAAATGGCAATGATTCGATAACAATTGAATTACTGACCTGCCCACGAATCAATGAGTCGGCACGCAAATCATGCAATGACAGCAGACCAACATCTAGCACTGCTCTGTTTGTGCATATCACTACAAAATCATCGGTTCGCCTTCGTACGGTGATGCAAGCACCAACGCGGTCGGGCACACAGTGCTGCATAGCCATAGCCATAGCCATAGGCTAGCCCGGGCCTAGGCATGGTAGCTTCCTCGGCGCAGCATGATGACTCAACGTAAACGTGCGCAGACATCGGGACGCAATTTCCACAGGTTCACCACATCACATTACCTAGTCAGGAATCGTTGACAGTCAAAGCGCTGTTGTAATTTTTCCTGAATCCAACGTCAACAAAGGCGAAGCCGACCTGGAGTCTGGAGCGTGACTCGCACACTCGGTGACACTTTACGACTGTCAACCGTTGTTTCCGTGTGGCCTGTCGAAGTAGACTCTTCGTCTGTGGTTTCCATTTCTCCAAAGATAGACAACTATTACGGAAGTTCAGTAAACAACTAATCGCTAGTAGCAGATCTGGTAAAACTGTCACAAGCGATGCATCTATCTTGTCAACAAATAAAAAATAGTTCCGGTATTACGTTATCGCATATTCTCGTTGGTTAGTGTCTCGTGCGTTCGAGAAGTGTGGCGTTTTCCACGATTTTTTGCGTGTTTTGTTGTAATTTCTTTAACTTTTTTATTTGGAACGAACAAAAACGCTTTTACATTGATTAGATATACGCGACTCAAACCACTCGTTTCGACAACAAGATGGCGATACGCAGTGATGCATTTTGTCGATTTTTGTCTCGAACAAAGTCAGTTTTTCAGTTTATCTTATAAATTAGCAGGTATCTGTCACCATTAATGCATAGTTTGATAATATATATTTAAATATACGGCATAACACAAAATTGCTTCAGTTCCCCTTTAATACACGGGGTTTCCAATCAGCAACCGCTGAGCGGAGTAGAATTCCGGATACATTTTTGTAATCATTACGGAAATTTAACGCAAATTACGGCATTGCAGAAACCGGAAATTTAACGCAGATTACAGCATTGCGTAAACCGTCTTCGTATTATGAAAATAATTCGTATTATGAAAAATAAAATGTATAAATGCAGAAAATTCAACACTGCAGAATAGCTAAATAAAAAAATAATGACACCCTAGATAATAATGCCGGGCAAAGATTGTGTCTTTTTTCACTTGAAACAATTGATCAATGGTTCTAAGATTAAGTTAGTTACCAGAAACACACTCCACTAACACGCCGGCATGTGTCTGTTCTTTTGAAACAATAATTATTATTTATCAATGTTTCGACGTCACTATGTTGGAAGAATTAAGCAGTACGCAAAGTCAATACAGTCATTTTAGCATTAGTCAAAAAGGCAAATTAGGCAAAAAGGCGTATTGGCAATTCAAACTGCAATTCAAACTGTCCGCTTTTTTTAACCAATAAAAAGCTTGAAACTTATGTCAATGATGACGATGTAGCAGTTGCTGCCGGCGATGGTGGTCATAAAGATGAAGACATGGTTGTTGGGAGTCTTACCTCCGCAACATGGAAGACAAGATGTAAGAAGGTTGTTGTTGGTTCCGGCGACATGTATGACAAGAACGATGTTGGTGCCAGCAACGTGGGTGATGAGAAGGCTGTTGGTGCTGACGATGTGGATGATGAGAAGCCTGTTGGTGTTGACGCCATGGGTGATGAGAAGCCTTTTGGTGCTGACACTGTGGGGGATGAGAAGCCTGTTGGTGCTGATGCCGTGGTGATGGGAAGGCTGTTGGTGCTGATGATGTGGATGATGAGAAGCCTGTTGGTGCTGACGACGTGCATGATAAGAAGGCTGTTGGTGCCAACAACATGGATGAGGAGAAGGCTGTTGGTGCCTGTGACGTGGATGATAAGAAGGCTGTTGATGCCTGTGACGTGGATGATGAGAAGGCTGTTGATGCCTGTGACATGGATGATGAGAAGGCTGTTGGTGCCAGTAACGTGGATGATAAGAAGGCTGTTGGTGCCAACGACGTGGATGGTGAGAAGGCTGTTGATGCCTGTGACGTGGATGATGGGAATGCTGTTGATGCCTGTGACGTGGATGATGAGAAGGCTGTTGATGCCTGTGACGTGGATGATGAGAAGGCTGTTGGTGCCAGTGACGTGGATGATGAGAAGGCTGTTGATGCCTGTGACGTGGATGATGAGAAGGCTGTTGATGCCTGTGACATGGATGATGAGAAGGCTGTTGGTGCCAGTGAAGTGGATGATGAGAAGGTTGTTGATGCATGTGACGTGGATGATGAGAAGGCTGATGATGCCTGTGACATGGATGATGAGAAGGCTGTTGGTGCCAGTAACGTGGATGATAAGAAGGCTGTTGATGCCTGTGACATGGATGATAAGAAGGCTGTTGATGCCTGTGACGTGGATGATAAGGCTGTTGATGCCTGTGACGTGGATGATGAGAAGGCTGTTGATGCCTGTGACATGGATGATAAGAAGGCTGTTGATGCCTGTGACGTGGATGATGAGAAGGCTGTTGATGCCTGTGACGTGGATGATGAGAAGGCTGTTGATGCCTGTGACGTGGATGATGAGAAGGCTGTTGGTGCTAGTGACGTGGATGATGAGAAGGCTGTTGATGCCTGTGACGTGGATGATGAGAAGGCTGTTGGTGCCTGTGACGTGGATGATGAGAAGGCTGTTGGTGCCTGTGACATGGATGATGAGAAGGCTGTTGGTGCCGGTGACGTGGATGATAAGGCTGTTGGTGCTGGTGACGTGGATGATGAGAAGGCTGTTGGTGCCAGTGACGTGGATGATGAGAAGGCTGTTGGTGCCTGTGACATGGATGATGAGAAGGCTGTTGGTGCCGGTGACATGGATGATGAGAAGGCTGTTGGTGCCTGTGACGTGGATGATGAGAAGGCTGTTGGTGCCTGTGACATGAATGATGAGAAGGCTGTTGGTGCCTGTGACATGGATGATGAGAAGGCTGTTGATGCCTGTGACATGGGTGATGAGACACTTGGTAGAATTAAAATGAACTCAAGAAACAGTTTTTGACGACCAAAGTGCTGAATGCTTGCTTGTCTGGGGTAAGTTTGGCCAAATGAATCGGAATGCGTGGAAATTCACACAGATTCAAACAGTCGCTTTGCTTAAGTTAAGCTTAGCCTTGCTCTTGGCTTAGGGAGTTATGCCTATATAGCAATGGCGATATAACTGAACAATTAAGTGCAGCCGACCCTGGTGGGCTGGGCTATTTACACTATTGTGATATAGGTTATGCTTCATGGATTTCATAAGTTGTTAGTGTTTCTAAGTCATTGAGCACTTGCCCAAAATGTGGGCTCACATGTATTTTAACATAGATTTGTCATCTATTATCGCCCACCACGTTTTCACATCAACTGAGTGTTGGCATATTTGACATGCAGTGGTGGTGTGTGCGTGCTTTGATGATAAAATCGTAATCATTTTAGACAAGAGTTAGCCTGCAATTGTATTAAGGAAAAATAATGGCACATACCACCTCTATAATTATAGTAACTACTAGTAAGTAGGCCTACTGGACTAGAGTGTAGTAGTGATGATAGGAATGGTAACTCTTGTTTTTAAATACAAATTCAGTAGTGGCTACTGGTGAGTAATTTATTATGTCACGTTTGTTTTTGTATATATTTCCTACTGATATCATTACTGTAAGTGTTAATGTTTTTGTATATATTTCCTACTGATATCATTACTGTAAGTGTTAATGTTTTTGTATATATTTCCTACTGATATCATTACTGTGTTAATGTTTTTGTATATATTTCCTACTGATATCATTACTGTAAGTGTTAATGTTTTTGTATATATTTCCTACTGATATCATTACTGATATCATTACTGATATCATTACTGATATCATTACTGTAAGTGTTAATGTTTTTTGTGAGTCGCTACAAAGACAGTCGGTTGGCACTGATGAAGACGAAACACTCAACCGACTCAAGATGGAGACACTGCAGGCTCTCCTGCGCATCAAGATGAACTGATGCTATGTTTGTGGAGTGTGTGCCAGCAGCAGCCAAAGTCTGACTCTCGGAGCGCAAGCCTGGGCTTGGGTTTGGTGTCCCTGTGTAGCATGTGCCTCACATTCATTGTCGTACGTCTTGCAATAAATTAATTTGTGCAATGCCTGATGTGTCATGTTAACTATTTAGTCGCTCGTCGCAAGTGCCTTTTTAACCACTGCTCATTGTGTTCTACGTGCCCTTTTTCTAAAATGGCACCCTGCCCTTTTGAAAACCTGGGCAGAGCACTGCGTAGTGTGGTGGTAATGTTTTATTTTACATTTTTGATGTGTGTACTGCCATAGGTATACAAGGTACCCTGGTATATGGTAAATTAACAGTTTCGATAAACCTACACGAAGGTATGAGCACTATTTGATGAAGGCAAAAATACAAGTTACTGCTTCTTTAAAATAATTTTGGGTAGGCCTATATATATTTAACAATAATGGTTTAATTTTCCATATCAACATGAATTAGGGCATTTACTGGACATCAAAGTTTAATGTATGTGATGGTAATATTAATGAGGAATGGCCGTCACTCAATATATGTAAATTATCTTTTCTTTCTAAAATATATTGAAAGTGAAACATCAACATAACATAAATTTGTTATTTAAAAATCCAAAAATAATGAGTCTTATGAATAATTTATATTGATGCTGTGTCATATTTTGAAATGTACATTTCAGTGGTCGGGAAGTGTTCCAAATACGCAAATAAGTCATTATAACACCAAGACTCCACTGACATTGTACAAGACTCCAGTGACTTTGTACAAGACTCCACTGACATTGTACAAAATCAACACAACAACCAGGAACCATATTAGATTCGACTAAATTAGACTAGTATCTAGAAACTTGAACCCGCAAATGCTTAAAACTAATGACATAAATATAGTAGGAAAATATGAAGGTAATCAGTATATTATTTCACATTTTGGACAGACACCACTGACAAGTGTAAAAACTCAGACGATTTTGATATAGAAATCATCTGGATTTTTACACTTGTCAATAGTGTTTGTCCAAAATATGAAATAATACACTGATTACCTTCATAGTTTACCACTTTGTATAAATATTAGTGTTCTTTCTAAATATGCAGTCATCATTCATCTGTAGCTAGTGCTAGTAGTTTTATTTTGGTACACAGGCTGACAAGCATGTATATATAGAAATCGTCTGGATTTTTACACTTGCCAATTATATCTGATAAAATGTCAAATAATAAACTGATTGCCTTCATGGTTTGCCACTTTATGTAAATATTAGTGTTCTTTCTAAATATTCACATAGTCATATTCATCTGTGACTATTAGTTATCTTGTTATTGCATGTGATGTTCGATAGTCCGGTACTACTACCAATATTTTGTGGCCATTTTGAATAAATTATTATGTTACATAACTTCAAAATTACTTTTTCTCTCCATCAGTGGATATTACCTTTCCAAAAATATATACGTGTATGGAAAGTTTTGGTAATAACGCAATCACATGCATTTTAAAATATGCATGGGCCCTACACATTAAAAAAAATCCTAGTGTGTAAAGGTTAACAAGATTATCATCGAAGGCAAAGGCCCAGATGGCAAGTGGACAAGGAAGCCGTTGGCTTATCAAGAATCCAAAATGTTTTTCATCTATGTGTAACCCGCCCTCCTGAGATGTGTCAACCTTGTTTTTAAACATATTCAAGCTGCTAACATTTACACAATCTGTAGATAATTTGCTCCATTCATTTACTGTCCTCTGTGAGAACGAGTACTTCTGATATACAATCTACACTGATCCTTTACTAATGTTACCTCACGTCCTCTAGTTGTACTATCTTTCTTGAGTGAGAAAAAATATTTCTATCAATATTTTCATACCCATTTAATGTGTCAGTTGATTTTTTCTTCTTCATAACATGCTAGGATATACTGAACTAAACGTCGACACAACAAAAAATCACCCAGAACTAACGTCATATTTCGCCAATCCTTCCTTTAAAAACGCAGTCCTTTTAGAAATGCCCTTGAGTTCCCAGAAAATGTACAATGTTTCCTTAGTTACGACCACATGCGCTAGGATGTTCGAACCAACTATATTCGTCCACCATGAAAGTGGACCACATTGTCTGGTTACTGTAATGCTACACATTAGTATTATATCTACCTAACTAAATCATGTACTTAAACCAAATATCAGGGGTAAAGTAGTTTATCGTGCCTTTGTCAGGCTTTGACACTAATGGAAATGCTGACGGGTATGTGACCTGTTGACCCTGTGGGATAACGGGCCAATCAAAATGACCGTACACACACCCTGCCACGTGTTTGTTAGATGGCTGGTGAAACCTGATACCATAGACGACAACACGTTCCAAGTACAGATTCAAGAGCTATTGTGGCGGAAAATTAAGGGGACATGTCAATATTACAAATGGCCATTATGTTTTGTTAACAATACAATACATAAAATGCCAGTGAAAAACCGTAAATTTCAACACAAAAACAAGCATTTGTTGAGATTGTGTTTTCATAAACAGGAAATGATGTTTAAAATATCGATTGAGAAAAACTACACCACTCACAACGTTACAATTTTGCATATGATCGAACGTGTCTTACGTGCACGCAATGTTGTACAGCAGTAAATTACGATTGGTGAAGGGTTTGTGTCAAAAATACACTTTTGCTTAATTCATTCACAGTAGTGTAGCAGACATACCTGCCATAAAGTTATCAGTTACACTGTCATACTTATATGTATGTCATTTATTTCTTTGGGGATTTTCTCAAAACGGTTAAACTTGATTTTTAGTGGCTATTTTTTTCACATTTACAAAAACGTTTTAAAAACCTTGTAACATAACCAAGTAAATAAAACACTCCAAATTTGTTTAATCTAATATATTATAAAGTATTTCAACTACAATCTGTGAAGAAATGGTTTATTTAGTTAACTAAAACATTTCTACTGAAATTATTCATTTCGAGACAAGCCACCCCAGCTACCTTAAACCACATTCTTTTAGGCATTCTTCATAAGTAAGGTTTCTGAGTTCTGGAATCATTTCAGTTGCTCTCCTCTGTATTCGTTCAAGCGTATCTATATCCTTCTTACGATATGGTCTTCTATTGCTTTATACGGAGGTATAATTAGCTTTGTTTCCTTGTATGCTATATTTCTCCTAATCAACCCAAGAATTTGATTACCCTTTGACGCTGCAATGCCACACTTCTCTGAAACTTTCATATCAGCACTTATTGTTACTCCTAAGTCCTTTTCTTTTACGGCTGTATCTAGAACAGTATAATGATTTATAGTTAACATCCAAGTTCCTGCATGTAGACATTTACATTTCCCAAAATTTAATAACCTCTGCCATTTTTCAGACTATTTAACTCATTTGTATTGATCATTTTGTAAATGTTATTTACCACCATCATTGTTAACCTTTCTAAACGCTTCTGTATCATTTGCAATTTTCAGTATGTTGATTGTCCAAGTCATTGATGTATATTAAAAATAAGGTCCTAATACTGATCCTTGTGGTACCCCCCCGAACCGATTTCCAGTTTGAGACTTCCCCATCTACTACCACACGCAGTCTTCAGTCAGTCAGCCAATTATGCCATCCCCGATACCATGGGCTTTTAATTTAAGTACTTATCTTTGATACAGCACTTTGTCGAAAGCTTTCTAAAAATCTAAGTAGATAATATCTACTGGCGATCCCTTGTCTATCCACTTAGTGATTTCTTCCAAAAAACATAACATATTTGTTAAGCATGACCTCGCTTTTAGGAATCCATGTCGAGATGGATTTAATAATTGTGACCCGCCATTCAAAAATGAGATGTTTCATTATGCTACGAGCCAAAACTACACTGCATCAAAAAATTTTTCAGAAAATTAGTATCCATTGGGAAACTATCCCAAATAGACTAATCTTTCATGTTTTAGTGGTGTAAATGTCATAAAATTATATGCTGCTCAAAGGTGACATGTATCAAACTTTGTTTTAATGACTGGCATTGTTTTAGGCATGAAAATGGTCCATTTTCTCTTGAAGAGTACTCCAAGTAAACTTTCTTTGAGTGTGCCATGTCAAATATCACCGGAAAGGCGAATTTCTATTCTAAGCACTGACAACATTTTTGGATCCCAATTTATATAATTTATGCAAAATGTGTTTTTCTTAAATATCCATGTTTCCTCTTTTGTTTGATACTATGGATGCTAATGTATCTAGTAACAAAAGTTTGGCTAGCATGGATCTCTTAATTAACTTAATTCACATAATTCTTTATCATAATTATATAATTACTCAGGTATATATTTTTAGCTAGACAAGAGCAAGCATGAGACATCTTGTCATTAAAAAATTATGTTTTGTATGTACACATTGTGTGCGTGTTTGTAAACACTTCTCGGTATTATTTAGATATATTACATTTGGTGGCCATCTTGGATCCTAATTTACAAAATGTGTCCATGTTTCCTCTTTCGTTCGAAACTATGGATGTTAGTGTATCTTTTAATTATATAAATATAATTATTTACTATTTAAAAAATAATGTTCATAGCAAAATTTATGTCAAGTTTGCAGTGACATTAGTATTTGTGAACTAAAATAAAACTATGCACTCAAGGACTGTATCATAACTAAATATTGCAAATACAGAGTGAAAATTGTGAAGCTGTTTTTTATAAACAATACTTTTCACATTTTCGACATTCAAATTGTTATATCTCCGGAAATAATGTGAATATGGATAACATTGAGGTGTGATTTTTTTCCTCTGAATGTGCTCAATTTGCATATGCAATAAGACAATGAAATTTTTTTAGAGAAGTGTCTCATTTTGGCATGGTGAGTTACAATTTATACCTAACAAGGAAGTCTATCATAATTTTATGATCTTTAATTAACTTTTCTAATAATTTACAAACCACTAAAGTTTAACTCACTGGTCTGTAATTCATATTTCTCTAACCCTTTTTAAATAATGGTATGAAGTTTGCTTCTTTCCATTCAAAAGGAATCACTCCCTCTTTTAATGGAAAGTGGAATATTCTTGCAAGTGGTATAGTAATTTGTTCTACTGTTTCCATTACATTAGGGTAGTTTGGGCAAAATTCCATCCACTGTTTTATGTTTGATTAAACCATTTGTTTTACGTATACACTACACTTCTACTTACATACTGAAGCTGCCATATTGTATTGCTGGCATTAACATTGTTTATTATATTAATGCAATCATATTCATAAATAAATAAACAGCACGTTATTGAGACTTCATAAACACATTAAAAATAATATAAATGCCATATCATTATGTCACGATACCTTATTAGGCGCTACGTAGTGCCTTATTTAGAACACAATCCGTCAGCTACCGTATGAAACCATGTGTAGGTACGCGACAATCGGCCTACATACGCGCTAATCGCTTTGGCCGCGATGTCGATCTCCGTGCTCGTTCGTTCGCCCGGTGACCGTGTTTTTGCTGCGCGTTTGGCTGGCGTATTTTAGGAGCTCCCGGAGAACACTCATTGTGATGATGTAGTTAACATGTTCCGCTGACGCATCGTTTTTGAAATTTTCCAATCCGATTTGTACAAAAAATATTTACGTTAAAGTTTTTGACTGTCAAAGTCATTGACCATTTACCTGAAGGTAGCTAAATTTTTCTTTCAAACCTTTATAATTTGTATTTTAATATACTTGTCTATGTGTGTGCCAAATCTGAGGCAAATTAAACTATTAGCACATTGTTTTCTAGAGTTAGCAAAATTTCATGTCAAACCGACAAATGGTTGATCGGGTTGAATTTCACAACGACAATCCCCTCTGTTTGTCATCGTTTAAATGACCGTGGCCCACCATGATCATACTAAAATAATTCTTTTTGGTGTATTTAATAGTTTCCCGATGAATTTCATGAAAATAATGCCTTAGTAACGCTGATGATTGAAGATTTTGAAGGATACTATTCATGCTAAAAATAAAGCTATTCCTGGCATTTAGGTCATGTGACCCTATTCTTGCAATGTGATTGGCTGATGCTGTTGTTTACAAACACAAGGGACCATGTGCTTTTATTGCTGTATTATTTAGCACCTTCTTTTTTATGAATTTAAGTTAATTTTGTAGATTGTTGATTCTGCTAAAAAAAATTATCATTACTTCATACATTTACTTGAACTTTCTAAACATTTGTTTCTACCTTATTCATGATATTAATAGTAACCCTACCCAAGGTTTTTAGGCTGGGTAGTTATCGAGTAGTTTTGAAAAAATACATGAAAGACCCATCAAAAATCAATCAAAACTATTAAAAAAACGTCTGTGTCGTCACATATGGGCCAGTGAGTCGGTCGATTATAGCAGACAGTTAATTAAGGGTGACCTAATTATAATATTTTGATATGCAGAACCTTACGTCTTTACTTTGTATGATTTTTACTTCAGAGGTTTATTGAATTCAGGTCTGCCCTGAAACGGTTGATATTGACTAATTTAGGTAATTATTAATTAACAATAACATCAAGTTATTACCAAAAAGATAGAAAAAAGCTAAAGAAACAGTGTGCTATGATCACATTGGTTATTTCTTGGTATAGATGCAATAAAAAAATACTATAATAAAAATTTGGGGGAAATGTTGCATTCTGATATTTTATTTTCATTTATCAATGAATGCGTATTGTTTATCAAGCAAAGTAATTAAGATCATTAATTGATGATTTAGTTAAATCATGAATTAAGTGAAAACTGCATCAACAGTTTGTGTTTTAAAGGGGCTATCTCCCCTAAAGTTTCATTAGAATCTCTTCAGTATTAAAAAAGTTGTGACACTTTGTATTCTCAAAGTGAACCATAAATTGGCCCAAAAGGTCACAACTTTTCTTTTGATTTTCTAGTAAAACAAGGCCGAAAAACGGGTGGTGCACCTAATCTTTAAAATGTCATAACTTGTCTAATATTCAACCTAGAACAAATATCTCAAAGGCATTTTAAAGTTTTTTTCAGGCTCTGTACAATGATACTCGATTGTTTTGTCACATACCTACCATGTGTCACATGTCATGACAACAATTAATTTCACATGATTTGATTTGTCAATTTCTCTGATTTTGCCGAGACGCTTCAAGTCTCTGCTCAAATATAACAGCCAACTAAATATAGTACGTCGACGCCAACGACACGCTAAAACGTACCCTTAGCAGCATTTTACTGAGCGCTTACGTGTTATCTTCTTGCATGCTGGCTGAAAGACGCGCTTCGAAATCACTCAGTCGATGCGCCATGATGTCTGCTTGCCGCTTGTCTTGGTGACCCCTCGACCTCGTTGTCGATTTATGTCACGTGCGTAAAAAGGCGCCAAGTCTTAGGTGAAACGCTTGTAGCGTTGCGGATATAATCTTAGCATAACCGTAGTAATTGTACTTAATTGTAGCTACACTATTAAAATTAAGTTTTAATCTCGAATGGTATGCATTGACTAAATTAAATCCTTTAATGTATTTTATAGTTTTATTTCCTTTATGCAGTTTCATGTAAAGCGCCTGAGAACATTTTATCTTAATTGGATTCGGGCGCTATATAAATTCCGATATAATAATAATAATAATAATTAATTAATCACGGGCTAAATTGACGCAACTTCCCATATCATATCCAACACCTGCCGATATCACTGGTGATAGTTGCGTGCTCTGGCACTGGTGATAGTTGCGTGCATTCATGCGTTCGTGCGCGCCTACCACGTACAGCCACAGATCTAGATGAGTGCGATTTTTCTGTTCAAAAAAAGAAAAACCAAATTTAACAAGATTTAACAAGATTTGCCATCCAAGCCAAAGGCCCAGATGGCAAGTGGACAAGGAAGCCATTGGCTTATCGAGAGTCCAACAATGTTCATCTACTTATAACCCGCCCTCCTGAGATATGTGTCAACCTTGTTTTTAAACATATTCACACTGCTAGCAGTTACACAATCTGTAGACAATTTGTTCCATTCATTTATTGTCCTCTGTGAGAACGAGTGCTTCCTGATATCCAATCTACATTGATCCTTTACTAATTTTACCTCATGTCCTCTAGTTCTGCTATCCTTCTTGAGTGAGAAAAACATTTCTATCAATATTTTCATACCCATTCAATATCTTAAAACCTTCAATCTGATCTCCTCTTAACCTCCTTGTCTCTAGAGTTGTTAAACCACATTCCTTCAGGCGTTCTTCATAACTAAGGTCTCTCAGTTCTGGAATAATTTTAGTTGCTCTCCTTTGTATGCGTTCAAGCGTATCTATATCCTTCTTACGATATGGTCTCCATGCTTGTATACAGTATTCTAAATGAGGTCTAACTATTGCTTTATAAAGATGTATAATTAACTTTTTTCCCTTGTATGTTATGTTTCTTCTAATCAATCCAAGAATTAAATTGCATCATAAAAAGGCTTGGCTTCACTATAAAGGAATCAGGAAACGTTTATTGGTCCCAATAATATTCGTACAGAATAATAGAATTCATACAGAATGTAAAATAGAAGGAGCCTAACATGCAATATAATTGGTGTATACGTGATTACAAATCGTTGTATAATTCACCCCTATTTAAAAACAAGGATTTTGTCACGGCCTATTTCTCTTTGATCACTGCTTCCATTGATTATATTCAGGAAGTTTGCTGCCCAGAAAAAAATTATAATTTAGGGCTAAATTAACATTATTAAGATACATATTTAGAGAAAAATAATCCGTTGATAAGGTCAAAGGTAGCCTTTTTCGTAAAGGCATTACTCGTTAATTGCGCATTTTTGCGGGAACGAGGCTGACTTGTGTATTATCGCTCAATCGGGAGACATTTGTAATACGGGTGAGTTAGCTGTATATTTCTTTCAAGCGCTTTTGTATGTTTACATTTCCTAGAGATAAGCAGTGTTTATTGTTTGTAAACAATATATGTATTAAGACTTAAGCTTCGAGGCTAGCTTGACTATCTTCTATTTAGATGAGTCGTGAATTGGCGGAACGCTTATTAATGAATTGTAGCTCGAGCCTAAAAACCGCCACAATCTTAGACAGTGGTCATTGCCAGTGGTCAGTGCCTGTGCCGTGGCTGTGCCGGGCCCGTGGTGTGGCTGTGGCACCGCCAGTGTGCCTGACATCACTAGCACCACCCGGGAAACATGGAATTGATCTTCACGACTCGAGCATAAAATGGCAGTGTTTTACAGCATTATGGCGTGGTCCTCTTCCCCCAACTTATACCCCTGGACCTGGTGAGACTCTCTCGACACACGCATTCTGAAGCTTTTCAACTCCCCCTAATCAGTAAGCAATTCATCCAGTAGAGCTTTTTACCCTGTACAATAGCCAATTGGAACAACCTGCCAGCCAACGCAGTTACAGGACCAAGTTTGGAGATTTTCAGACAGAAGATCTCCAGCTTGCAACATTAATAGATATTGCAGTTTTCACGCTATCAACTTTTCATCTCCTCAAATTGCAGTTCTACACGCACACTATCAGCTTTTCTCTTTCTTCCAAATATTTTATTACTTTCTCTTACAGCATTTTAGCACACACATGGAGTCTATAAGCCTTGAAGAGAGCGTTGACTCGTACCCGGAAAAAGAAGAAGAATTACAGACAACACAACACAGTTAACAGGACAACCGTTAACGATGCCATGACATGGACTTGAATTTATAAATGATTTATACTACAAAAGTACAAATACAATTTTAACAATTGAACAATTACAATAATTGGATCAAGATCATTACACACCCATTCCCTTGACGGCCAGGGGTGTGAACTGGAGTAAAATCTGATCTTTTTCAACATAAAATCATTTTATAAGCTATATCTATTAAACTAACTGCGCATACCATTATAGGCAAGACCAACAGATAAAGGAAAAGTTTGCTAACAGATAGAAGGCAAAGAGTGTGCGTAAGTGGTGCAGAGTCAGACTGGCAAAAAGTGATCAGTGGTGTACCACAGGGATCAATACTCGGCCCAATGTTATTTGTTATCTTTATAAACGACATTGACTCAGCTGTAGTAAGCTCCCTGTTAAAGTTTGCTGATGACACAAAAACATTGAGGCAAGTTCGTGAAGTTGAATATGTTTTCACTCTCCACGAAGACTTCCATTCTATGTATAAATGGAGTCAGAATTGGCAGCTATTGTTCAACTTCACTAAATGCAAATGCCTGCACATTGGATACAACAACCCAAACTATGACTATTTTATGGGAGATGTACGTATAAAATCGATAGATATGGAAAAAGACCTAGGAGTACGCATTCATAAATCACTGAAAGTAAAGGAGCAAGTAAACTACGTAGTCAAGAAAGCAAATAGAATACTAGGGACAATTTGTAGGACCTATACAGACAAAAGCATGAAAAACATCAAAAACTTAAATATCAACTTGGTCATCGTAAACTGCCAACAGGCATGATGCCCACATCGAATGATATAGACAAATTAGAAAGTGTCCAGAGGAGGGCCACGAAGATGATCACTGGAATCTCTAAGCGCCCATATTATCTGAGATTGCGAAAGTGTGGCCTCCTGTCTCTACAAGATAGGAGGAAAAGGGCTGATATACTAGAAGTTTTCAAGATTATTAATGGATTTACTGATATATATATACCAAGAAAATATTCGAGCTAATCCATCCCCCCCCCCGTCCAGGAAGACACAAGTCAATAGTTCGACACCACAATCGACTAGATGCACGCCACAAGTTCTTTTCACAGCGAGTAATCAAGCCATGGAATACCCTACCAAGCGATTGTGTCAATGCACTAACAGTAAACAATTTCAAAACAAAATATAAAAATTACTGCCATAATCACCAATTGGGGGGCTACATATGAGCCAGAAGTCTCCCTGCCCCAAACCCTTTCAAGGTATGATAATATCTTTATTGCCCAAGTATCTTTTAGCGAACCAACTTTTCATAAAATTCCAACCACTGAAACTGCACGTCTGTTCTATAGTAAACATACTAATACTATAGAGTATAGTCAGTAAAATTCATTATGACTACTTTGAAATGCTCAGTATTGAATATTATAGATGTTCGAGGTTAGGAAATTATCTGTTTTTTATTGCTAATGGATACAGATTGACTCCATTATCAGTAAATGTTGTACTGTTTGTAGTCCTTTTCCTCAAATCACTCTAACGATTCATTCACCTACCTTTACCCATGTTCTGATGTAAACTCTATTATTTGTCCTTCTGATAATTCTTGATGGCCATTTATCGGCTATTTGTCAGTAGACTTAAAACAGTTACATTTGTTTTTCTTCTAGTGAAGTGTCCTGTGATTGGTGAAGTTGAGCCATGTCAGGTTACTACACAGACCCGTTCTGGGACTACCTCTACCAGCTGCGACAGACGGGTGTTCTCTGTGACATCCAGCTCTTTGTGAAGAACCAGCAGGACGAGTTTGTCTCGATCTTCGCCCATAAAGTTATCCTGGCTGCATCGAGCTACTATTTCCAGTCGTGTCTCTCCCAGGGGGAGCTGCTGGACATCTACAACTTCGATGGCATCCACGTTGACAACCTACAGATTGTTCTTGACTACATGTATCATCAGATCTCATGGAGTGAACTGCAGTGCAATGCAGAGGCAACCATTGCTGCAAAAACACTCGGGATAATGGAGCAGACATCACCACCCGATCCTGTCTTGGACCGGTCAGTTTTGAAAGATACGGACGGCAACAAAGTGCTGCTGGTGAAGCGATTCAGTACAGGTAGGAAGGCCAACAGCAATGGTGCAGCAAAGACCTCTTCCATGTCAAAACGAGTTATCTTGCCACATGAGGAGATTGCCAAATTAATTGTGAACCGAAGGAACACAAAACCGTCTCCACAGGCTCGTCTTGGAAAGCTAGGCATGGATGAACTTGGTGACCATGGCAACAATGAGAGGCCAGATGGCACAGTCAACACCATCCGGCTGGTTGATATACCACGAGAGGACGGAGAGATGATGAATTTGGAGGAATCTCCACAACAAGCCATGTTTGATAGCGACCCTGCCCCCAGTAATCTGCCATTGCACTCGCCAAATCATCATGTGAACACAGTAGTTGTAGATCAACAAGGGATTGTGACGATGTATGCACAGGAAGTAGGGGAGATAAGACCTGGCGAAGCTGATGCAGGGTGCCAGCATACTGCCCTGCTTCAGGGTGTAGAGGACCCCAAGCCGTGCGACCAACATTGTGAACAGCAGTTGGCAAGTTTATCCAGTGAGAAGGAGCAGATGTTTTTGAGTGTATCCTCTGAACAAGAATCTGTACTGGCAGACGGACATTCTGATAGAACTCCAGAAGCAGCCGATCAAGACTGTCATGAGGTTACGACTGGGATAACAGGAAGTGATATCATTACAGGAGACACTGACATCCCCACTGGTGCCAATGCTGAAGATGAAATGATTGCAGCAATAGTTGATGATGTCAGTGAAGATCAAATACAATCTGGGGATGCTACACCTGCTATTTCTGGTGATGTAGAAATCCCCACTGCGAGTATTGATAATGCAGTGACGTTGCAGACTGTTTCCAGTGGAGAAGATTGTAAAACAGATGTAAGGAGGCAGGCTCTTGGTGATGGTGATATCACAGTAACATATCATGATGACAATCTCAAAGTAAATAAAACGCCAAAACCAGTTGAAATAGAAACCGAGAGTGTTCCACCAGATGATGATCGTCCAGCAGCACAGAAAAAGCAGCCAACCACTGGTAGAGCGGTGGGCAAGCAACGATTGCATCGAGAAAAGGCAACAAATTTGACTCATATAGATACCCCGACACGGTCACGTAGGATACGTCGTCCCCCGTCCGATAAGATATATGAATGGTCATTGCCATCAATGCGTAGACACGACAATGAGCCGACGAAGGTGCCGAGTGAAGTAAGCAATGTAGAGGCACCTGTAGAGAGCTCCACAAAGGAGCCTGCAAGACAGACGAGAACAAGACTGAGAGTAGTCGTAAAGAAGGAGACAGAAAGCAACTCGGGGACTGCACCATCAAAAGACACATCTGAAGGGGCAGAACTTGTGATGTCTTTGGGTGATGGGGAGAAGACCATGACACGCACAAGGTCAAAGAGGAAGGCAATCTTGCTGGAGTTGGAAGAAGTCCCAGGCAATGGAAATGGTGGGAACAAGAAAACAAAGGTTGTACCTGAGGAGGAGGAATCAGACGATATGTCACCAGCCATGCAGACCGTGTCAACAAGAATCTCCAAGGATGCAGAAGATGACACTCCTGAAGGGACGCCAGTGATCCCGGTGAAGAGAAGAAGAGGCAGACCAAAGATCAAGAAAGAGATAAAGATGGAACAGTTGGAGGATTCAAACGAGAGTGAATCTGACGCCATCAGAAGGAGTCTGGCAGAAAGCAATATTCAGATGGAATCCAACTCAGGGCCGTGCGTGTGCTCCTGGTGTGGCAAGGTCTTTAAGAACAACACGGGACTGTGTATTCACGAAAACTGGGTGCACAAGGGTTTGGGGCAGCGGGAGGGGTCGACGACCCACGAATGCACCATCTGTAACAAGGTTTGCAAGAGCTTCGCAGCACTGCGCAATCACGAGATGCAGAAGCACAAGATGGAGCGCGAGTGGCCTTGTGAGACATGTGGCAACATCTTCAGGAAGGCAAAGGAGCTGAAGAAACATCGAATGCGAGAACACAAAGAGGAGCGGTACGAGTGTGACGTGTGTCAGGCGATGTTCATCTCGCGCGAGGGCTGGAAGATTCACATGTACAAACAGCATACAGATGGTACATGTCTTTAATCTACTAATAATTACACTTCTTCGTAACAAAATGATCTGTGTGAGTGTGGGTGTCTGTGAGGGCATCTGTGAAGGTGTTTGTGTGTGTCTTCAAGTGTCATGTTTGGTGATGCCATTGGGTAGTTTTTTAAACCATTTGTTTGGACTATTGATATACAGGTATTTTGTTCTTAGCCTGCCACTAGCTTTTGTCATTCACTACTTTCTTAATAATTATTATTTCAATATGCCTGTTTCTCAACATACAGTGTACATCCTATAAATTTTAATTGTTTTCGTCTCAAGTTTTTTCCCGTGACTGTCTTTGGTGTCTTGCTCATGTAGAACCTTATAACTCGAGAGAGTGTTGCAGCCAAGCCATGCCACATGTGCGAAGTCTGCGGAAAAGTCTTCAAGATGAAGCATGAACTTAAGATCCACTGTAAGATTACGCACTCAACTCGTCGTGACTTTGCTTGTCAACTTTGCGAGCGATCATTCAAGAACAATGTCACGCTGACTCGACACTTGCTGACCTACCATAGCAATGTGCGCAATTATCACTGTGACGGTATGTAACGTTGACTGAATATTACATAGATTGTTTAATACTTCCTTCTCATCATCAATTTGAATATTTTTATCAATGAAGTATGTAAAACACTTCAAGCTTTTATTTTAAAGGGAAATAAATGGGCCTATGCCCCAACAGGATTTATTAAAACATAGCCAATTACGAATATCACGCCAGTGGTTTACTAGGAAAACCTTGATGAACACAGCAACTTAATTTCATTTGCCACGCTGTTAGATAACATCACAAATTTCATAGTTTAAAAAACTTTGCTGGCCAAATGAAAATATATTTGTATACACATATTCCTATACTTTCCAATGGGATACGGCCATGCTGTTTGCATCCAAACTCAACTTTGTTTACTAAATTAGTCCTCTTTCTGACAAAATAGTATTTTTGTTTGAAACTTTGTGTTGGTTCTGTGTATGCCGACCTCACTTAATATGTCGCAATCAGTCTAGGTTATCCAATTTTCATAGAATTGTGCATGTGCATATCTGTTGCACTGGTTAACATGTCAACCAGTGAAATGACTGGAACCTCCCAGTTTTAGAACACATTCTGAGTAAACCACTGGCGTAATATTCTTGATTTTAGTTATATGATAAAAAGAACATTTGTTTAGCAACATAAATCTAGATAAATCCATTAGGGGGCGCTTAAAATACATTTATATGCACAACGTTGATAACTTATGTAAATGATGATAAATTAATAAAAGAATAAGTTATATAGAAGATAAATATTAAAGATATATGATAATAAAAAGTAAAAACATGGTGTAAAATTGATATAAAACATGTAAAGATGATAATAAAATATAATATTAATTAATTATTCAAACAGGCAAACAAATAAAAATAAATAAGTAGTGCACGATATATAGTTTTTATTATCTCTTACGTGCATAGCCCCAAAACCATGACTTTTGTTTCGTTTTAAGGATAATACACTAGTAAAAGAACAGTGTAGATGTATTATCACAGAGAAAAGTAAATAAATGGAATAAATTGTCTACTCGTGTTAATACTACTGCTAGTAATGTCAATATGGTTTAAAAACAGAAATGACAGATCTGACATGGCCACCAACTTCTTTGTCCATTTGCTATCTGGAGCTTGTTGGTTTGGTTGGCGGTTTAGTCTTATTGAATGTCTAGCAGCCCCTGTAGATGTGAGAAAACACCCCTGGTTTTGATAAAGCATGTTTAGACATACCTTTGTGGTTGCAGTTTGCAACAGGGCGTTCAAGACTAATATGGACATGAAGAAGCACAGAGAGAGGCACTTCAGGGAAAATGATCCTCTCACCAAGGAGGGCAAGCGTGTTCGCAAACACCCTGATGGTCTTGACTATCCCTGTCAGTTCTGTGGAAAAGTCTTCTATGTGAGTATATGTTAGGGATATGTTTACCAGTAATTAAAAAAATTCAGTTATGATTACAGTATTGTACCTTAGAAAATTTACCGACTTGTGGTTCATTAGCATAATTTTATGTTGTATAACGGCTAGGCATGCTGATATCCATTTGATGTTCACAACTATAATGCTAACTATAGGGATTCTCAGAACGAGTCAGCTGTGTGTTATCCAGGAGGATAATGCGACTGGTCTAGAGCTTTTACCATGCATTATCCTTCTAGATAACACCTGCTATGACCCAACACCACCAAATAGTCTGTAATAACCCTTCTTCTCAAAGTTCTCATTGGCCTAAACGTCTGACAGACTGCAGCACCAGCCAATGAGAACTTTGAGAAGACGGGTTATTACAGACTATTTGGTTGGCCCATCCGTAATGGTAAACTGCGAACTTGTAATATTACAAGCATGTTTACAGAGGTAGGAAGTGGAAAAAGTACGCTCAAATGTTACCATCCAGCTAACACCCTCGTGACATCAGTTTAGTGATGTCACTCGAGTGTTGCCATCCAGCTAACACCCTCGTGACATCAGTTTGTTGATGTCACTCGAGTGTTGCCATCCAGCTAACACCCTCGTGACATCAGTTTGTTGATGTCACTCGAGTGGGCCATCCAGCTAACACCCTTGTGACATCAGTTTGTTGATGTCACTCGAGTGTGGCCATCCAGCTAACACCCTCGTGACATCAGTTTGCTGATGTCACTCGAGTGTGGCCATCCAGCTAACACCCTCGTGACATCAGTTTGCTGATGTCACTCGAGTGTGGCCATCCAGCTAACACCCTCGTGACATCAGTTTGCTGATGTCACTCGAGTGTGGCCATCCAGCTAACACCCTCGTGACATCAGTTTGCTGATGTCACTCGAGTGTGGCCATCCAGCTAACACCCTCGTGACATCAGTTTGCTGATGTCACTCGAGTGTTGCCATCCAGCTAACACTCTCGTGACATCAGTTTGCTGATGTCACTCGAGTGTGGCCATCCAGCTAACACCCTCGTGACATCAGTTTGCTGATGTCACTCGAGTGTGGCCATCCAGCTAACACCCTCGTGACATCAGTTTGCTGATGTCACTCGAGTGTGGCCATCCAGCTAACACCCTCGTGACATCAGTTTGCTGATGTCACTCGAGTGTTGCCATCCAGCTAACACTCTCGTGACATCAGTTTGCTGATGTCACTCGAGTGTGGCCATCCAGCTAACACCCTCGTGACATCAGTTTGCTGATGTCACTCGAGTGTTGCCATCCAGCTAACACTCTCGTGACATCATCAACAGTTTATTATTCCCTAAGTAACTTAGTACAGTCAAATCTCACTTTACCTCAGTAATACAGCGACCTTGCCATTGTGGCCACCTCAGTAATACAGCGACCTTGCCATTGTGGCCACCTCAGTAATACAGCCACCTCGCCATTGTGGTCACCTCAGTAATACAGCCACCTTGCCATTGTGGCCACCTCAGTAATACAGCCACCTCGCCATTATGGTCACCTCAGTAATACAGCCACCTCGCCATTGTGGTCACCTCAGTAATACAGCCACCTCGTCATTGTGGCCACCTCAGTAATACAGCCACCTTGCCATTGTGACCACCTCAGTAATACAGCCACCTCACCAGTATGGTCACCTCAGTAATACAGCCACCTCGCCATTGTGGTCACCTCAGTAATACAGCCACCTCGCCATTCTGGTCACCTCAGTAATACAGCCACCTCGCCATTGTTGCCATTATGGTCACCTCAGTAATACAGCCACCTCACCATTGTTGCCATTGTGGCCACCTCAGTAATACAGCCACCTCGCCATTGTTGTCACCTCAGTAATACAGCCACCTCACCATTGTTGTCACCCTGGGAGAGTCCCAAATTATTTCCATAACAATAAAGTATAGGACATTAGTCCGGCTAATACAGTCACCTCATAATTCAGGCCCAGTCCTGAGGGTGACCTTAATAGTGAGGTTCCACGGTACCTTTAAATCAGTTGACTGTACAGAAATAGACTACCGGTACACAAGCATGACTGTTTGTCTACTGTTACAGAAGCGCTACCTGGCGACAGCGCACGAGAACCTGCAGCACCGACAGAAGGACCAGGGGGTGTCGTACACGTGCACCGTCTGCAACAAAGTGTTTCCCATCAAACACTACCTCATGCAACACATCAGCAACAAGCACCGCCCGCGCCGCTTCAAGTGTCTACGGTGCCAGCGCGAGTTCGCGCAGCAGTATGAACTTCGCAAGCACCAGCAGCAACCGGGTCGTTGCCAGGGGCGACCAGATTTCATGAAGCCGTATGAGTGCGAGCACTGCGGCCGCAAGTTCACCCTGAAGGGTAACTTGACGAAGCACATGCAGGCTGCAGGGCGGTGCAAGCGCGTGCACCAGGCACAGGTCATTGACTACATTGTGGTCGTTGAGCAGGACGGTGATGCTGAGCCGGCGGGTCACGCCTCGGAGGAGTCGCTGGAGACTGCGGAGGCACTTGCAACTCTGCAAACAGCGCAGGCGTTGCAGCTGCTCCAAAACCCGGAGACGCAGCACACCAGCTCCGAGTTGCCAGGCAACCAGGAGATGCAGATGCTGCAAGAGTTGGATGGAACTGTGGTGATGGAAGAGTCGGAAGCTGGGGAAGGGGCCTTAGGAGAGGCCCAGGGGATGGGGGAAGAGGACATGGGGACGATGCTGCACATCACGGATGGGGAGGGGGGAGACGGCCAGGTGCACATCCTGGAGATCCACCCCGGGGAAGGGAATGAACAGACGCAGCAGATAGAGATCTCTGAGGAGCTCGTGGCACAGCTGGGGGGAACTCAGGAGAACATCATTGTACAGATTGTCCCTGCAGACAGACAGGGTGCGCAGGGGTACGAGGAGACTCGGTGACAGATATGAGGAAACTAGGTGACAGATATGAGGAGACTCGGTGACAGATATGAGGAAACGAGGTGAAAGATATGAGGAAACTAGGTGACAGATATGAGGAAACTAGGTGACAGATATGAGGAGACTAGGTGAAAAATATGAGAAACAAGTTGACAGATATGAGAAACAAGGTGACATATATAAGGAGACAGGTTGACTGTTTGAGGGTCTGGGAATATAAAAACAATGAGACATTACAATTGCAAGGGAAACACTTATTAAATTTACTATATATGACAAATACTCTACTATGTATTTTTGAGGGGAAAAAACGTTGTTCTCTTTCAGTCTTTACACAATTTCAAGATACAAGTTTTTTCTTGATGGCTTCTGGGCCGTAGATTTATAAGACATTTGTAGAGAAAGTGTGTGTTTCGGTTGACAAATGTCTAATGGTTATAATTATATTATTGTATGTTATAATAAATTTATGCCAATCAAACTGGTGACTGGTTTTTGCATTGTTAATTACTCAATCAGTACAAGTTTCTTTGGATGAATACACATTAGGCAAAATGTTTAAAATAAATTCTCTATAAATGTGAGAATCTAACAATCACTACATCACGTTTTATTGGACATTTTGATAACATACATTGATACATATATGATACATCTATGATACATATACATTACAAGAAATAAGGGAAATTTGGTTAAGTAACATCAGGTCAACCATTACTGGTAACAAAAACGTAACAAGATAATTATAAAAATCAGTTATAAGTAGTCATCAAAGCCTACCCCAATGTCAGGATTATTATGTTGATTCTACTTCATTTCATACAATGTAAATATACCAAAGTAGATCAGGCATATTTATTAAACCATGTTTCACATAACAGAGACGGTGAATGTTTTAATGGGTGTATGTTGACAATAGGTAAATACGAACAATAAATTGTAATTTCAAAATGATTCCTGTGATACTAATTAGCATGTTCGCTAATTTATGTTTATGTTAACAAAGGATAGCACCACAAATTATGGGCTGGCACACAAAACAAAAACCAAAGTTAACAAACATTTATAAAAACAACACATTTCACACATGCGTACTACTGATTGTACAGTGCCCAAAGTTTAAATTGGCAAGTACAATAAATTTTCGTTTCAAAATTATTCCTGTATAACTAATTAATATTTTCACTAATTAGTACTCATTATAACAAAGCATAGCACCACATGTTATAGCTGGCATGCACAACAAAAACCAAAGTTAACATAAACATTAATAAAACAATGTGAATGAATATTACATAACTAATCCGTTCACATTCTCAGCTATTCTACAGCCCAAAGTTTCGATTGGCAAGTACATTATGTACAGTGGGTGCAAATAGGACTTCTCCTTCATACAAGTATAATAAACATGTTTAAAAAATAGATATGGTATATGTATAAACTGGCACAGAACTTGATCACACTATCACCATCAAGTAATTTTTTTTTTTGCAAATGAGAATATAAAAGCTATTTAAACCTCAACTATGCAATTTATGTAGAAAACAGAGTTGCCTCAAAAATCACAATGACACAACATTATGTATTTAGCATTTTAGATGTGTCCCCAAAATATGCAATTACAAGTTACAACACCAAAATTAAATTAAACACGGCACACCTGATAGTGAGGACATTTTTATGTACCCCCATGGGTGCATTTCCAACAATATTTACCACCGGGGTATGCACAATATTCATTTAAAGCTGATTCTTTTATATAACAAGACCCCCACAGATTCAATTGTGCCTTTCAAAATTGCACAATATCAAAATTTTCAAGATCTTTTATACAACAACTCTAGCCAGTATATAGCTTTACAATGTTTACTTGCATATAGTTTAAGGCAACCAATAACACAAACACGAATTGCTATATTCTCACAGTTCTGATGTGATGATGATGAGTTTTCCATAAATCACTCGTTGGTTACTTTTGAAATAGGAAAACATGGAAGTGATCCAACCTTCAATATGTCAGGTAAATGTAACACCCTCATTAATTATGCATAATACATTTTAGCACCAACGAATAATATTACTACAACAGTATTTATTCAACCTCGCTTGGGTCTACAAGAACTGGCATAGGTCATACATTGGACGGTCTCTTTTTAATGGATAGAGCAGGCTGGTCTACATCTAGATCACACTACTAGTTGCATATCTAAGATCTCGAAGAGAGGTCAAGCTTAGTCACCATGCTACCGTGTAGTAATGCAACAGATTACATGTGAAAAAAAATCAAAACTTGAATTGCCCCCCCCCAAAATGCAGCTGGACACTACGTATGCCAATAATGCCCATCATTTGTGTACTTTTAAATTATGACCTCTCATATTTTGTTTGCTTTGTTGCCATAAGCGAAACTATAACGTGTGTGCACCACATTACACTAGTACATTTTCTCTCTCAAATGCAAATTTACAATATTTTACAGATGATATTACAAATCACTAAATATTACCATGCTCTCAAAAAGGGTTGGCTTTGGTGGATTTTAATAAGCATGGAGTTGTTTAAAGGGCGTCCTATAAAATAAAAATTTGGTGAAAATGTTTTGCTACTACCACTGTATATTTCACATGGCATAAGGTTCAAAAGACCACACCATACCATTTACTGATTTACACGTTGTAAATTTAAATATATATTTAATATGAAAAAAGCATGCACTGTTTATAAGCAAGTCATTCGTCAAACATTTCAATGACGTGTCGACGCAACAACACCGGCATATGCCATGCAGAGAGATTCTCTTTCTTGCGTCCAGCTGCCTTCCACACGCCAAGTCGACTCAGGTCGCACAGAGTGCGTGTCTTTGTCATGAAACGTCTGAAGAGTTCCTGTACGTAGGAGATGATCGAGTCAGACATGCCGTCGCTCTTTGCCTCCACGAGCACCTGGGTGACCTGGTGGTATGCCTGCACCACTTTATCTTGGTCCATGTAGAAGAGCAGGTTGAGTATTTGTGGCACACAGTCTGTTTGACGCCATCGTTCGAATGCGTACAAACCACCCATCATCTTACACAGCGTTGAGAAGTAGTGACTAATGGGATAGAAACCGCTTGGCGCTGCCACATTTGGACTAGCACCATGGAGAAGCAACATGCGACATACGTTGCTGAGATCAATGAACATGTGACCCATCGCATGCTGCATCGCGAGTGCCTTCATCAGATCATGCAGCGGCGTCTCACCGAAGCTGTTAACATGGGCGGGGTCGGCACCATGCTCGAGCAGTGACAGCACGCACTGGTCAAGGTACTGCTTCATATGTGGTCGCCACGCATCGGACGACTGCAGTGGCATGAGAAAGGCATTGAGTGCTGAAGTGTACAACTCACGACCGATCATCGGCAGCTCAGACACATCGGCATCTGATGAGCGACTCGTAATATGCTGCACCTCGTCGAAGTCGGTTCTAGCACCGGCCGCCAGTAGGGTTTGCAACGTCTCGATGTGGTACTCAGGAACACTCGATGGATTATAGTCCTTCTCCTGGATCAGGGAGTATAGCAGACTGTACAGTGGGTAGGAGCCGATGAGATCCGAGTTGTTCACATCGAAGTTGTGCCGTATTAGCACGGCGGTCGACTGAGGAAGACCCTTGTGTCGCTTGCCCTGACCTTTGCCCGTCTGGAACGCTGACGCGTACATGTACATGAAGTGGTATGGGTTCATGCCATTGAGGACGGTTGTCATTGACACCCCGTGCTTCAACAGCACATCCAGGCATTCATCCATCTTGTGTCTGAGCGCCTCCTTGGCTGCCCGTCTTGTATCGCCTTCGTCAGGGTTGTCAGACAAGATTAACTGAAGCGACCTGGTGGAGTTGACCTGGACTGCCCTCTCAAGGGCACTGAAGCGACCATTGGAGAACATCGACTTTGGCTTCGGTGGCAAATAATTGAGCATGACATAGACACATTTGATGTTGCCCGACAAGGATGCGACGTCGACCGGTGTCAACTCGTGGTGATCCTTTATTATGTCAACAGGCGGCGAGGTCACCTCTGTGGACGGCACCAGCTGTGCCATATACAGCCATGTCACCGGAGAGATGGTGACGTCATAGTCACTGGGTCTTTCTTGAAGCAGAATACTTGCAATCAATGAATGGCCGATGTGACATGCGAGGTGCAGGTACGGCACACTGGGGGGGCGGTGCGTCTCTTGGAAATATCCCTTCATCAGCAGCAATCGCACCACCTCTGTATGCTGCCACAAGATGGAGTAGTGGAGGATGTTGAGGTCATGTTCGTCGCGCACATCCTCGATGCTGGTGCGTGACTGTTGGTCCAGTAGAGGTCGGATGACATCAAGGGGTTGTAACTGTTTGACGGCATCGACTAGTGAGCCCTTCCATGCTACGGCATCCCTACATGGTGCGTAATTCAATGTCTGCGCCGTCTTGAAGGTTGTCTTGTCCACTCCAAGAATAACCTCCCGTGGCTCACTCCTACAGGCAAATGGAATGCACTGAAGCATATGGACAATGGTTGGTAAATGGGACATATTCCATAGATATTGCACACATAATTGTAATGTGTGATCAATAGATGCACTTACTGCTTATTCCTATAAATGGATCCACATATTTCATAGCTATCAACAGCTGCACTTAGTGTTTATTCCTATGAATGGTTCCACATAATATTCCATAGCTATTGCACATGTCACGTAATTGTAATGTGTGATCAACAGCCGCACTTAGTGTTTATTCCTATAAATGGATCCATAAAGATCTACCATTCAGAATAAAATAATAAAACTATAAATTGTATTCAGAAATGTGGGACTAAATCATAAATGATACAAATTGCAATAAGCCATGGTAATGATAAGCCATACAGATTCATACATTTGTATGTCATATTCCCTAGTATCTCATCAAAATAAGCAAAAAAACTTGCCATAAATGCCAGATGCAATGCTTACTATTTTCACTGTGTACCCTGATGACATGGAAACATTACCAACAAGGATTAATGATTGGGGGGCGGGGGTGGCAAGGGTCTCAATTTTAATATGAGTGGTTTATTTGCAGAGTTTTCGTTCTGTATAATTAGTGAGTCCTTGACAGTTTTTTTCACTTCCATGCGTGGGATCTTTAACTTCCCCTGGCATAGATATAAGGGAACAATGACTTTTATTGGGTAAAGGTCCATTAACCTGGCCAAAATTATTAACGCTATTAAATTAAATTTTTACCTAATTTTTTCGATGCTAATGTGTTCTTTGCATCACCCCCCATCGAATCAGGTACAAAACGGACGTATATTTGTAAAAAATATTGTGTTTGAGCGCACTTTTAGTGCCCAAAACAACGCTATACCGGCAATAGCCGGTGTTGTTAATATGGCGATCATATGAAATGTGCTGTAACAATATCACTGTGGCATCAGAACCGGAAAGGCGATTTTACTGTCAAATATTTTGTACTGCAGTGTAAGAAAATACGAAAAATAGAAGAAAAAGTGCAATTTAATGTTACGAAAAACTCTAAAAATCTACAATTTAATGTTAAAAAAAAAATCGAACCGGACAGGTGATTTCACTGACAAATATCTTGTACGCAGTCTAAGAAAAAACAGAGTTCAATTTAATTTTGAAAATCCAAAAAAAATCCACTCAAAATATCTCGAAAAAAATATAAGATAATGTAAAAAAAAAGCAAAGACATCGCACGTATATCAAAAAAATAATTCAAAGTTCCACATATCGTGCAACTATCTTTAAATCTTATTCATAAGTCATAAACAAGTGTCTTGCTTGCCCAAATCACACAATTTAGTAATAAATAGAGCAAAGGGGAAACTCCGGAGACAGTTCAGCACGGCGCGACCTCTGTTCGTCACGTACCTGGAAGGGTTCCTGTGAATGCAGCAGCACAGGAACCGCCAATGACGTCTCTCGTCACTGCTAGTGTGCATTCGCGACCAATACCCAAGAACAAATGCTTACTAGCAGTGAACTTCACCCAGCAGTCGCCCGAAGACATAAAATAGCTCTTTACAGTGCCAACCATACTTTCACAAAAGAGTTGCTACATTGCTACATTCCAAAACGACAACATATTTTTTTAGTGAAATGTCAAATTTTCCTCATGATATGGTCCAAACATTAGTAATGTCAAAAATAAACACTTCAATGTCCCCTGAAGAATTATTTATTACTGAATTGTGTGATTTGGGCAAGCAAGACACTTGTTTATGAGTAAGATTTAAAGATATTTGCACGATCTGAGAACTTTTAATAATTTTTTATATATGTGCAATGTCTTTGCTTTTTTTACATTATCTTCTATTTTTTTTCGAGATATTTGTTGGCTGATTTTTTTTGGATTCTCGAAATTAAATTGAACTCTATTTTAAGATATTTGTCAGTGAAATCACCTGTCCGGTTAATTTTTTTTGTTTTTTTAACATTAAATTGTCGATTTTTAGAGTTTTTCGTAACATTAAATTGCACTTTTTCTTCTATTTTTCGTATTTTCTTACACTGCGGTACGAAATATTTGACAGTAAAATCGCCTTTCCGGTTCTGATGCCACCGTGATATTGTTACAGCACATTTTGGATGATCGCCATATTAACAACACCGGCTATTGCCAGTATAGCGTTGTTTTGGGCACTAAAAGTGCGCTCAAACACAATATTTTTTACAAATATACGTCCGTTTTGTACCTGATCCGATGGGGAGTTATGCAAAGAACACATTAGCATCGAAAAAATTAGGTAAAAATGTCATTTAATAGCGTTAATAATTTCGGCCAGGTTAATGCACCTTTACCCTTTTATTGTCTATTCTGAAACCTCCCATCTGTTTTAAGCGCCAACCTCCTATCTCCCACCGTTTTGGGACACCTCCCACCAACCCCACCTCCCACCAACCCCACCTCCCACCAACACCACCTCCCACCTATTTGTGAGATGGTCGAGCTGCCTTTTACTGCGTCCAATTTTAACCATTACATTTTAGGTTGCTCCCCTGAACTCTTCGGTTTCAGGACATATATCTGTAACTTAATATCGCCAAGCCTAACCCAGGTCATTTTGTTTATCTCAATATCTGTCCTGATTCAGTGATTGTCAGGTCAAACTAGGTTTATCTGCGGACAATAACAGCCCAGTAATTGGGTTTACAACTGTACACACCCAGTTACTACAACAAACAACTTACCCGTTACTAACACTAGACGTAAAATACGTTCCACTCAACCGCACTCTATGCGTGGGAAATTCGAAACAACACGCCACTCTCAAATTGCTGTCAAATTTCGTTGCTGAGATCTAGGTCAAGTGAGATATCTATGTCAAGTTCCAGTGCGAAAACGAGGTAATTCCCGGTCATGCTCCGTTGCTCGCGTTCTGACATCCGGGCAACTCCTGCTAAATAGTTACGTGGCTTTCGTACGTTTGTTTTGTTTTGTTGGATCGATAGTTCGTCGAAGACGGCTCGGTTAACGGCATCGACGTTTGTTTTACCACATTGGGTATGTATATAACTGGTTGTTTTATGTTATTATGTGTTGTTATTCCAGTAGCAGCCTGTGCTTGCTGGATGAATCAGAATCATCGTTGCTTCCGTGTCATGTTGATATTTGTCTTTTATAATCTGATGTATATGCGCTTCCGTCAGTTGGCGCTGTGCCTTGCATGAGCCGTAGCGTCAACATTCGCGTTTGTTCATTCGTTCATAGCAAGTATATCTTTTCTTACTGTTTTCTGAATTTAGTTGTGTTGTTTTCTTTAACTTCGTTGAAGGTATTCGTTTCTTTAAACTCATATATGATATATGGGTAACATACGTTTTAAGATTGTTGTTATTGTTAACAGAACATTTAATCATTACATAAACAGGAAATAAAATAAACAAAATAGATGGACGTGTCAGGACATATGGTAACATTGTGCTGGCAATAAGTGATAGCCATACAACATTTTGAATTTTTTTATAAGACATTACATGGCTTAGTCGCCCTGGACATCTTCCCCAAGGCCCAACTTATACCCCTGGTGAGACCCTCCCGATTCTGAACCTTTTCAACTCCCTGTAATCACCAAGCAATTCATCCAGTATAGCTTTCTACCCTGTACAATAGCCAATTGGAATAACCTGCCAGCCAACGCAGCTACAGCACCAAGTTTGGAGATTTTCACATAGAAGATCTCCAGCTTGCAACATTAATTAATATTGCATTTTTCACAGTATCAACTTTTCCTCTCCTAAAATTGCAGTTCTACACGCACACTATCATCTTTTCTCTTTCTTCCAAATATTTTATTACTTTCTCTTACAGCACTGAGCCTATAAGCTTTGAAGAGAGGGTTGACTTGGAAGAAGAAGAATTTCTCAACATTTGTATAGCATTTATAATTATATGTCATGAAATTGTAGTAACTGTCTATCACTGAGACTGAGTGGTCGTCTTCGGAAGTTCTTCTGTCCCAATATGATCTACAGCATATACCATGTTAACCTCATCATGTTGAAGGCTGCAGTAGTGGGTCGACGACAAGTTACACATTTACCCTCTGTGTGGGGTCTGTTCCTGACAAAGACACCATGTAGTTTTAAGAGACCTACAGCTTTCTTAGCAACACATATCACAACTTCCTTGACATCCTTCCTAGATGCTTGGCGAGTCAACAAGTTGTAATTTTGACGAAATAGCTGGGTTGGCCACATGCCTGGGCCTGGCACACAACACCTAGTAAATGTGCACTGGATAACACTGTGTGTGCACATCTACATGTATGCTGTCAAAAGTTGGCAATAATCCATTTGAGTGAAGCATTGTGGGGCACAGTGATCGTGTGGTACAGCGCCAGGCTTTCGGTCGAGGGGACCAGGGTTCGAAACCACCTGCTTCCTTTTCAAAACTTGGGCAATTTTGTTCACGCCACTTTGCCCACGTCTTTCGGAAGAGGCTAAAAGCTGTTGGTCCCTCCTATCTGGCATCTGGAAATAAAAGATCCACACAGAGAAATGGAGAAAACCTGTTATGGATTCAGTGCGCCTCACAGAGCTGGTGGTCTCGCTCTCTAAACTCACTATGCTACCTCCCAGTTTAGCTGTGATTAGCAGTGAAGGGAATATCTCACCAAGCATCAAGCAAGCATTCAACAGGTTACAGTGTTATACTTTTCTGCAGAATGAGAACATTGTAAAGTGCTACATTGAAACTTTCAAGTACAGTTGCTTTGGAACAAACCCTGCATGTCGAAATACAAACTTTCCAACCCTGATTAAATCAATGAAAAGGTGGATATCATATTTTATATTAATAATATTGTGTGACTTTGTTACTTACAGATTGGTAAATCTCACACTACGTGAGTTGATCCAGGATGGCTGACGGAGGAGGGTTTGACCCATGCGAATGCATATGGAACCATGAAAATGCTATGCAACGACTCATGAATCTGGTAAGTGTGCAATAACTGAGAAACAATTAAAGCATTTACAGCAAGAAGTTTTATGTCTATATATATATATATGTGTTGTGCATGCGTGTGTTGACTTGAGCCTTGGAATTCAGAGATAGAGAGATGACTTGAGACTTGACCAGCACTTGGGAGGTTATTGACTAGATATGCAGGTCAATGAAAGAATGTTATTGGTTGCCTGCCAGTGAAGACCTAGAGATGTGACACTATTTGCGTTTATTTTTATGGTTTGTAGATTTATTTTTTGTTTGTGTCAGTTAATTTTGACTTCAACAAGTTTACAAAATTTGCAGAAACAAATTATCTTTGCAGTAATGTCTATATATATATATATATATATATATATATATTAGTGCCCTGCATGGGCTGGGCTTTTGGGCCCACCAACCGGGCTGGGCCTCTACAAAATTGACCGGGCCTGGGCCTACATTTTGCCGGACTGAAAAAATATTAAACACATCGGGCTTGGTTCAGGCCTGGGCCTAGTGTGAGCAGGTCTGGTCTGGGCCTGGACCTAATAAAAATATTATTGCAAACCCAGATTTTTAATATTAATAAAAACTGGTTATAAATTGTGTTTCCAGTTAATGAATTTTTAAAATTATTTCTTTAGCATTGCACAGTTGTAAATTGAGACCTTGCATGGAATTATGAATGACACCAGTGCTTTATATATTGGAATGTAGTTTAACCTCTTTTCAACAATAGAACTTGCAATGGTATACTTTTAATAATGTTGAAGCTCTTTTAATAGACACGTTTCATATAATAAAAATCAATAAACAGTACACACATTAAACAGTACATATTACTACTACACAGTACATACAGATGTTACAGATGTATATTTTTGCCATGAATGTAGCCTTTTGCATAGATCTAATGGCCCCATAAGTTCACTTGGCTGGAAGTAGCCAGCCCCAAATGTTTACTTTAGACATATTTGCAGAGGCAGTCAAGCCATGATTAACCACCAAGGTATCTCCCTTTGACCCTACCAGTGGACATTCTATTGTCTTCCCTTCAAATCTTGCCTGCCTGAATGACCTGCCCACAGGCATCTGCCCAGTACCCACCCCAGTTGGTAGTTGGTATTTTTCAATTGTGTTAACTAGTGACTACTATTTAGTATCTACAATTTTCCCAGTACTGATTCATTCACACTTGTACTAATCGACACCTCTGAACCTGATCAGTGTCAGGCTAGTGTCAGGCCTGCTGGAAATGCTACTGGGTGTCAATGCCAGTGAGTGACATTTAATTGAAATATTAATTAATACAAAATTAACTGTCCTTACTGGTAACATTAATTAATTAAATTAAGTTAACTTAGTTCAGCTAATTCAATTAACTAATAATAACTTAAATTAGGGTTATGGTTTGCATTAGAGTTAATTTAGGGTTAGATAAACAAATCTCCTACCCTAACCATAAGCCAATAAATTAAAGCCATATATAAAAAATATGTTATGATACTTAATAGTAATGACAATAAAAAGTTGATTATTTTTCTTCAGGATATTTGTCTGTTTTAAAAGCAGTTGGTTGTGCTGGATTTGTAGGACTCAACCAGCACACTATGGACAGTAGACAGCGGACTAGTAGACATTATATAATGTTCATATATTATTTTTTTATGTTATTTAATAAAACAATAAGTATGTATTACATTTTATTTGTGTTTCGTTTTTGTTATGAGATAATAGCTTATCTTTTTAAAAAAAATAGTGGGCCGCGGGTATGGGCCGGTCCTGCGTACTGGGCCTGGGCCAAACATTAACGGTCTGGGCCTAACTTCTAGTCTTCTGGTTTAGGACGGTTGAAGAATTTTTGCGGGCCTGGGCCGGGCCTGGATTCTAACTGCTAATTGCGGGCTGGGCTTGGGCTGAAATTATAGGCCCGTGCAGGGCACTAATATATATATATATAATATATCATGGTAATAATTGAATTCACTCATCTTTATATTAGGCAAAATGTGTGCTAATGATAATATTTGAAAATATTAAGTTAATGACGTCAACACGACAAATGGAATTAAACCTATTTACATGCAGTTAAAAAAAGAAATTATAAGGTTTATGGTGTGAAATTAACCTGTTTACTCAGTACTAGTTACATGTTAATGCAGAGGAAAGGCATTGTAGGAACAGCAATAATCATATGTTGTTATAGTTTTAGTTGCATAGGACGTGTGATTCATTAGAATGAATTCACTAATAAATTATTAATGGACACAAATGTGCAAGCATTCTATGGTAGATGATGTGATAGATAGGCATTCTAGATAGGCACTCTGAGTTTTCCCAAGGGAACAGTGACCTGTTGTGCGTGCGTGCGTGCGTGTGCGTGCGTGTACGTGCGTGCGTGCGCGCCAGAATGTTAGTTATACGTTATGAGTAATTTATGAACACACCTATAGTCCTGTCCTAAGTGATGCAAAAGATGGCATTTTGTGGTTTGGCCAAAAATATACATTATCATTCTAATGAGCTTAACTGTATCACTTTTTGAAAATGCTATTATTATAATTTATGGTTATTGGAAGGTGTGTTACTGCGGCTCATTTAAGAATAGCCGTTGGGTTCCGTTTGAATTGGTAACAGAATGGTAAAGCATTCTTACTGACAGTGCTTAAATACAAACTGTACACAGCTGAATCTATATATTAATGCGCTAACTTTGGGGGCAGTCCGAGAATATAGTAATAAGCTAACTTTTGGGGCAGTCCGACAATATAGCAATACACTAATTTTGGGGGCAGTCTGACAATATATTAATTCGCTAACTTTGGGGGCAGTCTGACACTATATTAATACGCTAACTTTGGGGGCAGTCTGACACTATAGTAAAACGTTAACTTTGGGGGCAGTCTGACACTATATTAATATGCTAACTTTGGGGGCAGCCTGACAGTATATTAATACACTAACTTTGGGGGCAGCCTGACAGTATATTAATACACTAACTTTGTTATTATATCATAGTTAATAAAAATGAATAAAGCTATGGCAATGCTACAGTGGGATAAGATACATTATTTATAACCATCCATGGGTAAAGCAGAGACTGTCCCAAATTAAATAATGAGTGTATTTTGACACGCCAAACAGGCGTTAGAATAGCAAGGCTACATCTGTATACATATTTTGATACACACCTACCATAGACGTTAGAATAGCGAGGATACATCTGTATACATATTAATGTTGGTGAATTGTTGTACATTCAGTGGTTTGTTTTCTTCTAGTTACGTCAGTCACAGAGTTACTGCTCAGACAACGAATGTATCCAAGAACGTGAGTCGTCGTCTTCTTTGTTTCCATGGACTGCATATTTTTTAGTGATATGCTTCTGTAATCAAATGGTTGTTTGATCACGAAATGGATCCTAAATAGTGTTTGAATCTAATTGGAAATTGGATGATCTCATTTGAAAAGGTCTTACTTTTTTGAAGTATTGGTCTTAATCAAATCTGATCAACCTAAGTCACAGGTAGCCTTTTATTACCATGATATTTTCATGGTTTTGTGTCGAATCTCTTGTCAACAAATTGAACAGCTACACTCGACAATTATAAATGAATAAATGTAATAAAAGTAATTTTAGCCTCTCTTATAAATTTACTGTTTTGTGAACTCTAGTAGTTGATCAGTAAACGTGACCAGTGTGTTCTTGTCAGACATCAGTCATGTTGTGTGTGAACCACACCCCCAGTAATGTTATGACTATGTTATGTGAATCACACCCCCTAGCAATGTTATGACCATATGTGTGCACCACTCCCCCAGCAATGTTATGACTATATTATGTGAACCACACCCCCTAGCAATGTTGACTATGCTGTGTGTGAACCACACCCCCTAGCAATGTCATGACCATGTTGTGTGTGAATCACACCCCCTAGCAGTGTTATGACCATGTTGTGTGAACCATGCCCCCTAGCAATGTTATGACCATGTTGTGTGAACCACACCCCTAGCAATGTCATGACCATGTTGCGTGTGAACCACGCCCCCTAGCAATGTTATGACCATGCCCGTGATTGCTTCCAGTGCCTGGGCCCCAGGGGAGCCCTGCAGACGGAGGGTTCAGCATGATGATGACCATGATGCTTGGGTGGTTGATTGTCGCAACGGCCCTCTTCCTCTTCCGACCCCAGAGTATGCGTCGGACCGGTGACCAGAAGCCTTCCCTTCCCAGGGTGAGCCATTCCACTGTCACATTGTCTGGTTGACGTCACATTGGGCATCAGTAGTGCTGTTTTGTTGTTTCTCTTTTATCCATATTGTCAAGAATACCCACCCTCCGGACCAGATAATTTGGTAGTTCATAAGTGATTGTCGTGATAACAATATTAAAAAAATTCACAGAATTATCTATGCCATGGTGCTGCCAGTCAATATATTGATGACAGTAACACCTAGCAATGTCTTGCCCTTGTATTATGTAACTTGGGACAATTGAAGAAGACAACATTGTCAACAGTTGTACACAACTGATAGCACTGCGGACAATTGTACGCAATTGATAACACTGCGGACAACTGTACACAACTGATAGCACTGCAGTCAATTGTACGCAATTGATAGCACTGGAGTCAATTGTACACAATTCATAGCACTGCGGTCAATTGTACGCAATTCATAGCACTGCGGTCAATTGTACGCAATTGATAGCACTGCGGATAATTGTGTACAATTGTCGGGTCGTCGGTTTAATTTTGTTTAATTCGCCCCACTTTTACTCTTTCTATGAACAACCGAATTACCCTTCATAGTTATTGCATACAATTGATAGCACTGCGGTCAATTGTACGCAATTTATAGCACTGTGGATAATTGCATACAATTGATAGCACTGCACACAATTGTACACAATTATCAGTGCTATCAATTGTACGCAATAACTATGAAGGGTATTTCTGTTGTTCATAGAAAGAGTAAGTGGGGTGAATTAAAAAAAATTAAACCAACGACCCGACTGTGGGGTCATAGATGAACCCGACAGTTTAGTTAGTGTACCGTGTTTAACGAATATTTTGTCTCCTGCCGTTCTTTGCTTTTGTTAAACATATTACACCATAGTGCTTCTTTTACAGTGGACACATCTAGTATAAGGTAGATGTAAGGAAATCAACATTTTAGCATCAAGTGGAATAAACACCCTTCCATATTCCACACAGACAATGCAAATATTTGACTAATTACCTTGATGCCCCATTTTATGGTTTTGTTATTTGTTCATCACCACTATCTGGTGACATAGTCAGAATTATATTGTGGACCTTAACTTTCTAGTTGTAAATTCCAAGTTTGTTTTACTCCGTTGGTGATGTTTTACTCCATTGGTGATGTTTTAGTCCAATTTGTGATCTTTTACTCCATTGTTGATGCTATAATGCTCTTGTCATCCTCATAAATCTGCTTATTATTCGACAAAGCTGATGTTGCGAATCTGTTCTCCAGGGTGGCAACAACGACCAGCCGCCGGCGCCACCTGTGTCATAAGCATGAACCAATCTTGGCCATGCGTCGTGATTTGGCGATCACAGATGCGTAGTCGCCAAAGAAGTCGCTCTCGTTGTCCAACTTGGTTGTGTTGCGCAGTTGAATTGGTCCAAGTTGCACAAACACACACAATAAAAGGCCACATAAAGTCTGCCGTCTTCAACTCTCTTATTCACATTTACAGGTGTTGGTGAAGCATCAACATACAGCAGGGGTGGAGGAGAGGTTCTTGGCGAGGTGTCATCACAGGCTTTGTCTTACTGTGGAATATGAAGGAGGCCATCTTGTTAGCTCGTTGGACAATCGCTGCGATTATTTAGGCATGATCTTATGAAACAATGGTGTTCTATTCTCTATCTCCTGTGGTTGCTTTGTGGGGGAGTTTGGTGTTTTCTTGTTTCTCGTTATATCGGATTTCTGGTTTCAGGTATACGCACAAACATATCTAATCTATCCATGACCAGGAAGGCCATGTTGACATAAATTAGTTGTATGCACACCAACGCTGTAACTGGACGACAAGGAGATGGGCACAGTGCTATTTATAAACATAGGAACATCAACACCCTTTAAATGCTGAAACTTACATGAATTGTATTAAAATGTTAAGGCTATGGGCTCTGTTTTACTTGCTTAAAGCACTGGGTATCATATATATATAATAATTATATATTCAAGATGTAGGGTGTGTGAAATACAGTGTAACAAAATCCTATATTAAGACCCCTTTCCCATCTCTGTATTTAGGACATAAATTGACAGGAAATGTGTTGAGATGACAATCTCACAGCCAACAGTCCATCTATGAACAATGTCAGTTGTTTCATCACAAAGCTGTCAGCTACAACCGTGTCACCATCTGTTCACCGTGTTGTCATGGTTATGTTCTTATCTTGTTTTTTCTTTGTTAAATTTGATGATTATTATATTGTTATTAATTTGTAGCAGCGCAAACGAATAGGTTTCTTTCAGCCGGTTTAGAACACGACCAACTCTGGAGGGTATTATAAAAATAATAATTTTTCCATAATACATATATATCACTGTATATCCATATAGATCTTTATAAACCCTGCTACACATCAACCATCATTTGATGAATGTCACTGTAATTGTTTGCTGGCCTGTATCCTACGGTGTGTGATGCTTTATTTTAAGCTAAGCTTTTATAGCGTTTAGTAATTTAGGGTTAAAAGTTCCAGATTTGAAACCTGGCATCTTCCATCATGTTCACTCCAAAATATTTGTAAATTGTCCTTCACCTTCACACGAGACGAGACGGCCCATGGAACTACAGGTTATTTTTTGCAGTTGAGCTACGTCCCAGCAAATTCATGTGTTGACTTGTGTCAGCACTGCACCGTCGGCCACTGTCAGCAAACCATATGAATACTTGGTGAATCTGTCAGGTATTTGGTTACCAAACCACTGTACAAACCTGAATGTAATCGATTTTGCAGAATCAATCTTGGGATATGGGTGAACATTCATGACTGGTTGAGGAACCTTTACTTGTTATTTTACTGTGATAGTCAGATAATATTCAGTTGTAAAAAATAAAAATGCACAGCTTGAATGGTTGTATTCGTCATTTCCGGTCATGATAGCTTGATAATGACATCCAATTAGTAGAGTTGCCTTGTGGAGTTAAACTTTACCCTGATACATTATTTAATTCGTTCAAGTAATCACATGTTAAGAACATGCTGATTACCTCAAGAAACCTTTGGTATTCATTCCGAATGCTTCAGCCGACTCGCCCATCAATGAAGGACGGGCGAGAACGAATAACAAATTTTCTTGAGAGCCCATCACAATGGCAGATGTCACATTCCAAGAAACTGGAACAATTCAAGGATGTTTTAAATGATCTAACTCAATGCGGATGTTTTAATTAATGTTTCATCTGACACCCTGAGTTGCCAGATGACAAGTAAACAACTATATCACATCCGTGTTGTTTAGCTTTAGCTCTTTTATCTGCACACGATCATGTACATCCACAATACAAACACTGCCTGTTGTGTGGTGCCACAGTGACGTACATCCACAATACAAACACTGCCTGTTGTGAGGTGTCATAATGACGTACATCCACAATACAAACACTGCCTGTTGTGAGGTGTCACAGTGACGTACATCCACAATACAAACACTGCCTGTTGTGAGGTGCCACAATGACGTACATCCACAATACAAACACTGCCTGTTGTGAGGTGTCACAGTGACGTACATCCACCATCCACAATACAAACACTGCCTGTTGTGAGGTGTCACAATGACGTACATCCACAATACAAACACTGCCTGTTGTGTGGTGTCACAGTGACGTACATCCACAATACAAACACTGCCTGTTGTGAGGTGTCACAATGACGTACATCCACAATACAAACACTGCCTGTTGTGAGGTGTCACAATGACGTACATCCACAATACAAACACTGCCTGTTGTGTGGTGCCACAGTGACGTACATCCACAATACAAACACTGCCTGTTGTGAGGTGTCACAATGACGTACATCCACAATACAAACACTGCCTGTTGTGAGGTGTCACAGTGACGTACATCCACAATACAAACACTGCCTGTTGTGAGGTGTCATAATGACGTACATCCACAATACAAACACTGCCTGTTGTGAGGTGTCACAGTGACATACATCCACAATACAAACACTGCCTGTTGTGAGGTGTCATAATGACGTACATCCACAATACAAACACTGCCTGTTGTGAGGTGTCACAGTGACGTACATCCACAATACAAACACTGCCTGTTGTGTGGTGCCACAATGACGTACATCCACAATACAAACACTGCCTGTTGTGAGGTGTCACAGTGACGTACATCCACAATACAAACACTGCCTGTTGTGAGGTGTCACAGTGACGTACATCTACAATACAAACACTGCCTGTTGTGAGGTGTCATAATGACGTACATCCACAATACAAACACTGCCTGTTGTGAGGTGTCAATGACGTACATCCACAATACAAACACTGCCTGTTGTGAGGTGTCACAGTGACGTACATCCACAATACAAACACTGCCTGTTGTGAGGTGTCACAGTGACGTACATCCACAATACAAACACTGCCTGTTGTGAGGTGTCATAATGACGTACATCCACAATACAAACACTGCCTGTTGTGAGGTGTCACAATGACGTACATCCACAATACAAACACTGCCTGTTGTGAGGTGTCATAATGACGTACATCCACAATACAAACACTGCCTGTTGTGTGGTGCCACAATGACGTACATCCACAATACAAACACTGCCTGTTGTGTGGTGCCACAATGACATACATCCACAATACAAACACTGCCTGTTGTGAGGTGTCATAATGACGTACATCCACAATACAAACACTGCCTGTCGTGAGGTGTCATAATGACGTACATCCACAATACAAACACTGCCTGTTGTGTGGTGCCACAATGACATACATCCACAATACAAACACTGCCTGTTGTGAGGTGTCACAATGACGTACATCCACAATGCAGGCAGGCTTTAAATACAAACAAACAAGTTGTCTTACAAAAGAACGGACATGCGAGCAAGGCTATACATATTTCTGCCCAAAGTCAATGTCATCTTCAATATTTTGCTGCCAGAAACATTTGTTCGTATAATATTCTACTTTTGTAATCATAAATTACAATACAAATAACAATGCACACGATTACAACTAATCAGGCTGACTGATGTCCTTGCAGTTATATATATATATAAGTAAAACATTGCATATATATAGTAAAAACTGCATGCTGTGTGGCACATGAAAGTTCTCAATAAAAAGGATGTGCCTTGTAGCACAACATTGTAGCACAACATTGTAGTACAACATTGTAGTACAACATTGTAGTACAACATTGTCATACAACGTGAAGCAAAGTTACGTTGCCTAATATATGCGCTAATAAAAATAGTAATAATCAATTCCGTTCCGCTGCAGAGTCCATAAGTTGAGCTGCCGTAGAGTTTAGCTGGGTGTCTATTTACAAATGAAAAGTAAAAAAATACAAACGTATACATGCACTACCCATGCAGTTTGCTTCTAAACTGCCGGGGTCAAATTTGCTATTAAGCGGAATGTACAATTTTAACTGGTTAACTGGTGCTAGTTGGTGTTTTCATATAATTAAAATGCCCCAAATTCTCTTTGGTTCTTAAAGTATATATAAATTAACAATATATATTTCTTGTTTTAATCTTTATCGCTGTAGTATATTTACTGTAAACAATTGTATGAAACAGGAATTTGACCGAACAGTAAATCGGCACATGAGAAATGTTATATTTCACCATACATAGTATCTGCGTCGTAAAACTATCATTATTTAATTCATCTCATCGTGTATTTTCGAAAACAAAAATAGGTGAAAGATTACGATAGTAACATTTCGTATGGGTGTTATCTTTAACCAACCCAGATGTTATTATCTTTAACCAACCCAGATGTTATTATCTTTAACCAACCCAGATGTTATTAATACTAACAAATTCAAATTTACAATATCGCATAAAACAGGCATTCAGTTAACCAAAAAAAATCGTACAACATTCCTCTAAACAGCCAAACAACATTTAAATGTTTGTGTAGGACAGACCAAAGCAGCAATCATGTTTGTTCTTAAAAGTGAACAGTCTCGCTGTAAAAAATGCAGTTATTTTTTACCCTTTTTAAGCACCCTTCGCACACGTTCGAATGTGCCAGTGGCGTTGGGGAGGTTTTCAAAGGGGATGTGCTCTGAAATACAGGAAGCGAACTTTGACGGGTCAGGGAGGTGCTGATCAGCTTCATGCACAGGGGTCCCAGATTCCACCGAGATCGACCCACCACTGCTGGGTGTTGCCATGGATACAGACAGTGAACTTTCTGGGGTGCAAGGGACTGCGGCAGAGGGTGTCATTTGTGGGGTATTCGGTGCCACGGCGCCCTTGCAAGGGGTACTGGCAGCGGTGGGGGGTGTCGAAATATTGCCGTCTGTGTTTTTTGGCTTTGGCAGTTTCAGTGGCGTTCGCTTCCATGGCGGTGGCATGTGGCTATTCTGTTGAGGGGTGACCGGGGGAGTTCCCAGTGGAAGGGGTGGTCGTTTGGGGGTAGGGGGCAGTGGTGGCACGAAGCTCTCATCAGAACTGCTGTCGATGATCAACACCTCAACGTCCTCGTTAGTACCCTCAGCTGCTGCAAGCTGGCGCCTCAGCATGGCGTGCTCTGCCTCCAGTTCCTCGAGAGTTGTACTTGACAGCCTAGCGCTACGTAATCTTGCCAAGCGACCATCACGATCTCGAGAAAGCTCATCCTCTGTACCTGTCAACATTGTCATAATCTCCCTCCTAAAAACCGCACAGTAACGGTGAATGCAAAATCCAGCATGTCATCACACACAAACCATTGAATGCTGCGCCAAATGTTAGCGTTACGGTAGCTTTTACTGTCACATTTTACACATGATTTGTGGCTTCTCATTGAATTTGTAAAAAGGTCTAGGTTGGTTATTAGTAATTCTATCCAGAAACATTCTGTCAAACAGATTTGTTCTAAAAAGAGGAAAAACAATTAAATATTGATTCCAACTGATTGCAATTCTCAAACATTCACAAAAACGTACTGGCAACTTTGAAAGCCTTGGTACAACTTTGAAAGCCTTGGTACAACTTTGAAAGCCTTGGTACAACTCACCAGAGGAGTCTGCAATCTCCATGTCAACAGACTGCAGGTCTTCAGAACGCCTCGTCTTCAGTTTCTTTTGTTTCCTTCCTCCCTCATCATTGGTGGATCGCTTTGTCCCACTCGACTAAACATTTCAACAATAATGATAATAAGTTCTTGATATTGCACTTCTTAAGTAAATAATTCCAAATCAAAGCATTTTACATTGAGTTAAGCTAGTATTAAGTATTCAATAGGGAACGTAAGTCTCGTGTCGTAGTTTTAGCTCTGGAGGCCAATGGCGACCTCGGCTGTTTTATGCCTGTGTAAAGAATAGGATTATATTTTGTTTTTGGGTGTACTTGCAGAACTGACCCCAAACTGTGTAAATTTTTTGGGTTTCAGACCGATGAAAAGATGTTAAAGGTGTGTGAGAAGCTTTATATATATAAGAATTTTCACAGTAATCATTTGAGAGTTATTTAAAATGGGATATGTATTATTGCTCGCACACTGCCGGCATAGAAAATCTGTTTACTCAAAAGTCCGTTTGGGGGCCTGAGCTTTTTGGGCTGAGGTGCTTTTAGACACCTTGTTAGGCATAAATATAAAAAAATTCTGCTGATTCCACCCACATAAACGTTTTAGCGTGTGTCAATGTATCTTATTAATGGCTTTTCATACACACATAAATTTCATGTTACAAAAGGTCCTGCATGCAAGGTGCATGTTTTTTAGTACAAGCTCACTTGGCACACATAATTTAAGACACTCTCATGTCGATGCAGCAATGTCATAAGCATTATCAAGATCAATACGAAACAATCATTTACAACATAAACAACTGTCAAAAGTCATCAGGGAATATAAATATGTTGGACTTAAACACTGTGAAAATAAAATGGAGCTAATATAAATAGCATTAAGTTAATGTTTTATCACCATAAGCTATCCAAATAAATAACTGTAACAATACCACTCATACTGTGTGATACAGTCAGATAAAACCTAGTTCCTAGTACGGCAACTATCAACGCGTTGTCTTAGTAGTATTTGTTTACCTAGTTATGTTAGTATATTTAGCCCTGTTATCATAACGATGCCTTTACCAGGCCCAAGGCCAAGCTAACGTTGAGTTGGTATGGGACGACTGCACTGCTATTCAGCAGATTATGTTTTAATGTAGGTATAACAATATTTCCACTAACACTTATCATGTTATTAAATATATTAGATTAACAGTTTACAGTTACTTTGTACGAGGTGTCCCTCGTTAACATATAAAGTTGAAAAATGGCAACGGACAACGCCATAGTTTCAACAATAACATTCCGGATCAAACTTTGAAGATAAAGTTTAAAATGTGTCCGCTGTCAAAAGCCGCCTGGCTCCTTTTTGTACCATAATTTGAGTTTGATAAGTAATTGAAATCATAGAACTAATGCCATAATACAATCAATAAAACTGTTATAAGCCGATAAATTAGTTAAAAACAATAACATTGAAGTGATTGAAGTGGTCACCAGTCGGCTTAACTAACACGGAATCTCTAAAACTAGGTTATGAGACTTATGTTCCCTATACAGTTAATGGATAAAGTTATATGTAAATTGTTAAAGTACAGTTTAAATCGATAAAAAAGTTAAGATTGCAAAATAGACTTTCCCCTGAATTTATCCAGGAGTCAAATTCCCTGACCTTCCGCCGAATTAATATCCCTGACCTTGAGAAAATATTTTTGACTGAACCCTGACTTGAGGAAACTGACCATATTCAAGAGCTGTGCCTCGAGAGCCTCTTTCCTGTGATGGTCCTTCATGGGCGGCGCGTGCAACTTTCTACTCTCCTGTTTACATCATACATAGGTGTCACACTCAACAAATACTGTAAACAACACAACATAGGAAAAAGGCAGCATCTATAACACTGTAAAACTGAGATAATTGGCTTTTAAATTTTTGCTCTGCCAGCAGTTACTGCATATTTCAAACTGCTTTAACTAGGAAATATGACGCACCAGAACCACCTGACTTTGATAAAGAACAGAGCAGACACGGCACATGTTGATGGTTCAATAATCCCATTTTCATCAATTCTGTAGTTATTGCCTTTGCATAGCAGTATAGGATAACGCAGGGAATCAATTAAAAATAACTTTATCATTATCTGTTTAATTAGAATGTTTCGACTCACCATGTTTACGTTGCTTATTCATAAACATATTCAAATTATATTTAAAAACTGTGGTTAAAACACATCTGGGCAGACTTAATAAAGATAATGACTATCTACAAAGCACTGTAAAACTGTAATAAACAATGCAAACCGATGTGATGACGTGTGCACTGCATGCAGTCGGAGCTAGGCACTGCATGCAGTCGGAGCTAGGCACTGCATGCAGTCGGAGCTAGGCACTGCATGCAGTCGGAGCTAGGCACTGCATGCAGTCGGAGCTAGGCACTGCATGCAGTCGGAGCTAGGCACTGCATGCAGTCGGAGCTAGGCACTGCATGCAGTCGGAGCTAGGCACTGCATGCAGTCGGAGCTAGGCACTGCATGCAGTCGGAGCTAGGCACTGCATGCAGTCGGAGCTAGGCACTGCATGCAGTCGGAGCTAGGCACTGCATGCAGTCGGAGCTAGGCACTGCATGCAGTCGGAGCTAGGCACTGCATGCAGTCGGAGCTAGGCACTGCATGCAGTCGGAGCTAGGCATTGCATGCAATCAGAGCTAGGCATTGTATGCAATCAGTTTCATAATTCAGAAAACATTGCACTTACGTCGATGGTTCCTTCGGGCGGGTCAACATTGAACCCTGGGTATTCTACTATTTTGCTTACATCATATTCCACTGAAATATCACCAATTGCCTAAGAATTATCACCCTGTACAAGACATTCATTGGTAAAAATAATTTTGATCGTCAAATCATGTATTTTCTTAAGTATTAAGAGATGAATGATGACGACACGTGTTGGATGGATGTTAGTTTTGACCAACCGAGAAGTATAAAAGATGATGACAGTGACGCTTCTTGGATGGACGTTAGTTTTGACCAACCGAGAAGTATGATTACTAATATATTCAGTGTTGCAATGTTCTGTTAAACAGTTGTTCAGTTTACCAATGAAAATTGTGGACAAAAATGCAACACATGCACGCACACACACACACACACACACACACACACACACACACACACACACACACACACACACACACACACACACACACACACACACACACACACACACACACACACACACACACACACACACACACACACACACACACACACACACACACACACACACACACACACACACACACACACACACACACACACACACACACACACACACACACACACACACACACACACACACACACACACACACACACACACACACACACACACACACACACACACACACACACACACACACACACACACACACACACACACACACACACACACACACACACACACACACACACACACACACACACACACACACACACACACACACACACACACACACACACACACACACACACACACACACACACACACACACACACACACACACACACACACACACACACACACACACACACACACACACACACACACACACACACACACACACACACACACACACACACACACACACACACACACACACACACACACACACACACACACACACACACACACACACACACACACACACACACACACACACACACACACACACACACACACACACACACACACACACACACACACACACACACACACACACACACACACACACACACACACACACACACACACACACACACACACACACACACACACACACACACACACACACACACACACACACACACACACACACACACACACACACACACACACACACACACACACACACACACACACACACACACACACACACACACACACACACACACACACACACACACACACACACACACACACACACACACACACACACACACACACACACACACACACACACACACACAGTGGTATGCCAACTGCGAGCGTTTTGTTAACTGCCTGTGTGCATTTTAAGTGTACCACATTTCCCCCTGCAAATTCACACAATTTATACCCCAACTACACCTTAACACTCTATAAAAACGTATATATATGTGAAAATCTACTATTTTGAATAAATTTCCAGTGCGCACAGCGGCAAACTCATGCCTGTCTAATGTCAATACAGTGCGGATTGCTAAATTACAACCTATGCAGTAGTCGGTTGGTTACACAAAGAGAGAAAAGGCTGCAGGTCTATAAGAGGGTCGTACAGAGTCAATGCAAGTAATCATGCTGCAGGGGTACACAAAACAGTTCTCATCAATGAGCTGCAAAGTTGTCATCAGTAATGTTTCTAAAATTGATAGAGCATGATAACAACTTGGCTTACAAGCAGATTCTCATGGCAAAACAGCCCCACCTTGGAATTAAGTTCCCTACAATACTGCAGAAAAACCTTGGTGTTATTTGCTGGCAGGTTGTGAAGTGAAAAAATCATGGACCATTGAAACGACAATAAGAAACTCCACGAGTCTCACCTTTCTGTGTGTCTTTGTCTGCATCGATCTCACCTTCTTCTGGTGCCTCACCATCCACACTGATCGCTGCAAGACAGTCACGTGACTAACATGTGATCACAGCTACTACTTCACAGACAGCCAAGTCTCATTGTGCATTTTTGTTTCTTAATGTATAAATTTTTTTTCTAATGAACTAACTTCACGAAACGGTCATGTTTTGAACAAGGCTAAATGTTGTGCATCCTTGAGTCAATGATCAACACAGCTTTAATTTGACAAACCAACCACCACCGTGCGCCTCTGTATCCACCCACCTTTGCCGTGTCGGTCAAACATTGTGATTCCAGAGGTACAGACCTGGGCGTCGGCCAGGTACCCCGGGGGGTAGCCAAGCACCCGCATCTGATAAATGTACTGGGGCAGTTGGTTCTTTTTGAGATTCAGCGCCCGTCGTAACTCATCACTGCAAGCAGGCACATGTGACCGTCAGTCAGGGAGCTTGGTGTCGCGTCATGTCATTCATTGTAAACGGTATAACTTAAAACCACATCTGCAATTTTATTTTTTTGGCTTGTCTCGTACTCATTTAGTGAAAAAAATCTGGTATCCACTACGACAGGCTCTTTTGTTTGTTTGTATTTAGTTATGACTAAATCATCGGACAAACTATTAAGTTATTTTTAACTGGGTAAAAAATGGCAAAAGTATTTGAGGCTTCTATATAATATACCAAGTTACAAGATCTAACTATCCAAGTCAATGCTTTCGATGATTTTAACAAAGGTATACAATCTTTTATTAAACCAATTGTACATATTACTTAAACTAAACACTACAGATTTGAACATCAATGAATTTGATTCATGCTGAGCCAAATGAATCGAGGGGGAGCTTAATTAATTTATTGATGACCCGCTCAGAAACTGGTACATGGGACGGAAGATGGAAACATGTCTATTGGGAGACGCAGCGGAGGGGAGTCTTTCAAGATGAAGTTCTGGTACCATTTGACACTTCTGAAGAAGTTCACCAGACACGTGATTGTAACAGCATAGGCACATGACAACTACTGTGCCGCCACCAGATGGCAGTTACTGGCAGTGGAGCGCTGCCAAAATGTCACAGCAAAACAGTGGTAAACTGACTGAGAAAACAAGAAAAATATCTATCGAATTGGGCAACTTCTTTTTCTCAGTTCACTGCATACATTATAATCAGGTGAACACCACAAGTTGTGATACATTCTATCTATCTTATCTGGGAGGGACACATATTGAGTATTCCATTCTATCTGCAAGGGACACATACTGGGTATTCCATTCTATATAGAAGGGACACACTGGGTATTCCATTCTATATGGGAGGGACACGTACTGGGTATTCCATTCTATATGGGAGGGACAAAAACAGAAGCCTGGCAGTATACTAGACAAAGACAGAAACAGAAGCCTGGCAGTATACAAGACAAAGACAGATACAGAAGCCTGGCAGTATACTAGACAAAGACAGATACAGAAGCCTGACAGTATACAAGACAAAGACAGATACAGAAGCCTGACAGTATACAAAACAAAGACAGATACAGAAGCCTGGCAGTATACTAGACAAAGACAGATACAGAAGCCTGGCAGTATACAAGACAAAGACAGATACAGAAGCCTGGCAGTATACTAAACAAAGACAGATACAGAAGCCTGACAGTATACAAAACAAAGACAGATACAGAAGCCTGGCAGTATACTAGACAAAGACAGAAACAGAAGCCTGGCAGTATACAAGACAAAGACAGATACAGAAGCCTGGCAGTATACTAGACAAAGACAGATACAGAAGCCTGACAGTATACAAGACAAAGACAGATACAGAAGCCTGACAGTATACAAAACAAAGACAGATACAGAAGCCTGACAGTATGCAAGACAAAGACATACAAAAGCCTGGCAGTATACAAAACAAAGACAGATACAGAAGCCTGACAGTATACAAGACAAAGACAGATACAGAAGCCTGACAGTATACAAGACAAAGACAGATACAGAAGCCTGACAGTATACAAGACAAAGACAGATACAGAAGCCTGGCAGTATACTAGACAAAGACAGATACAGAAGCCTGACAGTATGCAAGACAAAGACAGATACAGAAGCCTGGCAGCATACTAGACAAATACAGATACAGAAGCCTGACAGTATGCAAGACAAAGACATACAAAAGCCTGGCAGTATACAAGACAAAGACAGATACAAGAGCCTGGCAGTATACAAAACAAAGACAGATACAGAAGCCTGGCAGTATACAAGACAAAGGCAGATACAGAAGCCTGGCAGTATACACGACAAAGACAGATACAGAAGCCTGACAGTATACAAGACAAAGACAGATACAGAAGCCTGGCAGTATACTAGACAAAGACAGATACAGAAGCCTGACAGTATGCAAGACAAAGACAGATACAGAAGCCTGGCAGCATACTAGACAAATACAGATAAAGAAGCCTGACAGTATGCAAGACAAAGACATACAAAAGCCTGGCAGTATACAAGACAAAGACAGATACAAGAGCCTGGCAGTATACAAAACAAAGACAGATACAGAAGCCTGGCAGTATACAAGACAAAGGCAGATACAGAAGCCTGGCAGTATACACGACAAAGACAGATACAAAAGCCTGGCAGTATACTAGACAAAGACAGATACAGAAGCCTGGCAGTATACAAGATAAAGACAGATACAAGAGCCTGGCAGTATACAAGACAAAGACAGATACAGAAGCCTGGCAGTATACAAGACAAAGACATATGCAAAAGCCTGGCAGCATACAAAACAAATACAGATACAGAAGCCTGACAGTATGCAAGACAAAGACATACAAAAGCCTGGCAGTATACAAGACAAAGACAGATACAAGAGCCTGGCAGTATACAAAACAAAGACAGATACAGAAGCCTGGCAGTATACAAGACAAAGACAGACACAGAAGCCTGGCAGTATGCTGAGCAAAGGCAGATACAGAAGCCTGGCAGTATACAAGACAAAGACAGATACAAAAGCCTGGCAGTATACTAGACAAAGACAGATACAGAAGCCTGGCAGTATACAAGACAAAGACAGATACAAGAGCCTGGCAGTATACAAGACAAAGACAGATACAGAAGCCTGGCAGTATACAAGACAAAGACAGATACAGAAGCCAGGAAGTATACAAGACAAAGACATATACAGAAGCTTGGCAGTATACAAGACAAAGACATATACAGAAGCTTGGCAGTATGTATGATTGTCACTGCTAGATATCTCACCTGATTACCCCTGGCTGGAACTTACTGAACCGTGGGTCATCTACGTGATACCGGCTGAAACAAATCAGTTACTTACATTGGCAATAGAGGCTGAGTAAACGAACAAACCATCATTTGGAGGCAAAAGAGGACAACCAATATTTTACACGGGTCACCATCAGACCAAGTGTATAATTAACCCTGTGAAGGTTCAGTGGTAAACTACGCTAGTAGTTCCTTTCAAACATCATATCCTTGCTAATAGTTATAATAAAATATGAATTAGACATCATTTTGTCTCTAAAGAATTGCTTTATTATAACACAACGACACTAACAACATAATGTAATGATGCGGATATTACTACCTGAATTTCATCAAAAACATAAAGTAAACAATTATTTCCCCGTGCTAACAGATAACTGGTGGAGACAATACTTTTACAATGTTTTACTTTTAGGCACCTTATCTTTAATGAACTTTACTGCTGTATTAAAAATTAGCTCTATTAAAACAGATTAAAAAAGGAAAAAAAATAATGTGAGGGGCATCAAACCTTCCCTTCGGTCCTCTGGGACCCTGGTGCTGTGTCTGGAAATCGCGACGATTCTTCTGTATCTGTGCAAAGTCTTTCTTCATCTGGCATTCACTCAAGATGTGTTCTCCGCCACAGTTGAAACATGCTGCCTTCCGTCTGGCAAAGTAATGTATATCATGTAACAGCATAGCACACTGTGTGTCCGACAGATAGTACATGTAACAGCGTAGCACACTGTGTGTCCGACAGATAGTACATGTAACAGCGTAGCACACTGTGTGTCCGACAGATAGTACATGTAACAGCGTAGCACACTGTGTGTCCGACAGATAGTACATGTAACAGCGTAGCACACTGTGTGTCCGACAGATAGTACATGTAACAGCGTAGCACACTGTGTGTCCGACAGATAGTACATGTAACAGCGTAGCACACTGTGTGTCCGACAGATAGTACATGTAACAGCGTAGCACACTGTGTGTCCGACAGATAGTACATGTAACAGCGTAGCACACTGTGTGTCCGACAGATAGTACATGTAACAGCGTAGCACACTGTGTGTCCGACAGATAGTACATGTAACAGCGTAGCACACTGTGTGTCCGACAGATAGTACATGTAACAGCATAGCACACTGTGTGTCCGACAGATAGTACATGTAACAGCGTAGCACATTGTGTGTCTGACAGATAGTACATGTAATAGCGTAGCACACTGTGTGTCCGACAGATAGTACATGTAACAGCGTAGCACATTGTGTGTCCGACAGATAGTACATGTAACAGCATAGTACACTGTGTGTCTGACAGATAGTACATGTAACAGCATACCGCACTCTGATAAAAGAGCCACTTCAACAACAAGTTATTATGATGGGTACAACTTAAAAAACAATAAAATAAATACATATCGTTGACTTTCCTACAGACTGCCCTGTTCATAATTTAGAATAGTTTCATCAGTACTTTGGTGTTTGTGAGTAATTCATGTAAGTGGAATCGTTAATGTTGTCATACTTCTCTTTTCCTTGCCTTTAACTGCCTTGACTCAGATGCACACCATTTTATACATTCATAGTATGACAGCCCTTAAAAAGTTTACGTATGACTTATGACATACAAACAGCCCTAGTCTAGGGTTAACATAGGAATGCTTTATTTTCACAGATTTTTTAGAGTCCACTAGACGTTACACATTTAGAGTCCACTAGACGTTACACATTTAGAGTCCACTAGACGTTACACATTTAGAGTCCACTAGACATTACACATTTAGAGTCCACTAGACGTTACACATTTAGAGTCCACTAGACGTTACACATTTAGAGTCCACTAGACGTTACACATTTAGAGTCCACTAGACATTACACATTTAGAGTCCACTAGACGTTACACATTTAGAGTCCACTAGACGTTACACATTTAGAGTCCACTAGACGTTACACATTCAGAGTCCACTAGATGTTACACATTTAGAGTCCACTAGATGTTACACATTTAGAGTCCACTAGATGTTACACATTTAGAGTCCACTAGATGTTACACATTTAGAGTCCACTAGACGTTACACATTCAGAGTCCACTAGATGTTACACATTCAGAGTCCACTAGATGTTACACATTTAGAGTCCACTAGATGTTACACATTTAGAGTCCACTAGACGTTATAAATTTAGAGTCCACTAGATGTTACACATTTAGAGTCCACTAGACGTTATAAATTTAGAGTCCACTAGACATTATACATTTAGAGTCATCTAGATTTTATAGAGTCCACTAGACGTTACACATTTAGAGTCCACTAGACATTACACATTTAGAGTCCACTAGATGTTACACATTTAAAGTCCACTAGATGTTATACATTTAGAGTCCACTAGACGTTACACATTTAGAGTCCACTAGATGTTACACATTTAGAGTCTACTAGACATTACACATTTAGAGTCCACTAGACGTTATAAATTTAGAGTCCACTAAACGTTACACATTTAGAGTCCACTAGATGTTACACATTTAGAGTCCACTAGACGTTATACATTTAGAGTCCACTAGACGTTACACATTTAGAGTCCACTAGACGTTACACATTTAGAGTCCACTAGATGTTAGACATTTAGAGTCCACTAGATGTTACACATTTAGAGTCCACTAGACGTTACACATTTGGTTATTCTGTGTCAAATCAACCAATGGTCAAAACGTTTGATGCCTCAGAATTTGCTTAAATGTTAACCAATAAATACGTAGCTATACCTGAGCACTTGTGCAAAAAACTAAGGACTTGCATGTAAATTGTGTCATCCTATTATGTGAACAGTGGGTAAACACCTAAAAATGCACCATATGACCACCATTTTTTAACTGTGCACAGTCCTTTATTAGGCAAACAACATAATAAAATTTATTTTGGATATTTTTGGCCAATTTGGGAGAAATTTAGGAGAAAACAGAGAACAGTGACTTTCAGCTGCAATATAAATTAAATGAGACAGAATGAGAAGAATTTCAGCAGTCTGTATTTCATTTCAATGAAATACAGACTGCTGAAATCTTTCTCGGAATTTTTTTAAAATGTTCTTTTCCATTTTCGTTCACCCGGTATACCAATTGTCCTTTGTCCTATCATTCTTGAATTTTGCATAGATAATCTGCACAAATATGTTTACATATTCAAATTTCAGATATGTAGCTTGTAAAGTTCTCAAGTTAGAAGCACCTGGACGGGACAGTGAAGGAAACTGCCCAAAATTTGTCAACATGGCACACTACTTATACTGTTCGTGCCGTACATATTTGAACATCAACAAACCTGATTGGCGATGGGCTCAATTAACTGATGATGGAGCTTTAATCTGCAAAAAAACTTTGCATCTTGCCAAATTTGCCACCTCTATGGTTAGTCTGACAAACTGCTGTAGATGAATTTATTTAAAATGATAAATTTATTTTAAATATGCCCACCTCTTTTCCTTCTTGCCACCATTGTCGTCATCGTCATCGTCGTCAGCAAGGGCACGTGGGAATGACTGTTCATATCTACATTATTGTCAGGAACTGAAAACGTAACACTTTCAAAACTACTGTGACTTCAACTGTAAACACAAATATTGCTTTCACAATATATGACCCGAGAATGTAACCCTATTGCATCTTTTGGAGAATAGTTTAAATTGTATAAAAATGGAATAAAAAAGCAGCTCATCTTTCTTTTCAGTTCGAGCAGCGACTGTTTTATGGGACTTTGCGGCACCAATTCATTCTTACTTATAACATCTTGGTTGATTAAAAATAATATCCATATTTATCACAGAAGGAAAAAGGTTTTATGACATACATTTCACATTGTGGCAGTGACTGACAGACCAATAAATCTTCCAGTGAAAAACGTTTTAATGAATCACTCAATAGAAGATGAAAATTTCTGTGTGAGAAACATCAAGGGAACAGCAGTGAGAAACATCAAGGGAACAGCAGTGAGAAACATCAAGGGAACAGCAGTGAGAAATATCAAGGGAACAGCAGTGAGAAACATCAAGGGAACAGCAGTGAGAAACATCAAGGGAACAGCAGTGAGAAACATCAAGGGAACAGCAGTGAGAAATATCAAGGGAACAGCAGTGAGAAACATCAAGGGAACAGCAGTGAGAAACATCAAGGGAACAGCAGTGAGAAAGCACACTGCGTAAAGAGAAGGATACCGAGGCATGTTCCAGCTGTCAGTGACGGATGGGTCAGAGTTGACCAGTGGCCAGCCCATGTTGTCCACCACAAAGGAGTGGTAGATTTGACTGCAGCCAATCACCTGCAACATAGAGTACAACACTGTTTGGCTATATTGTACTTCCAACTCTGTTAAGCAGCTGGAACAATGTTTAAATTACTCAAAATATGTTTCTTTCGTATTCCAATAGCTTACACGAGTCTTGAAACGAGCAAAACTACGGAGGGCAATAAACAGTCATCCTAAATAACGCAGAGGAGAGCAATTTGCTTTCCTAGAAAATTAGTGCCGTTCTTGATTCACTTCAAATCGAAACCTTGAAAGTTCACTTTTATAGTCAAATATTATATCAATGTCTTGACACATTATATTGTCAATCCGATTGTCTGCCTCCTTAGTATCACCAGTATGAAGTAAATTGGCATAATGGCCTTCAAAAAACTCATTATAATTTTGCACCTTCCTCTGCCAGCAAGGCATCCTCTTTCCATGTTGATAAGCCAATGAATGAGGCTGATTTGGTGTTTGCCTGGTATCCCCCAATGACAACAAGACACTGACGTCTTTCAATATTAAACATCCAATAGGCTTTCATGTTACAAATGCCATGGATTCCCTGATGGGCATGGACTACAAATGAAAAAAAATTTTCTCCAAATTCTAGGAGTGCAAAAATAAATGCTCCAAAAAATTAGGTGCGTGGAGGTGATCGCGCTCCTCTAAATTCAAGGCCTGTTACATTGTACAGATTTTGATTATAATAAAACCGATTATGAAAAATTAGGTGAGTGGCAGTGATGGCGCTCCTCTGAATTCAAGGCATGTTACATTGTAGATACAAATAAATATAATTACGATTTTGATTATAACAAAACCGATTATGAAAAATTAGGTGAGTGGCGGTGATCGCGCTCCTCTGAATACAAGGCCTGTTACATTGTAGATACAAATAAATATAATTACGATTTTTATTATAACAAAACTGATTATGAAAAATTAGGTGAGTGGAGGTTATCGCTACTCTAAATTCAAGGCCTGTTACGGCTTCAAGACAAAGGTTCCATCAAAAAATATTTCATTAATTATCAGTGAGTGAAGTTTACACCTCACAACTTCTAAAATTGTATCTAAGGTTTCTATGTTGTAAAACAAATGTAACTTATGAATTTCTGCTGTAAACTGCTGGTACACTTACAGTCGATGCCTTCGTCTGTTTTGCTGTTGCCTCCGGGTCGCCATCCACCTCACACACAGAACTCTACAAACACAACATAATATATCTATATTTTTATATGGTACAGTATCCAGTCCTTGGGACTGCTTAAAGTGCTTTACAATTCACCCCCTGGCAGACCTGTTCATTCCAACGCCATCTCGATTTCTCTGGGAAGAATTGAGCCACACTGCAATTACTGCACGAAGACTATTCATTAACATATCCACCTCTGTCTATAGCTAGGTAGTCATTTATACAGCTGAGTTAACTGTGACAAAGTGGGATGAGCGAAACTGCCAAAGTTTAGAAATGGCAGCAAGAGGATTCAAACCCTGGTCCTCGCGATTGAGAGTCCCATGTTCTAAACACTCCACGACCGCGCCCCACAAGTTCTAAACACTCCACGACCGCGCCCCACAAGTTCTAAACACTCCACGACCACGCCCCACGAGTTCTAAACACTCCACGACCGCGCCCCACGAGTTCTAAACACTCCGCGACCGCGCCCCACAAGTTCTAAACACTCCGCGACCGCGCCCCACAAGTTCTAAACACTCCACGACCGCGCCCCACAAGTTCTAAACACTCCACGACCGCGCCCCACAAGTTCTAAACACTCCACGACCGCGCCCCACAAGTTCTAAACACTCCACGACCGCGCCCCACAAGTGCTTCTAAGTTCTAACAATGTAATAATAAATCACTCCTAAACTGTTCAAATTCCATTTCCCATGATGTCATTTTGCGTACATATTTGATTTTAAAAGTAGAAAGCCAGATCGTCTTCATTGTAAAACCATGTTATATAGCATAAACTCTATCTATTCTAGTATCTTGACCACACAAACGTGTTTTAATGAACCACAATTGTTTTTAAATATAATTTAACCATTATCGACCTAGCTATTCAATACATTCACAATCAGCGGTTGATAATTTCCAATACCTGTTGACAAAGTTCTTTGGGGTCAGACGTACACAAGATCACTTGGTGGGGGTACAGTGGGGAACAAATGTCTTCAAACAATAATGACAAACTTTGTGTTGTGTGAGCGACTTCCTCTCAACGGAATGCTATGAAATTTTAACACAGATGTTTTCTCATCACAACATTGGAATTGAAACAATAAAATTAAACAAATAAGAGTCAAATTATATTTTTAAACGTGGTTTATTAAAACACATTTGGGCCGTCAAGATATTGGAATGGATAAAGTTTATACTACTTAATAAGATGTTACTATAAAATAATGACTTGGAACCTTCAACCATTTGCATAGCTAACTGTGATTGTGCGTAACTGCTGTTGTTCTCACCGGGCCAGCACGAGTGGAGAGTCCATGGCGTCTCTCCTGGGCCACTAACTGGGCTATAAACTGCTCTATCTGCCCCCTGTACTTCCTGCAAACACACGCGCAGTGGCAAATAATACAACAAACTTTCATTGTGCTAAAAGTTCAGTAGTGCACCAAAACAAAAGTTGGATAAGCGAGTTTAAACAAGTGGGTTGACGGCGAAATGTTTTCCTGCCAACTTAATGTTAATAGTGAATGAGTTCCACAGAGTTGGTGTGGCTACTGAGAAAGTTAATAGTGAGTGAGTTCCACAGAGTTGGTGTGGCTACTGAGAAAGCTCTAGTTCTAATGTTTGTCTTAACACTGGGAATGAAAAGTGGATTAGAACCAGATGATCGTAGCTCTCCGGGCTGTGATATGCAACTAAGTGTACAACAGCCAACATACCCAACATACACTAGGCAAGCATGATACAATTATTAGCGACCATACGTTTGATTACTTTATACTGGATAAAATCTGGAGGACGGGAACAGTAAAAAAATGCACTAATCATGAACTATTATTATTTAATTATTTTCATACTGTTCTCTCTTATGGCAGCTCAATGTTTAGTTGCTGGCACAGTCAAATGTATGCTTTTACTGCAGACAGTATGATACTGGACTTACTTATGGCAGCTCAATGTTTAGTTGCTGGCACAGTCAAATGTATGCTTCTACTGCAGACAGTTTGATACTGGACTAACTCAATAAGCCAGACGTTACGCTATGGTGAACACATTACTTTGTTTTAAACATCAAAATTTGCCAAACAAGGCTTACACTTATTCCCCATAATAAATAAATGTCAACCAATTGGCCTTTTCATATCTCTACATTGGATTTGTGTAAATGACTGCATAAACATCAGATTTTGCAAAATTGGTAAATAGTTATGTTTTATATTTACTAACCTGGCAAATGCATTGTTCAGGAAGATCAGTTGTACAACTGGTCCTCCTTCACTGTGAACAAACCTGTCATAGACAATCAGGACAATAATTATTTATTAAAGTTAACCATTTTCAGATATACAGTATAAGAACAATATTTATTAAAACATTCTTAGTTCAATATTTTTCTCTAAAAACAATTATGACAATCCTCACTTACGTTTTGTTTCATGGTTGAAGGAAACATAGGAATGAAAAAATAAAAATACTAACACAACAGTCTGTGACAATGTTCAACAAGTTCATATAATATAGATTTTCTTTTAGTCACAACTACAAAGTTTACCCACTACCATGATGTTTCAGCAACTGCTGACTGCCTTCTTCAGGAACTGAATTCTGGGATGACTTAGTTCCCCTTCTGCTCAACAGATGGTATGGCAAGCGGGCTGTCCCACATGTGGTGGAGTTGGTAGAAGAACTAAGTCGTCCAGTAATTCAGTTTCTGAAAAAGGCAGCTGGCAGTTGCCAAAACGTTGTAGTTCAGAGAGTAAACATTATAGTTGTGTTTAAAAGAAAATTTATTTTATAAAAACGCATTTTTTTTTTACAATGCAGTTATTTTATATTTGATTTTCAGATTTAGTGAAAGTTTTGCTGGAAAAGCGTTGTTTGACTTTACAATAATGGATGATACAACAGATTACGTAGTTGTACTTACTTGGAAGGATCGATTATCCTGCTGTGCTGTTTTAACCTGGCATTTGAATTACTGTAAAGGAACTCAACTCTTTTACTTCAGTGATCAACGTGTTAAAAAATCAAGATGACATTTCTAGACAATTCTGTGTTATTTAACCAGCACTGATTTAAGATTATATTGCAGGTTATCCATTTAAATCAACACCACTGGTAAATTATCATGAAGTACTACAACTTGTATATATTATCATGTACTACTAGAAGTGGTACATATTATCATCTACTTTGAATGCAGAAATGGTATTTCAGACAGCGAGTCTCATTAATAAAAGCTGTCACACTTATTAGACCAATCATCATCAGTAAAACTTTCATTTGCTAGCTAGAACATACTGCTCTATAGTGCATCTTCTGAAAGACATATTTCACCTTGCCACACTCATTATGCAGGTGCAGATGAGTCAAGCAGTCAGCATATTTGTATCAAATATGTATGAAATGACTGGGTGGTCTGACAGCCTCATTTGTGAACCTCCAATTGAGTAAACATGTCAGGAGTGAAAACTAACATATTTGTCCACCAGCTCGAACAGGGTGGCAAGTTTAAAAATCAACTAGCCCAGCCAATATTCTACCATCCCTGATGGAGCAGTTCAATTGCTATATAAAAATAAGATTTATTGATAAATGTGTTATGGATGAAAATACAAAAAGTAGTATAAAGGGGTAAAATTATAAGGCTGTGAAAGCCACCGGCCACATGGACTGGGCAACCTGGCAGGCACAACCAGCCTGACTGCAAAAGTACCAGCCACTGGCGGCGGACCAGTGTTAGATTGCAGTCTTGAACCATGCCAGTTATTTTTATTAAATCAAGGCAGATTTTATTTGAATTTATCAAAGAATTGGGTCAAAATTTATGTGGCCTGAAATCATCTGCATGAAGTATCAGGTATATAACCAATATTTGAGCATACACATTATACCTATACATACACATTATACTTATTAATATCTATCTACCTCCAATTGTATGTGTCAATGTCACTGGGCTGTGCCCTTGTACCAATGAATGTACACAACTCTAGTGGATCAATATTAAGAAATTACACTAAAACTACTTCAAAGCCAAAACTCAAAAGGATATTTTCACGTTTCAAAGCTTCTATTTGTTCTTTATGAATACGTGAACTGCTTGATGTTTCACTGCATATAGACGTATTTGAATTATGCTGTGTTTTCTTCGGTACACGCTTTATACGTCCTGTGCCATTTTTGGAAACTGTTTCACTTTCACATTCAGCTTCTTGAATATCGTCACAAGAGCCATGACTGTCTTCAGTGTCGGACGAACCGATAACAATTGAAACTCCTCTTTCGTTCTCATCTGACTCGTTAGCATCAATACCATTTACAGGGATTGTGTCACATTCTTCCTGAAACTCGCCATCTAGCTTCTTTAGTAAAATTGTATCGGAAGGATCCCGCGGTTTTTCAAATTCTTGAAACAAAGACGGATTTCCAAACACATCATCCGCCATTTTTGTTAAAACTACTTCCGGTACAAAATCATCAAATAAAACAGTATTCTGCTTTAATAAATTGATGTCACATTTAATAATTGAAATGTTGCGAGCAATTCGTTTAATAAATTGTGTTAATGTCACGTGTAATAAAAATGTGTTTAACCGCTATTACTGCGTATAGGTCACCATCATGATATGCGGAATAGCAATAATGACATCTGTGTCTGCGACGTTGCCATCTGTGAATGTTGCAGGGAAACCAGTGCGGTTTTTATATTATCGCGCTCCATGTATCATTCTCACTGCCCACACGACAGAGCTAAAAGTGCGTGTGTTGTCGTTGTGAAATGTCTATTAAATACAGTTGGACATAATTATGATCGTTTATAACCGTTTCATTGAGAGCACTCTTACTAACTTCACTGCCGTGGCGTAGCCTAGCCGTAGCCGTAGGCGTAGCCGTAGGTTAGCAGTTGCTTCTCTCGACACCAGGTGGCACAGGTGCGCCTACAAAAGCCCCACAACCTAAATACTTACTAAATAGTGTAGTTACCCTCATGTCTGTCTGGTTGGATTTAATATATATATATATATATAATAGTATTTAAATTGAGAAGCTTTTGTCCGTGTTTTTTTTTGTCCGGGGGAGCTTTCGTCCAGGAGGCTCTAGTCAGTGGGGCTTATGTCTGGAAGGGCTTTTGTCCTGGATTCGGTGGCATCACAGCCGCATGAATGAACCATTTGGAAATAATAAAATGTTTATTTCAGACAAAAGTCCATAATTATGTAATAATAAATGTATATTTCAGACAAAAGTCTATATGTATACATAAAATACACACGCACGCACGCACGCACGCACGCACGCACGCACGCACGCACGCACGCACGCACGCACGCACGCACGCACGCACGCACGCACGCACGCACGCACGCACGCACGCACGCACGCACGCACGCACGCACGCACGCACGCACGCACGCACGCACGCACCACACACACATTAAAAAGTACTTATAAAAAATATATGTATACGCACATGTTGCTGTTGTCTTCGTACCTGTGAAGTCCAGGGTGAGACTGGCACCGATCCGTGTTGATTTTTGTTTTCCTTTGTCACCGATCCCATTTCACTGCTATCTCCATTCCCCCATCCCTTGATCTCATTCTCCCCTCATTCTCCCATCCCTCACTCTCGGTCTCCCCGCCTCATCCTTTGCTCACATTCTTCACACCCCCATCCTTCGCTCTCGTTCCACTCTTCCCCATTCCTCACTCATTCTCCACTCCCTCATCCCTAGCTCTCGTTCTCCACTCCCTCATCCCTCACTCTCATTCTCCCCTCCCCATCCCATGGTCCACTTCTCCACTCCCCATCCCTCGTTCTCCACTCCCCCTTCCCTCGTTATTGTTCTCCCCTTCCCATCCCTTGTTCTTCCCTCCCCATCCCTCGTTCTTGTTCTCCCCTCCATCCCTTGTTCTCCCCTCCCCATCCCTCGTTCTTGTTCTCCCCTCCCCATCCCTCGTTCTTGTTCTACCCTCCCCATCCCTTGTTCTTCCCTCCCCCATCCCTCGTTCTTGTTCTCCCCTCCCCCATCCCTCGTTCTCCCCTCCCCCATCCCTCGTTCTTGTTCTCCCCTCCCCCTCCCCCTTCCCTCGTTCTTGTTCTCCCCTCCCCATCCCTCGTTCTTGTTCTCCCCTCCCCATCCCTCGTTCTTGTTCTCCCCTCCCCATCCCTCGTTCTTGTTCTCCCCTCCCCATCCCTCGTTCTTCCCTCCCCATCCCTCGTTCTTGTTCTCCCCTCTCCCATCCCTCGTTCTTCCCTCCCCCATCCCTCGTTCTTGTTCTCCCCTCCCCTATCCCGCATTCTCCACTCCCCCATCCCTCGTTCTTGTTCTCCCCTCTCCCATCCCTCGTTCTTCCCTCCCCATCCCTCATTCTTGTTCTCCCCTCCCCCATCCCTCGTTCTTGTTCTCTCCTCCCCTATCCCGCATTCTCCACTCCCCCATCCCTTGCTCTCGTTCTCCTCAACCATTCCCACATGTTATGCATAAAAAGAACATAAATTGTTTTTAATATATCGGATATACCTCATTTTTAGAAAAAAAATTTAAAGTTAAATGAAACTCTGCAGTACATGAGTACTATTTATTTGAAAACTGTTAAAGAAACAAATTTTAGCGCCAGTATTCATGAAATTTAAACATACTTTATGATATCCAGAAATAAATAACGTTACTACTTGTATGGGGGTCATGAACTCTATTTACATGTCATGAACTCATACGCATGGAAAATATGACTGCATTGAAACGCAGCATAATTGCAGTGAACTTCACAGCCTTCATTGCCAGCCATTGTTCGGCACAAGGTCATAATGTCAAACAGTGCAGTTTGTACTAAAGAGTAAGAACATCATAATGGAACTGTTTGATAAAACTGTTGTAGAACGGACCTAAGAATTGAGATCATGTTTGTAGTAGAAGTAAGATTTTACCATGCCGTTTCTGATATTAGTAACGTCATAAACCCCTTTACACAGTTTTTAATATCGTGATTATCATCCCATCAGAAATTCCTTTCTGACTGTCTAAAACCAAACCCTAAAGTGCAGTAAGTACACCTGTGAACATATTGAATGTGTCAAAAAGATAAAGTGTCAAAAGATTGAATCTGTCAGCAAGGTACAACGAGAACACAGTTCACAGCTACTTTAGCCCCCCTTCCCCTGCTGATTATTTGTGTGCAGAACGACTTGTTATTGCCAATTAGTTTGTCTGTTTTTCAGTGCACAGACGTGCCCCTGTTCCTAGCGGCAGATGTCCTTGCTGGATCAAGCCAGGCAGTCAAGAACCATTCTCGTATTCATGCCAGATACGCCAAAGATGGTTTGGCTAGTAGGCTGACCTTTAACAGTGAGTTCGTGCTACTTTCATAGTATGTATCTGTAAACAACAATTTCTTGTTCAATCACTGAACAGTTAGGAATTCTCCAAGCATATTTTCACCAAAATACTCCTGGTTTCGATTTGTTACTGGCTGGAAAGAGGTGACAGATTTGTTTCAATGTGATGTGAGAACATGTGTGTATTGAAATTGAAAGCCATGAAATATCTTAAAGAGCACCTCACACAACTATCCTTGTAATAGGGTAACTGCATTGAATTCTTTGGTGCATTTCAAAACATATCCTGATATTTACTATTAAAATTGTAACTTGGATATGTGTCTGTCTAAATTTGGTTGCAAAGAAAGGCTAGTGATCAGCCACATTTTGTTTAAGGTATTTTTCTTATATGTACACAAACATTGTATGTTTCTGATCTGATACAACAAAATGTAGCTGATTTGCTATAATGCAGATCTTCTCAGTAGATACATTTTAGTTGCTTTTAAGTTCTTAGTTTTCTATAAAATTACTCTATTTCACCTAGGACAGAAAGCGTGTACATTATGACTGTGAGGATATGCATAAATCATAATTAGCCAAGTACAAAAAGTAAAACCTGAAAACAATATTTGCCTACATAGTCCCAGGGTGCCCAACTTTCCTATTTTTTTATATTTTAAATATTTGAATTGCAATTCCCATATTTCGTATATTTTTAAAAACTTCCTATATTTTCCTTTCACCACAAATTTTTTTGCAGTAGAAATCTAAATGCGATGGTCACCTATGGATGATTTGCGATAACTTGAGTCAGTAGATGGTGCACCATGAAATAACGCTGTATGTACATAAATATTCATAAATTCATGTTATTCCTATATTTTGTAAAAAAAATTCCTATTATTCCAATATTTTACTTCTAAATTCCTATATGTCCTATAAATTCCAGACCAAAAGTGGATGAGCACGCTGTAGTCCTAATCATCATGTTTTTGTTTTCAGATGTGAAAATTGAAGGCATACACAACAGCTCTGTTGTATGGTTCTACAACATACAAGGCCTGTTCAAGGTCGTGTTTGAACATCTGGACACTGCTGCACAAAGAGACTGTCTGACACAGCTGAAGGTATGTTCAGATTAGCATACACCTCTCTTTCTTCAAACCCAGTATGTTCAGATTAGCATACACCTCTCTTTCTTCAAGTCCTGTATGTTCAGATTAGCAAACACCTCTCTTTGTTCAAGTCCAGTATGTTCAGATTAGCATATATCTCTCTTTGTTCAAGTCCATTATGTTGCCGTGGTGCCCACACAGTTTCTCACGAGACAGTTCTCTACAAGGAAATGAAAACGTGGACAAAATCAAACCTTTTGGAATTGCAAAAATGTGAGCATCTGACCCTGGTCAACTTTGTTCACAGGTATAACAATAACCCGTCTACATACAGAGTTGATGTATTTGTCCACAGGTATAACAATAACCCAGCTACATACAGAGTTGATGTATTTGTCCACAGGTATAACAATAACCCAGCTACATACAGAGTTGATGTATTTGTTCACAGGTATAACAATAACCCTACTACATACAGAGTTGATGTATTTGTTCACAGGTATAACAATAACCCAGCTACATACAGAGTTGATGTATTTGTTCACAGGTATAACAATAACCCATCTACATACAGAGTTGATGTATTTGTCCACAGGTATAACAATAACCCGTCTACATACAGAGTTGATGTATTTGTTCACAGGTATAACAATAACCCTACTACATACAGAGTTGATGTATTTGTTCACAGGTATAACAATAACCCAGCTACATACAGAGTTGATGTATTTGTCCACAGGTATAACAATAACCCAGCTACATACAGAGTTGATGTATTTGTTCACAGGTATAACAATAACCCAGCTACATACAGAGTTGATGTATTTGTTCACAGATATAACAATAACCCGTCTACATACAGAGTTGATGTATTTGTCCACAGGTATAACAATAACCCATCTACATACAGAGTTGATGTATTTGTCCACAAGTATAACAATAACCCAGCTACATACAGAGTTGATGTATTTGTTCACAGATATAACAATAACCCGTCTACATACAGAGTTGATGTATTTGTCCACAGGTATAACAATAACCCATCTACATATAGAGTTGATGTATTTGTCCACAAGTATAACAATAACCCAGCTACATACAGAGTTGATGTATTTGTTCACAGGTATAACAATAACCCAGCTACATACAGAGTTGATGTATTTGTTCACAGGGATAACAATAACCCAGCTACATACAGGGTTGATGTATTTGTTCACAGGTATAACAATAACCCAGCTACATACAGAGTTGATGTATTTGTCCACAGGTATAACAATAACCCAGCTACATACAGAGTTGATGTATTTGTCCACAGGTATAACAATAACCCTGCTACATACAGATTTGATGTATTTGTTCACAGGTATAACAATAACCCATCTACATACAGAGTTGATGTATTTGTTCACATGGATAACAATAACCCAGCTACATACAGAGTTGATGTATTTGTTCACAGGTATAACAATAACCCAGCTACATACAGAGTTGATGTATTTGTCCACAGGTATAACAATAACCCATCTACATACAGAGTTGATATATTTGTTCACAGGTATAACAATAACCCAGCTACAGACAGAGTTGATGTATTTGTTCACAGGTATAACAATAACCCAGCTACATACAGAGTTGAAGTATTTGTTCACAGGTATAACAATAACCCATCTACATACAGAGTTGATGTATTTGTTCACAGGTATAACAATAACCCAGCTACATACAGAGTTGATGTATTTGTTCACAGGTATAACAATAACCCATCTACACACAGAGTTGATGTATTTGTTCACAGGTATAACAATAACCCAGCTACATACATAGTTGATGTATTTGTCCACAGGTATAACAATAACCCAGCAACATACAGAGTTGATGTATTTGTCCACAGGTATAACAATAACCCAGCTACATACAGAGTTGATGTATTTGTCCACAGGTATAACAATAACCCATCTACATACAGAGTTGATATATTTGTTCACAGGTATAACAATAACCCTACTACATACAGAGTTGATATATTTGTTCACAGGTATAACAATAACCCTACTACATACAGAGTTGATGTATTTGTCCACAGGTATAACAATAACCCATCTACATACAGAGTTGATGTATTTGTCCACAGGTATAACAATAACCCAGCTACATACAGAGTTGATATATTTGTCCACAGGTATAACAATAACCCATCTACATACAGAGTTGATATATTTGTCCACAGGTATAACAATAACCCATCTACATACAGAGTTGATATATTTGTCCACAGGTATAACAATAACCCATCTACATACAGAGTTGATATATTTGTCCACAGGTATAACAATAACCCTACTACATACAGAGTTGATGTATTTGTCCACAGGTATAACAATAACCCAGCTACATACAGAGTTGATATATTTGTCCACAGGTATAACAATAACCCATCTACATACAGAGTTGATGTATTTGTCCATAGGTATAACAATAACCCATCTACATACAGAGTTGATGTATTTGTCCACAGGTATAACAATAACCCAGCTACATACAGAGTTGATGTATTTGTCCACAGGTATAACAATAACCCATCTACATATAGAGTTGATGTATTTGTTCACAGGTATAACAATAACCCATCTACATACAGAGTTGATATATTTGTTCACAGGTATAACAATAACCCAGCTACATACAGAGTTGATATATTTGTTCACAGGTATAACAATAACCCAGCTACATACAGAGTTGATGTATTTGTCCACAGGTATAACAATAACCCATCTACATACAGAGTTGATATATTTGTTCACAGGTATAACAATAACCCATCTACATACAGAGTTGATGTATTTGTTCACAGGTATAACAATAACCCAGCTACATACAGAGTTGATGTATTTGTCCACAGGTATAACAATAACCCATCTACATACAGAGTTGATATATTTGTTCACAGGTATAACAATAACCCTACTACATACAGAGTTGATATATTTGTTCACAGGTATAACAATAACCCTACTACATACAGAGTTGATGTATTTGTCCACAGGTATAACAATAACCCAGCTACATACAGAGTTGATGTATTTGTTCACAGGTATAACAATAACCCATCTACATACAGAGTTGATGTATTTGTCCACAGGTATAACAATAACCCATCTACATACAGAGTTGATATATTTGTCCACAGGTATAACAATAACCCATCTACATACAGAGTTGATATATTTGTTCACAGGTATAACAATAACCCAGCTACATACAGAGTTGATGTATTTGTCCACAGGTATAACAATAACCCATCTACATACAGAGTTGATATATTTGTTCACAGGTATAACAATAACCCAGCTACATACAGAGTTTATGTATTTGTCCATAGGTATAACAATAACCCATCTACATACAGAGTTGATATATTTGTTCACAGGTATAACAATAACCCAGCTACATACAGAGTTGATATATTTGTTCACAGGTATAACAATAACCCTACTACATACAGAGTTGATGTATTTGTCCACAGGTATAACAATAACCCATCTACATACAGAGTTGATGTATTTGTCCACAGGTATAACAATAACCCATCTACATACAGAGTTGATATATTTGTTCACAGGTATAACAATAACCCAGCTACATGCAGAGTTGATATATTTGTTCACAGGTATAACAATAACCCAGCTACATACAGAGTTGATGTATTTGTCCACAGGTATAACAATAACCCATCTACATACAGAGTTGATATATTTGTTCACAGGTATAACAATAACCCATCTACATACAGAGTTGATGTATTTGTTCACAGGTATAACAATAACCCAGCTACATACAGAGTTGATGTATTTGTTCACAGGTATAACAATAACCCATCTACATACAGAGTTGATATATTTGTTCACAGGTATAACAATAACCCAGCTACATACAGAGTTGATGTATTTGTCCACAGGTATAACAATAACCCAGCTACATACAGAGTTGATGTATTTGTTCACAGGTATAACAATAACCCAGCTACATACAGAGTTGATGTATTTGTCCACAGGTATAACAATAACCCAGCTACATACAGAGTTGATGTATTTGTTCACAGGTATAACAATAACCCATCTACATACAGAGTTGATATATTTGTTCACAGGTATAACAATAACCCAGCTACATACAGAGTTGATGTATTTGTTCACAGGTATAACAATAACCCAGCTACATACAGAGTTGATATATTTGTTCACAGGTATAACAATAACCTAGCTACATACAGAGTTGATGTATTTGTCCACAGGTATAACAATAACCCAGCTACATACAGAGTTGATGTATTTGTTCACAGGTATAACAATAACCCATCTACATACAGAGTTGATATATTTGTTCACAGGTATAACAATAACCCAGCTACATACAGAGTTGATATATTTGTTCACAGGTATAACCATAACCCAGCTACATACAGAGTTGATATATTTGTTCACAGGTATAACAATAACCCAGCTACATACAGAGTTGATGTATTTGTTCACAGGTATAACAATAACCCAGCTACATACAGAGTTGATGTATTTGTCCACAGGTATAACAATAACCCACCTACATACAGAGTTGATGTATTTGTCCACAGGTATAACAATAACCCATCTACATACAGAGTTGATGTATTTGTCCACAGGTATAACAATAACCCAGCTACATACATAGTTGATGTATTTGTCCACAGGTATAACAATAACCCATCTACATACAGAGTTGATGTATTTGTTCACAGGTATAACAATAACCCATCTACATACACAGTTGATGTATTTGTCCACAGGTATAACAATAACCCATCTACATACAGAGTTGATGTATTTGTTCACAGGTATAACAATAACCCTGCTACATACAGAGTTGATATATTTGTTCACAGGTATAACAATAACCCATCTACATACAGAGTTGATGTATTTGTCCACAGGTATAACAATAACCCATCTACATACAGAGTTGATGTATTTGTCCACAGGTATAACAATAACCCATCTACATACAGAGTTGATGTATTTGTCCACAGGTATAACAATAACTCATCTACATACAGAGTTGATGTATTTGTCCACAGGTATAACAATAACCCAGCTACATACAGAGTTGATGTATTTGTCCACAGGTATAACAATAACCCATCTACATACATAGTTGATGTATTTGTCCACAGGTATAACAATAACCCATCTACATACAGAGTTGATATATTTGTTCACAGGTATAACAATAACCCAGCTACATACAGAGTTGATGTATTTGTTCACAGGTATAACAATAACCCAGCTACATACAGAGTTGATGTATTTGTTCACAGGTATAACAATAACCCATCTACATACAGAGTTGATGTATTTGTTCACAGGTATAACAATAACCCAGCTACATACAGAGTTGTTGTATTTGTCCACAGGTATAACAATAACCCAGCTACATACAGAGTTGATGTATTTGTTCACAGGTATAACAATAACCCAGCTACATACAGATTTGATGTATTTGTTCACAGGTATAACAATAACCCAGCTACATACAGAGTTGATGTATTTGTCCACAGGTATAACAATAACCCAGCTACATACAGAGTTGATGTATTTGTTCACAGGTATAACAATAACCCAGCTACATACAGAGTTGATGTATTTGTTCACAGGTATAACAATAACCCAGCTACATACAGAGTTGATGTATTTGTCCACAGGTATAACAATAACCCAGCTACATACAGAGTTGATGTATTTGTCCACAGGTATAACAATAACCCATCTACATATAGAGTTGATGTATTTGTTCACAGGTATAACAATAACCCATCTACATACAGAGTTGATATATTTGTTCACAGGTATAACAATAACCCAGCTACATACAGAGTTGATATATTTGTTCACAGGTATAACAATAACCCAGCTACATACAGAGTTGATGTATTTGTCCACAGGTATAACAATAACCCATCTACATACAGAGTTGATATATTTGTTCACAGGTATAACAATAACCCATCTACATACAGAGTTGATGTATTTGTTCACAGGTATAACAATAACCCAGCTACATACAGAGTTGATGTATTTGTCCACAGGTATAACAATAACCCATCTACATACAGAGTTGATATATTTGTTCACAGGTATAACAATAACCCTACTACATACAGAGTTGATATATTTGTTCACAGGTATAACAATAACCCTACTACATACAGAGTTGATGTATTTGTCCACAGGTATAACAATAACCCAGCTACATACAGAGTTGATGTATTTGTTCACAGGTATAACAATAACCCATCTACATACAGAGTTGATGTATTTGTCCACAGGTATAACAATAACCCATCTACATACAGAGTTGATATATTTGTCCACAGGTATAACAATAACCCATCTACATACAGAGTTGATATATTTGTTCACAGGTATAACAATAACCCAGCTACATACAGAGTTGATGTATTTGTCCACAGGTATAACAATAACCCATCTACATACAGAGTTGATATATTTGTTCACAGGTATAACAATAACCCAGCTACATACAGAGTTTATGTATTTGTCCATAGGTATAACAATAACCCATCTACATACAGAGTTGATATATTTGTTCACAGGTATAACAATAACCCAGCTACATACAGAGTTGATATATTTGTTCACAGGTATAACAATAACCCTACTACATACAGAGTTGATGTATTTGTCCACAGGTATAACAATAACCCATCTACATACAGAGTTGATGTATTTGTCCACAGGTATAACAATAACCCATCTACATACAGAGTTGATATATTTGTTCACAGGTATAACAATAACCCAGCTACATGCAGAGTTGATATATTTGTTCACAGGTATAACAATAACCCAGCTACATACAGAGTTGATGTATTTGTCCACAGGTATAACAATAACCCATCTACATACAGAGTTGATATATTTGTTCACAGGTATAACAATAACCCATCTACATACAGAGTTGATGTATTTGTTCACAGGTATAACAATAACCCAGCTACATACAGAGTTGATGTATTTGTTCACAGGTATAACAATAACCCATCTACATACAGAGTTGATATATTTGTTCACAGGTATAACAATAACCCAGCTACATACAGAGTTGATGTATTTGTCCACAGGTATAACAATAACCCAGCTACATACAGAGTTGATGTATTTGTTCACAGGTATAACAATAACCCAGCTACATACAGAGTTGATGTATTTGTCCACAGGTATAACAATAACCCAGCTACATACAGAGTTGATGTATTTGTTCACAGGTATAACAATAACCCATCTACATACAGAGTTGATATATTTGTTCACAGGTATAACAATAACCCAGCTACATACAGAGTTGATGTATTTGTTCACAGGTATAACAATAACCCAGCTACATACAGAGTTGATATATTTGTTCACAGGTATAACAATAACCTAGCTACATACAGAGTTGATGTATTTGTCCACAGGTATAACAATAACCCAGCTACATACAGAGTTGATGTATTTGTTCACAGGTATAACAATAACCCATCTACATACAGAGTTGATATATTTGTTCACAGGTATAACAATAACCCAGCTACATACAGAGTTGATATATTTGTTCACAGGTATAACCATAACCCAGCTACATACAGAGTTGATATATTTGTTCACAGGTATAACAATAACCCAGCTACATACAGAGTTGATGTATTTGTTCACAGGTATAACAATAACCCAGCTACATACAGAGTTGATGTATTTGTCCACAGGTATAACAATAACCCACCTACATACAGAGTTGATGTATTTGTCCACAGGTATAACAATAACCCATCTACATACAGAGTTGATGTATTTGTCCACAGGTATAACAATAACCCAGCTACATACATAGTTGATGTATTTGTCCACAGGTATAACAATAACCCATCTACATACAGAGTTGATGTATTTGTTCACAGGTATAACAATAACCCATCTACATACACAGTTGATGTATTTGTCCACAGGTATAACAATAACCCATCTACATACAGAGTTGATGTATTTGTTCACAGGTATAACAATAACCCTGCTACATACAGAGTTGATATATTTGTTCACAGGTATAACAATAACCCATCTACATACAGAGTTGATGTATTTGTCCACAGGTATAACAATAACCCATCTACATACAGAGTTGATGTATTTGTCCACAGGTATAACAATAACCCATCTACATACAGAGTTGATGTATTTGTCCACAGGTATAACAATAACTCATCTACATACAGAGTTGATGTATTTGTCCACAGGTATAACAATAACCCAGCTACATACAGAGTTGATGTATTTGTCCACAGGTATAACAATAACCCATCTACATACATAGTTGATGTATTTGTCCACAGGTATAACAATAACCCATCTACATACAGAGTTGATATATTTGTTCACAGGTATAACAATAACCCAGCTACATACAGAGTTGATGTATTTGTTCACAGGTATAACAATAACCCAGCTACATACAGAGTTGATGTATTTGTTCACAGGTATAACAATAACCCATCTACATACAGAGTTGATGTATTTGTTCACAGGTATAACAATAACCCAGCTACATACAGAGTTGTTGTATTTGTCCACAGGTATAACAATAACCCAGCTACATACAGAGTTGATGTATTTGTTCACAGGTATAACAATAACCCAGCTACATACAGATTTGATGTATTTGTTCACAGGTATAACAATAACCCAGCTACATACAGAGTTGATGTATTTGTCCACAGGTATAACAATAACCCAGCTACATACAGAGTTGATGTATTTGTTCACAGGTATAACAATAACCCAGCTACATACAGAGTTGATGTATTTGTTCACAGGTATAACAATAACCCAGCTACATACAGAGTTGATGTATTTGTTCACAGGTATAACAATAACCCAGCTACATACAGAGTTGATGTATTTGTTCACAGGTATAACAATAACCCAGCTACATACAGAGTTGATGTATTTGTTCACAGGTATAACAATAACCCAGCTACATACAGAGTTGATGTATTTGTTCACAGGTATAACAATAACCCAGCTACATACAGAGTTGATGTATTTGTTCACAGGTATAACAATAACCCATCTACATACAGAGTTGATGTATTTGTTCACAGGTATAACAATAACCCATCTACATACAGAGTTGATGTATTTGTCCACAGGTATAACAATAACCCAGCTACATACAGAGTTGATGTATTTGTTCACAGGTATAACAATAACCCATCTACATACAGAGTTGATGTATTTGTTCACAGGTATAACAATAACCCAGCTACATACAGAGTTGATGTATTTGTTCACAGGTATAACAATAACCCAGCTACATACAGAGTTGATGTATTTGTTCACAGGTATAACAATAACCCAGCTACATACAGAGTTGATGTATTTGTTCACAGGTATAACAATAACCCAGCTACATACAGAGTTGATGTATTTGTTCACAGGTATAACAATAACCCATCTACATACAGAGTTGATGTATTTGTTCACAGGTATAACAATAACCCATCTACATACAGAGTTGATGTATTTGTCCACAGGTATAACAATAACCCAGCTACATACAGAGTTGATGTATTTATTCACAGGTATAACAATAACCCATCTACATACAGAGTTGATGTATTTGTCCACAGGTATAACAATAACCCATCTACATACAGAGTTGATGTATTTGTCCACAGGTATAACAATAACCCAGCTACATACAGAGTTGATGTATTTGTTCACAGGTATAACAATAACCCATCTACATACAGAGTTGATGTATTTGTCCACAGGTATAACAATAACCCAGCTACATACAGAGTTGATGTATTTGTTCACAGGTATAACAATAACCCATCTACATACAGAGTTGATGTATTTGTCCACAGGTATAACAATAACCCAGTTACATATAGAGTTGATGTATTTGTTCACAGGTATAACAATAACCCAGCTACATACAGAGTTGATGTATTTGTTCACAGGTACAACATTAACCCAGCTACATACAGAGTTGATATATTTGTTCACAGGTATAACAATAACCCAGCTACATACAGAGTTGATGTATTTGTCCACAGGTATAACATTAACCCAGCTACATACAGAGTTGATGTATTTGTTCACAGGTCTAACAATAACCCAGCTACATACAGAGTTGATGTATTTGTTCACAGGTCTAACAATAACCCAGCTACATACAGAGTTGATGTATTTGCAGGAGCTCTGGCTGGAGAGATGTGCAGACCCAACACTGAAAGAAACAGTCGAAGTGCATCACCTCACCGACGGCAAAGAAGACCCAGAAACTGCAGCTGACAGCATCAGTGTACGAGGCACAGAAATGACAGTGCAGAGCTCAGACAGCGTCAGTGTGTCTCCAGCCTCCAGTGACATGAATGCTTTGGCCGGTAATCAAGATGGCAATATAGAAGGCTTGGAAGCATTGCCGACAACTGAACGATTGTCTGACATCTCGGATGCTGCTGGTTGTATAGGAATGACATCCTATGGTATCCAGACATCACCCAGCACAAGCGTATCACCGTCAGACAGGATTCATGTGAACTTACACTTTGTCGCAAGTTGTGATGGAGGTCATTCTGAAGTTCTTGCAGTAGACGTGTCTGATTCTGATCCAAACAACCAATATGTTGACATCTCACAGTACTCTAATACGTCCCAAGAAATCAGCTCTATATCAATAACTCAGAATGAAAGTACCTGTCAGCAATGTCCTTTCTGTCAGCGTTCATCTGTTCGTCAGCAAAGATCGGAAACTAACACTGATGGTGAGATATTATTTCTTGTTGACCAGATTTTGGAACTTCTACATAGCCATATGTCAGCCATGTTGGCATCAGGACAGGACTTGCTGCAGAAACTAATTGTGCTGATAGAGTTCTTCAAGCATGAATTCTTGATGAAAGACCCATCGGGGGAAAGTGCCGCATTTCCTTATTCCGTGCTGGAGCAATATACGCTGCTGATTAAAAACTGTGGCATACAGAAGCTGTTTGGAAACAAATTTGATATTCCGTGTCGTCGAAACGCTGTGTTGTGCTTGCTGAGCGAATGGCTCGGGTCGCAGCTGCATTCGTTGTCAGATGTGCTGCATTGTAGAGTGGAGGAGTTTAAGCAGAGAAACATCAACTGTATTGAGAATCTGCCGTGTCCTCGCACGCTGGTTGATCTTGTGTTCCCTCGCTGCATGCAGATTCTGCTGGTGTATTGGCTCGGTGAGCAGGAAGAGGAAACCGAGGAACCCTACGCAGTCGCAGACCACAGTTACAGTGCTGTTAGGCGATCGCATTGTCCCAACAGTGCTACCCCAGCAGCCACACCATCTACGTCCACGCCAGACAAGTTTCCCTTCATACAGTTCATACTTGAATTTGCAAACAATGCTCTTATATCGGGCGTTGCACATGTCGTGTATTCTAGACTGGTGAACAGTTGTTGATTCGCGGGGCTGTGCATTCAGTCTCAAGCTATCTCATGTCATACATGTGTGTTCTAAATGTTGTGTTCAGCAGCTACACATGGAACAATGGGCCAACTGGAAACCGGAAGATTGTCCCCAGAACAAATATGAGAATGTAAAGAAACATTCATGTGACATCATGTACAAGTTGCAATTGTTTTGTCAGCTGAAGCGTGTTTCTTATGCAATGGTTCCAATTACAAACTGATGACATTTACACTTGCATATAATTTACATCTTTCTCGTGCACTTTAGGACCTAAGTATTCTACATTTTTTAATGGTATTTATGATATATAACTCACTCACAGGGTTGAAAAAAATCATGATTTTAAAAAAAATCGGATTTATTTGATTTAAATCGGATTTTATTTATTTATTTATTTATTTGGTGTATAGACATTTATAAAGATTTTTATATTTATAAACTCTTTCAAACGTGTTCTATTCAAATCGATTTGGGTACTTGTCTTAACAGAGGGTACATGATTTTTGCTTATATAAAGACATTAGACAATGTCCACAAGGCCTCACCCCCTGTAGTTGCATAATCTGTCTTGGAAAGGAAAGCATGCTGTGTGTCTGAGGCTGTAGCAGTGCTAACTGTTGTTTGCTGAGAGGTTGGATTAGCACCTGACCAGGGCTCTGTGTACTCTAAGGGTCTCCAACCAGACTGCAAACTGGTACAGTAGTAAACAATTGTAGCCCAGACTGTCTTACTTGAGTCAACATACTGAATTGGTAACAACTAGCACAAGCTCTAGGTGGACTTTACTCAGGGCTTCTGACTTGAAAAGATACTTCCTCTGGAAGACAAGTTTGTGTGGCTTCACTGCATTCAGAAAGGGAATAGCTCAAACACACACAAAATATTTGACTGTCAGGTTATCTGGTGTCAATAAAGCTACACAAGTGTGCGCACTTTGTGCTTTTGTATTAAAAAACATACAAAACTTTGTTGATCTCGATGCTTGTAAACAATTATTTGTGTTAAATTCATATAAATCAGCGATTAAAAAATCGGAAGCCAAAAATTTTTTTAAAATCATTATTTAAATCAAACAACCCTGCTCACTCATATACACATTAGATTCCAATTTAAGGTCCACCACCATGATAGCTGCGTAGGCAAAATAGATTAGTACCTACACAATTTCACTATTAATCCAACTGGGAAACCAAATAATATAGATTATGTGGCTGTAAACAGTTATATTTTGTAGACATTAACGTTAATAAAATGATCAGGTATAATTTTCTAATAAAATTAGAATAATGATATGATGTTGGAGGTGTTCCTTGTATAATGATAATGGAACATTAAACAACCCCTACAGTTGTAATGATGACAAAGGGTCAAAGCCTTACGATAATCCATTGTGCTCATTATGGAATCATTCATTTCCATAATGCGTTCTTGTGTTAGGTAAAGGTTCTTATTAATTGTACACGATACACCCATTGTACACATCACACCCATTGCACATGTCACACCCGAATCCAGGACAATTCCCCACTCGGACAATTCCCCACTAGACAATAACCCACTTGGACAATTCCCCACTCCATAATGACAAATTTGGACAATTCCCCACTCTTAATTTTTTATAAGTGTCTTACATGTTTATCAGAGTATTATTTCTTTGATTGCACTTGAGAGGATGATTGTGTAATTGAACTTGATTACACCTGGTTGATCTGTGTGCACAAGGAAGCCACAACAAGGTGGCTTCTAACTATTTCTCTCTTGCCTTCAGCTTTTTCGCTTCTGCTGGATCAGGATGATCCATTTTGCTGTAAAAATAAAGTAATTTCAGAACAATGTCCAACATGGACAGTGCAACACATTTTTTTTAGGGTATTCAAATATCTTTGCTACTTTACATCATAATGATCGTTTTACAACAATGATATTCACTTGCTAATATCACCAGCTCAATCATAATATGACATCCTAATTTTTTATTTGAAAAACTTCTTATCACTAGCCATTTCGCTTAACCTTTAGGCAAACCAAAAAATTTAACAACACATCAGGTTTTCTCTTTGAAAACAAAAACATTGTATTGTTCGATAACAAAGTTACATTATCTAAATGGAACTGATGGTACTTCTCCTTTGAACCAAATAAATAATAGTAGATGGTATCATGACACTTCAAAAGCAGTCCAAAATGTTTTAATTTAGAATTTCTAATACCAAAAATAAATGCGTATAATTATGTTATACACATGGTGTGGGCAACAAAATCAGATGTACTCATTTAGCTGGTTGAGGGAGCTAATATTGTGTTCATGCTTCTCCACACAACATGCCAGGCAAAATAGACAGATTTCTTTCATTTGTTTGAATTTACTTGATAATCACATACATTACCTGTGACCTTTTGAACAATTTATACCCTTGGATAAGATGATTTCAGTACAGATACCTGAAAGGCTTGAGTCAACATGTGCAAAGAAAATGGTGAACAGCTAAGCTTAGAACTGCTTCCACAACTGATTTAGCCTGTCTCAAATACGGTTCATTGGTGTTCAAATATATAGTGTGTGAATAGTTTATGTAACATCCGCAGTCTATTTAATAAAAATTGCCTTGTTTTTCAAATCATGAATTTTTTTATTTCAATTGTTAGATCTGGTAAGGATCAAAATAGAGGATATCCAAAATGTTAAACATTGTGTGGGGCGATCAATGCTGATCATGGGCATGACTTCCATCCTCTCACCAATCACATGACAAATATAAAAGGAGGCATCCATATCTTCATGTAATTTTTATTTTTACACATGAAATGCCATCTTTGAAAGTTTTTACATTTTTAAGCAAAAATACCCCCATTTTTAGGCCCTCATATAGCTGTAGAAGAGGCAAATCTTGATGAACCTTGCCAAAGTTGTCTTTGCTGAAAGATAAGACCATTTTTTCGTAAAGGTGGTTCTGTAATTCTTAAAGGTGGTTCTGTAATTCTTAAAGGTGGTTTTGTAATTCTTAAAGGTGGTTCTGTAATTATTAAAGGTGGTTCTGTAATTCTTAAAGGTGGTTCTGTATTTGTAACAGAGAAGAGGAGGACGTGAAACTCTTCTGTGGCATGCTAGATGGACTCGCCTTTTTACCAGTGGATGATGTTCCTGAGGGTATGACATATCTACGGGAGCACACACCAGAAGGACTTGAACCTCTCCTGGACTACTTTGACAACACCTATGTGTCCGGAGCCTTCCGTCGTATTCAGCCCCCACAACATCCAGATGGATCCATGCCTCCACTTAGGATGCGTCGCATGCCTCCTATGTACCCACCACCCATATGGAACGTCAATTCCATTACTCTTGAAGGGGGATCAAGAACCAACAACATATGCGAGGGATGGAACAACGCCTTTGCAAAGCTAGTTGGACATGCACACCCTACCATCTGGAGAGCCATTGATAGCGTACGGAAAGATCAGGCCCAGGTTGTCACTGCCCTACTACGTGACCTGCGTGGTGAGCCACCAGCAAAGCGTGTAAGACGCCACACCCACAAACTCCAGTCAAAGCTGCACAAACTGTGCACTGACAGGCGTGACAACAGCAAGACTGTCCCAGACGTACTTAAGGGCATTAATTGGCCATTGTCACGCCTGTCAGTGCACAGTTTACTTAAATCTTACACAATGTCAATGGCATTGACATTGTGTAAGATTTAAGTAAACTGTGCACTGACAGGCGTGACAACAGCAAGACTGTCCCAGACGTACTTAAAGGCATTGGCCATTGTGTAAGATTTAAGTAAATCAAGCAGTTTTATATGTCAATACTTATGAAAATTATTGTTGAATAAAGTTTAATAAAAAATTCTGTTCTAAGTGTGGTATCATATTGTCAATACTAATGTGTGGAGTGGGGAATTGTCCGAGTGGGGAATTGTCTGTGTGGGGAATTGTCCGAGTGGGGAATTGTCCAGTGGGGAATTGTCCTAGTGGGGAATTGTCCAGTGGGGAATTGTCCGTTTACCGTCACACCCATTGTACACGTCACACCCATTGTTATTTTAAGGGTGTTTGTTAAAAATAATGTCCATAAACATTTTTAGTATCATAATGTTTCATCTGTTTTTAATTCATATCTTGGCTGTTTGAAAAAACTACCCTGGTTTTATGACAAATAATGGTCACTTTGTGGCAATTGCTGACAGAACAATAAATCGTCCCTTTAAGAGAACTTGTACATTCCCTTTGAAAGTGTCCCATTATTTTGATTAGACGAATAACATCTCAATAATTATTTCGAAGTCCTAATTACTTTGCAATGACCAATGTTAAAAAAATTGTAGACAACATTGTACAAAATAGCAGGCACCTAAATATTGGCAATGTTTAAACATAATTATTATATGTTTCGTTTATGTCGTTCAACATTAGTGTCCAAATTATGGAAGGAGTAAATTCCAGACAAGCCAAAATTAATGTTTTGAGGAGGCCTAAAAAAAAATATTAGTTATTTTGCAGAAACAATTATTTTGTACTGGAACTAGTGCGCCACCTGGGGAGTATTTTGTTGCTGATTAACTCTCAGCTGTAGGAGATACGATTCTGTGGTAGAAGGCGACCTCTGAAGTGAATGTGTTTCCTGTCTTGTTCAAAATTTCCGTACGCTACAGTTTAATCAAAGGACATGTCGTTCGCAGGAGCAGTTCGGATAGCGGCGACATCACTGTGTCGCGCTGGCTCGACAGGGCGCTTTGGAACTATTTTGTCACAGTTCCCGATTCGATGTTTATCGAGCGGCGTGTGGCCCACGTGTGGGGCTCGGTCGCCTCTGCTGCGGCCGAGTTGTGTCAATGTCAAGCCTTACACTCGCGGCGTCCAAACTGCAGGTTTGCAATGTCAAAAGGATATTCTTTTTAATAGCACCGATCTTAGCTACAGGTGATTTTTGGATGGCACCATAAAGTGATGCGTCTAAAATGTTCTTTTGAAGTTAAAATAAAACGACGTCCGCCAGACGGCGCTGTACAGTTTCATTCATTCCCAAAAAACTTAAAATGTGTCTTACCCTTATTTCCAGGTTGTTGGTATAAATATAATATCATAATGCATTAATTTTAATGATTGATATTGTCATAAGGTATATTGGCAACATTGACAGAACTGCGACCGTATAGTGTTTCTGAAGTTTGTAAAACCATTTTTGTATTAAAAACAGTGACGACATGTGACATGACATTTCACATTGTAACTCCCCACTAATGGTGCCACTCATCATTTCACCACTGGCACTGCCACAACTTACATTTGATGTGCAGATTCTTTATTTTATTTGGTAAACTCCTAGTTTTTAGTCAGGAAATCTCCCAATTTCAATTGCATACATTTGTTAGCCCCAGAAGCTAACCGGACAATGGGGTTCCTGCGAAGGAACTTCAGAGAGTGTACCCCTAAGCTCAAGACGGCAACCTACACCACATTGGTACGCCCCACTTTGGAATACGCCTCAGCTGTCTGGGATCCCTACAATTTTCTAAATAGTATTTGCATTTCATCATCTTGAGATAACTGTATTTGCATACATAGATTCACTTTAAAAGTATCTACGTTTCCAAATACTTTGAAATTTGCATTGGTGGCATCAGCTAGCTGAAGCAATATCGCTGCCGAAGAATCCAGTTATGCCTCAAGTTACTAGTCAGGGATCATTAATGGATTCTTGCAGTGTAAGATGCTGGCATTGATTTTCATGGGAAATTGGTGGGCGTCCACTTTATCAACAGTCTAGTCCACTGTGTGACACCACTGTTGCATCTACTTCCTGACCCGTAATCTAAAATGGCTGTAGTTATGTCGGATCATGTACAGACGTGGGTATGATTGCTAGGTCCAATTCAAGATAGCATCACACACATTGACGGACAGTTGAAATTAGCCAGTTTAACACTTGTGAGAATTTATCAACTTCTAGAGTCTTAAGACTCTTACCTAGGATTGTGTAAGGAGTCTGGGAGATAAAACAGGGAGTGTTGTACTCATAGACTCCCTGGAAAATTGAAGTCAGAGATGAGAAAGTTCTGTTGACAAGTAACATACCTGTTATATAATACATACTGCATAGGTGCCAACCCTGATTAGTGGACACCTGTACTGAGTGGTAATAGAAATCCAAAAGATTGCAAATGAATGGGATATATTGATTTGATATTGTGAAACGTAAGTTGGTGCACAGCTAAGATATTCGCAAGAGTTGCTTTACGGAAATATCTTGAAGTGATTATATGGATTTCGTTCATCCCACATTGCTACATAGCTGTATAAATGAGTACCTGGCTACAGACAGAGGTGGATATCTGAACGAATAGTCTGCTCAATAATTGCAGCATGGCTGAATCCTTCAGAGAAAAGTTGAGATGGCGTTGGAATGAACAGGTCTGCCAAGGGGTGAAGTGTAAACAGGTCTGCCAGGGGGTGAAGTGTAAACAGGTCTGCCAGGGGTGAAGTGTAAACAGGTCTGCCAGGGGGTGAAGTACACTGTAAAGCGCTTTGAGCAGTCCTGAGGACTGGAATCTGCACTATATGAGAACATACCTTTACTTTTACTTGATGTATCCCGTAATCAGGGCTGGGTCCAATTACACAAAATTATATCAATTACAATTACATTTAATTTTTTATTACAATTACAGTCATAATTTTCCAAATCAATTACAATTACACTGTTTCAATTATAATTACATTATGCGGAACCAAATATATTCAGCATTTGTTAATTATGTATTTTTGCACGTTTTGCTGAATTTAAATATTTTGCACATAACTGATAAACAAATATAACGGTAATGTTTGTACATTTTGTTGAACTTTGACTTTGAATTATACTAAATAAAAAGATAGCAGTTTAAAAATATTTTCGTTATATCAAAATACAATGCAGTATCCGGATATAATCCTACAGGACATATTCCTTACAGACAAAATCACAAAATATGAAAAGTGAACAAAATCCCACAGGACAAAATACAAAAATGTGAAAATTGGACAAAATCCCACGCGCCATAATACAATATTTATTTGTAGTTCTTCTCTAAGCATCCTTTCTAGTTTTGCAGACGTGTGCATTTCTTACATTTTTCTTCCGAAAATACTAATAATAGGGTATGATGTGTTAACTTTGAGGTTGTAGCTCCTGCTCTGAGCTAACTTTCTTAATTGGTCTGCCCTTTGCTTTGTGTGAGTTGGGAATGGGGAGAGAGGCCATATAAATGGTCTTTGCCACCTGACCTGTCTCCAATCCACCACAACACAATGGGTGTAATTGGCTTGCTAACTCTGCAATGTTTCACAGAGCTGATATTTTCTGAAGCAATATCAGGCTACAGGTCTTTCCATGTTGTTTGAATACCAGCTTAGCCTTTGTCTGACAATGTCTGTGCATTGTTTATTGCTTCCTGGCTGTTACCAACTTATTGAAAAGGCTAATCACTAAGGCTACCCACCACTAGCACCATGGAACAGTACCCACCAGATAGTGAATACTGTAACTTAAATATAAATATATAAGCAGGTGTTATTATTAGTCTTGATTTTCAACTCATGTGAGACTGAAATTCTATTTTTATTGACAATTCGTTCAGGTAGTTTGTGATATGAAACATACTGTAATTGATTGTAATTGAAATAAATTTTAAATTATACAAAATATAACAATTACAGCCAAATTTCGAAACCATAATCAATTACAATTACACAATTTTGCTGTAATCAATTACAATTACATAATTGGACCCAGCCCTGCCCGTAATGCAAATAATACACAACACCACAAAGAATGTGTCCTATGTCTGGAATTGTAAGACCATCAACTTTAAGACTATCCGTAGGAGTTGGCACCTGTGGCTGTTGGTGGAAGTGTATCCATGGATTAATTTCTATGAGTCGGTTCAATTCCGAAATTGAAAGATTTTGTGAAAAGGAATTGGAAGTATAAAATCCAATTCCTCTTCCTACCTATTTCCAAAAGAATTTAACAACACAATCTTTAATTGCAGGAGACACAGAGTTGGTACAATTTTTGGATGACGAGATCAAACTTGAAGTTGACAATGAAAAATCTCCCGGGAAACTGCCAGGTGTGAAGGGATTTGAAGTCAGCAAATGCGAAGGTGCCTCTATTGTCTTGACAAAGAAACTGAAAAACGAGACGTAAGGTTCATACTTTGCTTTTTAAAAGTGCAAACAGAATATAGTATACGGAAACCTGTGAACATTTCAGAGGATTTTATCAAAGTTAATAATTATGTACAGTTAAATAGTATTTATCAATACTTTTTAACAACTAATTAAAAAAAAATTTACTATATATGTATAATCTGTGAACATCTCACCTTGATCATCTTTGTTCACAGCTAAATGGAAACTGCCAACAGCTGTTTGCGAATGTGCTAGAACAGCGGGGTTGTTATTCAGAAACAGATCACAATCAAATTATCTAAACAAATTTGTGGATCATTAAACACATTTGGGCAGTCAAGATGTTACATTTGGGCGGTCAAGATGTTACATTTGGGCGGTCAAGATGTTACATTTGGGCGGTCAAGATGTTAGGGTGTATATAGTTTATTCTTTTATAACATGACTTTATGATAAAAGATCAGACTTTGTATCTTTAAAGTAATGTCTTCACATCTTCCTAGGGTGACGATAACAATGAATGTGAACAATTCTGTGGAAGATGAAGAGTCGGCTGACTATGACAGTTCCAAGAACACTGAATCACAGGACGCCCAGGTAGCTCACAGTGGAATGCAACACTAACCAGAACTGAATATTTGTATAGTACTCCACAATCGGACTTGGTGTCAATTACCTTATATCGATTCCAAAACTATCTCCAACTACAAATGACCAATTCCAATTATCAATTCCAGTATGTGAATACAGGAATCATAGACATACTCAACGGCAAAATAATTAACCTTTTTTAGAGCAGCTTTATTTATTTTTTATATTGTGGTATATAATGGCAGACAAATAATAAGCCTTACTTTAAAAATTACAATTCAGGAATTGGCATTTATATTCCAATTACAATATAATTGACCCCGTGTCCGTTCATAATAACAATATCTGTGGTATAACCAAAAATATGTTACTGCATATGTCATGACATACATGTAATGAGTACCGGAAAGTATTAGTACTTGTAATGCTCAGAATTGTACTTTGGCCAAGTACTTCCCCATCTAAACTAAGATTGTTGTTGTGATTGTAGATGGTGTCGAGACCGCCGTTCACAGTAGAAATCAGCAAAGACGGCGGTCGCACTCTGGCCATCCAGTGTGTCTTCCCAGAGGCTGAAGAAATGGTTGAGGGAGAGGCCCAGCAATATGGTAAATCTATACAGTGGCTTGCCGTGCTGATATCCATTCGATGTTCACAATCTTATGCTTAACATAGGTTTCTCAGAACGCGGTAGCCATGTATTATTAAAACTACCTGATTCATCTAGAGCTTTTTACTGTGATATATCCATCCAAATTACACACAGCTACCTCATTTTAAGAATCCATCTGATGTTTGACTCATTTTGAATGCGACCTAGCATTGCATTGGCATAGACATGCACTTTTCTGTGATTGTTCTGATTTATGTAATCTCTGTCAAACGTCCACATCAGTTCCTTTGTAAGGTACGAACACTGTGAAACCGGCCCAGCGGCATATTTACAAATGTACAAAGTGAAAACGTGCTCAGGTGTTAATTTGCCATTATATAACGGGACTAACACACCATTTGTTGATATCACTCGAGCGTTACCAGCCAGATAACATCACTCATGCCTGCTGCACTCATGATGTTATCTGACTGGTAACATCACTCATGCCTACTGCACTCATGATGTTATCTGACTGGTAACATCACTCATGCCTGCTGCACTCATGATGTTATCTGACCGGTAACATCACTCATGCCTGCTGCACTCATGATGTTATCTGACCGGTAACATCACTCATGCCTGCTGCACTCATGATGTTATCTGACCGGTAACATCACTCATGCCTGCTGCACTCATGATGTTATCTGACTGGTAACATCACTAATGCCTGCTGCACTCATGATGTTATCTGACTGGTAACATCACTCATGTCTGCTGTACTCATGATGTTATCTGACTGGTAACATCACTCATGCCTCCTGCACTCATGATGTTATCTGACCGGTAACATCACTCATGCCTGCTGCACTCATGATGTTATCTGACTGGTAACATCACTCGTGCCTGCTGCACGTGGGTGGGTTCAATGACACATAATTATATCAATTACAATTACATTTCAATTTTTAGTTCAATTACAATTACACTCATAATTTTTCAATTCAATTACAATTACACTGTTTCAATTACAATTACATTATGCGGAACCAAATATATTCAGCATTTGTTAATTATATAGTTTTGCACTTTTGCTGAATTTCGATATTTTGTACACAATTGATAAACAAATATAACGGTAATGATTGTAAATTGTTGAAGAATTGTGGCTTGAATTTTGAATTGTACTAAATAAAAAGACAGCCGTTTAAACATATTTTTATTATATAAATATATATTTTAAATCTGGTATATAGACATTAATAAATTATATATATATATATATATATATATATATATATATATATATATATATATATATATATATATATATATATATATATATATATATATATATGTTGATATATATATATATATGTTGATGTATTTATAAACTCTTTCAAATCAATCTAGGTACTTGTCTTAACAGAGGGTACATGATTTTTGCTTATATAAAGACATTAGACAATGTTCACAAGGCTTCACCTCCTGTAGTTGCATAATCTGTCTTGGAAAGGAAAGCATGCTGTGTGTCTGTGGCTGTAGCAGTGCTAATTATTGTTTGCTGAGAGGGTGGATTAGCACCTGTCCATGGCCCTGTGTACTCTAAGGGTCTCTAACCAGACTGCAAACTGGTACAGTATTAAACAATGGTAGCCCAGACTGTCTCACTTGAGTCAACATACTGAATTGAGAACAACTAGCACAAGCTCTAAGTGGACTTTAACTCAGGGCTTCTGACTTGAAAAGATACTTCCTCTTTTTTTTCCATAATTTTCAATTATACAAAATATAACAATTACAGCACAAATTTGAAACCATAATCAATTACAATTACACAATTTTGCTGTAATCAATTACAATTACGTAATTGGACCCAGCCCTGGTTGTAATCAAAACATTTCAGAATGTTATTGTAATTGAGGTTTTATGATGCTTTGTAATTGACCACTACAGTAGAACCCAATCCTGGCAGCACAAATTCAGCTAAAACCCAGGTTAAGGTCGCTGGGGCGGCTAGTGTGTCAGTTGATTTTTTTATTCATAACATGCTAGGAAATATTGTACTGAACGTTGACACCACAAATAATCACCCAGCACTAACGTCATATTTAGCCAATCCATCTTAAAAAACTCCTTTTGGAAATCCCCCTGATTTTTTAGAACCGCTGACAATGTTTCCATAGTAACGACCGCGACTGCTATGATGTTCGAACTAGTTTTATTCTTTTGTTGTGAAAGCGGAACATATCGTCCGGTTACTCTGATTCCAGTACACATCAGTATATCTGCCTAACTAAATCATGTCCTTAAACAAACAAATATCAGCGCTAATGTAGTTTATCGTGCATTTGAACCTATAAGTTATAATAACGGAAACGGACTGTCACCCCGACCTGGTGAACTTGTTGGCTTGTGCATGTAGGACTGTGGCTTACACTTGTTGGCTTGTGCGTGTAGGACTTTGGCATACACTTGTTGGCTTGTGCATGTAGGACTGTGGCTTACACTTGTTGGCTTGTGCATGTAGGACTGTGGCTTACACTTGTTGGCTTGTGCATGTAGGACTGTGGCTTACACTTGTTGGCTTGTGCGTGTAGGACTTTGGCATACACTTGTTGGCTTGTGCATGTAGGACTGTGGCTTACACTTGTTGGCTTGTGCATGTAGGACTGTGGCTTACACTTGTTGGCTTGTGCGTGTAGGACTGTGGCGTACACTTGTTGGCTTGTGCGTGTAGGACTGTGGCTTACACTTGTTGGCTTGTGCGTGTAGGACTGTGGCATACACTTGTTGGCTTGTGCATGTAGGAATGTGGCTTACACTTGTTGGCTTGTGCGTGTAGGACTGTGGCATACACTTGTTGGCTTGTGCATGTAGGAATGTGGCTTACACTTGTTGGCTTGTGCGTGTAGGACTGGCATACACTTGTTGGCTTGTGCGTGTAGGACTGTGGCATACACTTGTTGGCTTGTGCATGTAGGACTGTGGCTTACACTTGTTGGCTTGTGCGTGTAGGACTGTGGCATACACTTGTTGGCTTGTGCGTGTAGGACTGTGGCATACACTTGTTGGCTTGTGCGTGTAGGACTGTGGCATACACTTGTTGGCTTGTGCATGTAGGACTGGCATACACTTGTTGGCTTGTGCGTGTAGGACTGTGGCATACACTTGTTGGCTTGTGCGTGTAGGACTGTGGCATACACTTGTTGGCTTGTGCGTGTAGGACTGTGGCTTACACTTGTTGGCTTGTGCATGTAGGACTGTGGCATACACTTGTTGGCTTGTGCGTGTAGGACTGTGGCATACACTTGTTGGCTTGTGCATGTAGGACTGGCATACACTTGTTGGCTTGTGCGTGTAGGACTGTGGCATACACTTGTTGGCTTGTGCGTGTAGAACTGTGGCATACACTTGTTGGCTTGTGCGTGTAGGACTGTGGCTTACACTTGTTGGCTTGTGCATGTAGGACTGTGGCATACACTTGTTGGCTTGTGCATGTAGGACTGTGGCATACACTTGTTGGCTTGTGCGTGTAGAACTGTGGCATACACTTGTTGGCTTGTGCATGTAGGACTGTGGCTTACACTTGTTGGCTTGTGCGTGTAGGACTGTGGCTTACACTTGTTGACTTGTGCGTGTTTCAGAGGACATTATAGAGATACAAGACGTGACGTTCCTGGGGAAGCAAGGGGAGTGGGGAGAGTCGGAGTACACAGTGCAGGGATCCATCATGGATGGGGTAAGTCCTGCCTACTTTTCTCCCAGATTTAATTTTCCCATTGCATCCAGGATATAGTGAAAAATTGCACAAAGTAACACAGGCCAGGTAAACAAAGTAACACAGGCCAGGTAAATAAAGTAAAGCCTGTTTACTAATCAACATAACATAAATACAAACGAAAACAATAGTGTAATGTGTTTTGTAGCTGCATGACTGTGATAGCTGATTGATTAATTTGGACTGGAGGTAGCCAGTCATATTTTAGGCTAATCCACAAGGGGGTATTTAAGGGGAGTCGTGGCAACAGGAATGACGTGTTTTTTTGTTTGTTTGTTTTTACACAAAATGTATTTCCTCCGTATTCCAGTAGCTTTGTATGGTCACTATTAATAAAGTTCACTTTTATAACAATTTCATATCTCTAAATTTGTTTTGCATATATGCATGGATAAATCTTGCATCTATCATGTAATCAATGCCCTTATTCAATCTTTGATGGCCATTTACAAGAAATTACCTTTTTGGCAATGAGAAATTACAACAATCTGGAAATAAAAATGTTGGGCTCATCTGTTTTGGACTGATGTGTTCACCTGCATGTTATCTAACAATTTGCTTAAAAAATTGTTTTGTGCAATATCTTGGGGTAGTGTATAAAAAGTGTTAACAAATGTTTAGAATATTGTAGTTTTGAAAAATTCAACAAAACAAATACAATATGGAAAAATTCTTTCCTGAGTTAAGTAAGCCAATGATGATTGTGAAATTATTATGATAAAATATCCATTATTTTACATGTTGTATTTTTTTAGATACGCCATGATTCTTTCACACGTTGGCCATTTTCTTGTTGCCATGGAAATGGTCGGGTCTGGCAGAAAAATTTTCAATATATATACATAAAATCATATCCAGCCACCATATCTCCTCTTAATACTCACACTTATTCTCAGCATCGCTCGCCCCTGACTCTTGTCACACATCACCTGGCAATGATGTTCTTGATAAATGTGGTGTAGATGAGAAATTAACCTGTGTCTGCTCCTAGCTACCTAAACTGCTGTGTGTTTAGTGTTGTCAGTTATCACTGCAATGTTTCACCTACGTATGCTGTCTACTTTCCAGAACCTATATGACATGCTGCTAAACTTGATGGAAGAACGTGGTATTGACGGAACCTTTGTTGACGAGCTCATTGAGTTCAGCACGGCATACGAACACAAGAAATACATCAGCTTTCTTAAAACGCTCAAAGAATTTGTGTCCCAATAACCTGCAAACAATTTTGGAGAATGTGAAGTGTCACTTTTACACAGAAAGCTTTACTGACAAATTATACATATCGATAAATTTGGACCTTAGAATTTATGCATATCGTAACGTGGTTGCATACCTTCAAAGGTCAAAATGTCAAACCAAAATGTACAGGTGATTAGTAAATACACGAAGACAAAATTTAGATGAAGCATTAGTCAAACATATGACCTTGTAAATGTGGCAAAAGGTATGTGTTTACCTTGTTCTTGCAATATGCCAATCACTTGCAAATAATTGTGACACTTACATGTTTGTAAAGTTGTATTTTTTGTCTTAGATTTCTGTTCTATAGAAATAGATACTTGATAGTCTTGTAATAGATATTTGGTTCAATAAATCATGTTTTACACGTTTTCTGTATTTGACTAAAGTTGAACTTTGAGTGCATACAGGCAGTTTTGCTGAGTGCTACCTGGCGAATACGAAGTTGCACTCATGTTGATGTAATTTGAAGTTTATTGGGGAGGTCTGACGGTAAATCATATCGGTTTTATGACAAGTTTGTCACTGGATGTCTTAGGACAGGTATTTATTCTTGTTGAGAACTTGTTGATACAATCCTGATAGTTGTATGTGTACACATAGTTCATGTGCACACATTCAGACTTGGGGTCAATTGCATCGTATATGGATCACAAAATCCAGAGAAAATGTAATTGGTATTTTTAGTTATTTTTTTAATATGTTTTCAAACATGTAACTTTTTAAATCAAATTATCTGCTACAAGTAATCAATAAAATATAATGTTGCATATATCATATTTGATTGACATTATGTACCATAATGTGCAGAAATAAAAAAGCTGCTCTAAAATAGATGTTACTTTTTGGCAGTGGTACTAGTGCGTCTATGGTTGCTCGGTTCACACTTTTATTTGGAATTGGTATTTTTTAGTTATAATTAGTGTTGGAATTGGAATTGATATAATGTCACTGACCCCAAGTGCGTGCCAAACATGCGCGCACACTATACATTGATAGCTTCACTTTGTCTAAAATAGCTACATATCGATCCATTTATATGCTCGAGTACTTTTGTTTATGTCAACAATTTAGCATCCACACAGCTACTACAAACGTAATGTGAACAAAGTAACAGCAGATACAACAGTTGTTCTTTATTCAGTGTCTACAGTGCATACATAAGGTACATGTGTTAAAGTTGCTCAAACTATGCATGATTATAAAAAAGGTTTATCGAACATTACAAAATAGTCTTGTGTAGATCTCTCATTAAAACCCAATGAATATTCAGATGTATATGAGCTAGTTAGTGCAAATCGAGATTCATCCACTGGGACTACAGTAATAGTTTAGTATATTACTATAATATTCATAAAGTAAAACATGGGTATACCAGACAACCCTGGAATGAAGACAGATGTTGGTCACAGATGCCAACTCTGGATTTTTAGTAGACTACACATTTACAGGGTTAAATATGTCCTATTATAGTGACAGTTTCATGCAAACAAACTACATACAATAGTACCACCATACTAGTAGTAGTAATGAGTATACACATTTTTTTTACATGTGCTATCATTCAAATTCAATCCATAATTATAAAACAATAAATTCAATGATATAAGCTTAATTGCTTTGTTTGTTTACAGATGCGTGCGTGCGTGCGTGCGTGCGTGCGTGCGTGCGTGCGTGCGTGCGTGCGTGCGTGCGTGTATATAACAGCTTCATGTTTCCATTAGAGGATTGTTAGGATCTTGCCAAGTTCAATCAAAAGAAGTACCTGCTACACAGCATAACATTTACAATGGTACAGTTTCAACAATGTCACTCTTTCAGCAATCGGCGACCATGCAATGTCACTTTTAAGGCTAACTGCAACAATGTTCCACCTCTTCTGTGTGCACATGCAGATCTAGTCATCGTCACAGAGCGAGGGATATCATGCATTTGTAGGGGTTCAAGATGAAGAAATCACTACAAATGTGAGCTGCCAATACAGTGCACCGATGATGGATACACCATTGATAAGTTCACGAGTTGATCTACTGAGGCACGAGTCAGCTCATGTCACCGGCAGCACAGTTCCAATAATGTTGGCTGCCAATACAGTGCACTGATGATGGATACACCATTGATAAGTTCACGAGTTGATCTACTGAAGCACGTGTCTGCTCATGTCACCAGCAGCACAGTTCCAACAATGTTTCAGCGTCCATAGTTACACATCATTGGGTGCTGGTCTTGGCTGCATCCTATTCATGATGAAATTGTTCATCACTTCTGGGCCGTTTGTGTCAAATCCAGGCATGTCCATCATGTTGGCATCATCTGGATCAGCAATGCTGAAGTCACTGACGGACATGGCACACACAATGAGTTTGGCATCGTTAATACCGGACCACTTGCGATACTCCTCGAGTTCCTCTGCAGGATGAATGTAGCCGCAGTTGGTCTCGTTGTCAGTGTAAACAATGAACACATCAAACTTCTTCTTGTTTCTCAATGCATACTGCATGGGCAGTGAGCAGTCCGTCGCACCCATGTTCACGTTCCTGATGACCCGTTCGACGTCTGGTATCTTCATGTGAGGGCCTATGGCAAGCGGAACCAACTGGTTGGAAAAGCAAACAATCTCACATTGGCGCTCTGTTCTCGCAGTGACAAGGGTCAGGGCAGCAGCTGCCATTCCAGGAGTGATGCAGTTGCAACCTTTGACCTGGCCATAGTACATCGATCCACTGACATCAACAGCCAACAGGTACCTCTTGTTGGTTGGTTCTACCAGTTTGAAGGTCAGGTAGAACGCATTATCGAGGGCCTGTGAGACTGCCGCGTTTGGCGTCCACGTCAAGCTTCCGACATCACTCTTCCCTTTCTTGTACGTCAGCAGGGCAACCAGCACATTGAATGGGTGAATCTTGGCTTTCTTCAGGAATTCCATATTACCAAGCTTGGCGGTGATTGTCTCCTCATGTCTGCTGCCACGAGTCAACATGCCAATCGATGTCATCTTACCCAGGTTGCGGATCATGGCTGTCATCGGCATGTGTTCGAGAAGCGCCTCCCATATGTCTGGGAACTCCAACAGTTGTGTGTTGACATGTTCTCTCACCAGACGGTGCTTTCTGATCATGTCTGCCAACCCAGACACGTTAATGGTGTTCGGATCTCTTTGTGCTTTGACGTCTTCTACGGCCTGGAAGTACTCCAGTAGGCTGTTACTCTCCAGGTCTTCTTTAGCAGCATCGAATCCTTTCACGACGTACTTCAAGATGGCCGCGACACCTGTGTCGTCGATTTCTGGCGGTTTCGGGTGCGACAGACGCACCACATCCTGGTGACTCCATCCGTTGCGATTTTTGTACTTCGTCACCAGATATGCCAGTCGCCTCGCATCTTCTGGGCTCTCCTGAAATCGCAAGTACCAATTGGCGACGGCTTTGCGGTGAGCGCGCCCCCAACCCGTGCCCGTACTTACTGCCTCGCAGTAGCCGAGGAATGTGAACAGGTGTGTTGGGATGCGGCAGACTTCGTGCAAATGTTTGTAGCACAACTGTTTTGTTGCTGGATCCACCGACTGTCGAGCACAAATTGCCATGGCGAGCATCAGTCCGCTCTGTGTGGCTGTGCGGCCATCGACGCTGTATTCGACCGCCATATTCACCACTTCATCACCACGCCCCGACTCGATCAGCCTCATGACGCACTGCACGTTCTCCACCCTTAACTCTTCATAGCTAACGTAGTAGGTCCCACCTTCCGTTCCAAGGCAAAAGAGCCGAGTCAACCTGACGACATCGTCCACCTTGTAAACATAACCACCGGCGTGGTTTATTCTCATTTTATGACTATGACCGTCCCGTGGTTCGGACGGCGGCGTAATTCCCCTGGGCACACTCCCCAACACCCTGGACGACTCTTGTCCCATTATTTAACAGGTTGGTTCAATATGTGACACAAAATAACAGTGCCCATACTTCGTCAACGTTCAACTTATTTTCGCGATGGCTTTCCTCTTCTGCCAACAGATGGCGCAGACAGTCAACGATCGAAGCTTCCTGGTTAGATCACTATTTCCGTCCCTTATCTCAAGTCTCAAGTGGTTTACTCCAAACAGCCCAAACTTGGGCTAACGCAGGAGTTTGTGGTGGACTGTGCGCATGCGCTATGGGTGGTACATTCGACTGAAAGACTAGTATCATTAATGTTGCTGAAATGGTTTTTATCTCATAAAATGAGCTTCTTTGATCACCGATATGTACACCAAAACGGTGCAGTGTTTAAAAGTGCCGCGCACAGATATACAGATCTTGGCTGTCCGCACAGCAATTGGGCACGGCAGGACGATTCCGCTTCGGGACGTACCAAACTGGACATGTTTCTGTTGGTGAGCTTAATCTAAGTAAAATAAAATGTTGTCGCAAAGCTAGGCTTGAGTCGAGAAGGTAAGCCCATGATGGTTCCGTTGTAGGTTATTGTTTCAATTAAAATTTCTAATGACAACTATAACTTTGATAAATTAAACTTTGATGGGTAAACTGCTATCTCGAGTCGAGACAGTGGTTATAGTGTTAGAAAACGTTATGGAAAATCTACTCTCAACAACACCAATATGAGCGATAATATTGTTCCGAAAATACGTTTTATACACTTCAAGTCTTACTTAGTGCCTTTGATTGTGGCGTATAATATCTGGTGAATGTGACTGTTATCAAATATTAAGATTAACTAATTTCATATTCAGAATAGCATTACAATGTAGTGTTAAAATGTGGGTCTTTATCTATGACAGGAATTCAATGTCAATGTGTATTGGACAACATACTGGATGGGTCACACGCAATGTGATGTTGAGGCGAAGGGGTGTCGGATGTTTCGGCCCATAACGGATTCGCCCCAGGGTTGGGGTCAAGTACAGTTGATCAAGTACTCAAGTACATCAAGTACCCAAAATAAATATCAAGTACAAGTACAGTTCAACTTCAAGTACACACTTATGTACAAAATACTTAAGTACATCAAGTACTGACATATCAAGTACAAGTACTTAAATATAAATGGGCCTATTTTAATGGTTGCAATATTTTTCGATATTTTGCCATGTTTATTTTGCAACAAAAATTTATGTGACTTTTTGATATGAGCAAAACTGAGCATCACATTTTATTATCATTTGGTTGTGAAGATCAAGCAGAAAAGTTCACAAATTTGTTATTGAAACCATATTTCATGTATACAATTGTTACATTATACACAGGGTTGAAAAAAATCATGATTTTGATATAAAAAAATTTTTTTTATTTAAATCGGATTTATTTGATTTTTTTTATTTATTTTATTTTTTTTAAATCTGGTATATACATATTTATATAGATGTTTAAATTTGTAAACTCTTTCAAACATGTTCTATTCAAATCGATTTGGGTTCTTGTCTTAACAGAGGGGCGCGATAGCATACCGGTTAGAAGGCCGGACTCTCAATCGAGAGAACCCGGTTTCAAATCCCACTGCGGTCGCTTCGAACCTTTGGCAAGTTTGATCACCCCACGTTGCCACAGTTCACTCAGCTGTATAAATGAGTACCTGGCAATACAGACAGTGGTGGATATGTGAACAAATAGCCTTCGCTCAGCAATTGCAGCGTGGCTGAATACTTCCCAAAGAAGTTGAGATGGCCTTGGAATGAACAGGTCTGCCAGGGGGTGAAGTGTAAAGCGCTTTGAGCAGTCCTATGGACCGGATACCGCGCTATATAAGAACATACCTTTACCTTTTTACATGATTTTTGCTTATATAAAGACTTTAGACAATGTCCACAAGGCCTCACCCCCTGTAGTTGCATAATCTGTCTTGGAAAGGAAAGCATGTTGTGGGTCTGTGGCTGTAGCAGTGGTAATTATTGTTTGCTGAGAGGGTGGATTAGCACCTGTCCATGGCTCTGTGTACTCTAAGGGTCTCTAACCAGAATACAAACTGGTACAGTATTAAACAACTGAGTCAACATACTGAATTGCTAACAACTAGCACAAGCTATAAGTGGACTTCACTCAGGGCTTCTGTGTTGAAAAGATACTTCCTCTGGAAGACAAGTTTGTGTGGCTTCACTACATTCAGAAAGGGAATAGCTCAAACATACACAATGTCATAAAATATTTGACTATCAGGCTATCTGGAGACAATACAGCTACACAAGTGTGCGCACTTTGTGTTTTGTATTAAAAAACATACAAAACTTTGTTGATCTTGATGCTCGTAAACAATTATTTGTGTTAAATTCATATAAATCAGCGATTAAAAAAACCGGAAGTAAAAAAAATCATAAATCAATGATTTTTTTTGAGTGATTTAAATCATGATTTAAATCAATGATTTAAATCAAATGATTTAAATCAAACAACCCTGATTATACATCATACGTTATACATCATAATATTTGGCAATACTTGGTCAAGTCCAACCACTCCCTTGTTCATTTCATATTTGACCTGTCATTGCACTTTATCATCATGACAGTCTCAAAGTTGTTGTCTGTGAGCCGACACCTGTCTGGGCGGAACACCTTCCCAGCAATGCTGAAAGTCCTTTCTACCGATGCTGATGACGCCATGACTGTCAGATACTTGACCGCCAGCTTTAGATAAAATATCATGTACAAAACTTTCCTGCTCTACACTTTAGTACTTGAAAAGTACTTACTATTTACCAAGTACTGTAGTTCAAGTACAAGTACTTTGCATTTTCACACATCAAGTACTCAAGTACATCAAGTACTGACAAATGTGTACTTAAGTACAAGTACTGGTACTTGACCCCAACCCTGGTTCGGCCCATGGGCCGAACCATCCAACGACGCGACAGGTCAATCGTGAAGTGTTTTCGCCCGCATGGGCCGAACCATCCGTGTATGCAACCGGTGCCAGCAGGCGCCGTGGGCAGGGTTGTTTGATTTAAATCATTTGATTTAAATCATTGATTTAAATCATGATTTAAATCGCTTCAAAAAAATCATTGATTTATGATTTTTTTTACTTCCGGTTTTTTTAATCGCTGATTTATATGAATTTAACACAAATAATTGTTTACAAGCATCGAGATCAACAAAGTTTAGTGGTTTTTTTTATATACAAAAGCACAAAGTGCGCACACTTGTGTAGCTGTATTGACACCAGATAGCCTGATAGTAAAATATTTTATGACATTGTGTATACCAGATTTAAAAAAAATAAAATAAATAAAAAATCTGATTTAAATTATAAAAAAACTGATTTTTTTATTAAAAAAAATAAAATCTTAATTTTTTTGAATCCTGACCGTGGATCGAAACCACTAACGAATTGTAACTGTTAGCGAATTGAGTGCTGTAATTCGCTAGTTATTACTTTCGCTAGTTTCAACTGTTTGCATGTCTTAGCGAAATGCTGTTGACTTGTTGTACGCTACAGTATTATTGTTTTCGAGTCAATTGTTGTTTATTGAGTGTTGTAATTGCGAAATGTTATACGCTACTACTGTTTCAGTGTTTTAACAAAATGCCATGCGCTTATTATTGTTTTCGAACCAATATTACTTATTTATTACGTTCCCTATTTTCAACTGTTTGCATGTTTTAGCGAAACATTGTACGCTACAGTATTATTATTGTTTTCGAACCAAGTGTTTATTACGTTTGCTATTTTTTGCTAAAGTATTAAAGTAATATTGAAAAACATACAAATGCAACCATTAGTCATCCCAAAAGATGTTTACGCAGTCCAACAACACAACGCCAGAAATATTTAAAACGGATGGAATTTCTGTCTTTATTAACAACTACCAATACATAATTTTCCAAAACTACTACAACACAATATATATATATATATATTCCAAAATGAAGTACACATTCTGTTATTGTATGAGATAATTGTTATATTAGCGTGTGAATAAGTTTCTGTGCGCAATCATATTAAGTATTTTTTCCTGAATCACGCCGTGGGCCGAAACTACTGTTCTTAGGAACCAGCTACTAACGTGGGGCAGTAGAGCCGAAAACGTTAATGACACGTCTTTGCAACTTGTAATATGCTCAATTGACTTAAGACGATTAATTGAATAAAGGGCTTGATCACATATAATGTGCTCACACAAACAATGAAGTGATACTATCAAACATTTACGTTAGCAAGTTTTGCCGATGAAACACCAGATAGATTAAAAGCATAAAATGTGCTCACACAAGCAATGAAGTCACGCTATCAAACATTTCAGTTAACAAGTTTTGATGATGAAACATCAGATAGATTAAACACATAAAGGGCTTGATCACATAAAATGTGCTCACACAAACAATAAACAATACAAACTCAAATAGTTATTACTTTTATTCGTGGACGTTTCCATTAGACATTAATTACATGAATTTGGTTCTTCTTCCTATTTTGTTATGTCAACCACTTTCTTTTAATTTATTTATATTGCTATATTTCTATAAATAGTTCCAGATCATTATTATTATATTAGCGTGCGTATGTTTCTGTGCGCAATCATAATTTCCGCCGCTCCGTCTTTCTTATTGATTCAGGCCATGGGCCGAAACAACTATTCTTAGATTTCCGCCGCTTAGACAGAGTGGGTCGAATCAACCGTCGGTGATTTCAATAGCGACAGTAAAATGGGCCGAACCATCCGTCTGCGTGGGCCGAATCGACTAGGCCGAACCATCCGTCTGCATGGGCCGAACCCGTCACGGGCCGAACCCTCCGGGACCCAGGCGAAGACCTTTTCAACAGATGCGAATGATTAATGTATGTATTTATGCTGACAGGAACTTATGTTAATTTTATGACGTACTACATTTTTGTCTATTTAATAGAAAACATGATGGAAACAAATATATACATGACATCTATGATATGTAAACGACAGTCAGCTATTTCTTCATAAACATCCAGGTTCTGAAAATTTTCTTTAACCACCTTAGGCATTGCAAGTAACTGAGGAATCAGTAGATGCTGTTCTCCAACACATGGAAAAGGGATACTGCAAATCCTGTCCTGCATCACTCAAAGCCTTGACAAGATGTTGCAGCTCAGGTGAATATTCAGACAACATAATACTTAATACCAGCAACTTCACCACTAGCTATGTACAGTTTGTTATCTTACCAAAATATGTTGTTAAAGTATATCACATCACAGGTTATTATTGAACTATGGTTATTCAAACTTAATGATAACATAATACTTGATACAGATGGATATTGAAAGTTGAATACATCTTTCATAGTGTAGTGTGTACATACACATAGACAGATGTAAACCAAACATAGATGTTTTTAATCTCATCAACAGAAAAAGCATATTGTGGTATATAATGGCAAACAAATAATAAGCCTTACTTTAAAAATTACAATTCAAGAATTGGCATTTATATTCCAATTACAATATAATTGACCCAGTGTCTGTTCATAATAACAATATTTGTGGTATAACCAAAATATTTTAATGCATATGTCATGACATGCATGTAATGTCAACAGTAAGTAAAGTACTTGTAATGCTCAGAATTGTACTTTGGCCAAGTACTTCCCCATCTAAACTAAGATTGTTGTGATTGTAGATGGTGTCGAGACCGCCGTTCACAGTGGAAATCAGCAAAGACGGCGGTCGCACTCTGGCCATCCAGTGTGTCTTCCCAGAGGCTGAAGAAATGGTTGAGGGAGAGGCCCAGCAATATGGTAAATCTATACAGTGGCTTGCCGTGCTGATATCCATTCGATGTTCACAATCTTATGCTTAACATAGGTTTCTCAGAACACGGTAGCCATGTATTTTTAAAACTACCTGATTCGTCTAGAGCATTTTACTGTGATATATCCATCCAAATAACACACAGCTACCTCATTCTAAGAATCCATCTGGCGTTTGACTCATTTTGAATGTGACTTAGCATGTGCATTGGCATAGACATGCAATTTTCTGTGATTGTTCTGATTTATGTAATCTCTGTCAAACGTCCACATCAGTTCCTTCGTAAGGTACGAGCACTCTGTGAAACCGGCCCAACGGCATATTTACAAATGTACGAAGTGCAAAAGTATACTCAAGTGTTAATTTGCCGTTACATAACGGGACTAACACACCATTTGTTGATATCACTCGAGCATTACCAGCCAGATAACATCACTCATGCCTTCTGCATTCATGATGTTATCTGACTGGTAACACTCTTGTGACATCAACAAACAGTGTATTATTACGGTGTAATCAAAACATTTAAGAATGTAATTGTAATTGAGGTTTTATGATGCTTTGTAATTAACCATTACAGTAGAACCCAGTCCTGGCAGCAGGAATGCACAAATTCAGCTAAAACCCAGGTTAAGGTCGCTGGGGCGGCTAGTGTGTCAGTTGATTGTTTTATTCATAACATGCTAGGAAATATTGAACTGGACGTTGACACCACAAATAATCACCCAGCATTAACGTCATATTTAGCCAATCCATCTTTAAAAAACTCCTTTTGGAAATCCCCCTGATTTTTTACAAATGTTGACAATGTTTCCCTAATAACGACCGTGAGTGCTACGATGTTCGAACTAGCTATATTCGTTCACTGTGAAAGCGGAACATCATCTGGTTACTGTGATTCAAGTACATATCAATATATCTACCTAACTAAATCATGTCCTTAAACCAGCAAATATCAGCACTAATGTAGTTTATTGTGCCTTTGAACCTATAAGTTATAATAACGGAAATGGACTGTGACCCCGACCTGGTGATCGCGCCGGATAACTGACTAATCAAAATGATCATAAACACTCCCATGTGTATGTCACGCGTAAACCCTGGCTGGCGTAAACCAATATCGTAGACGACAGCACGTTACAAATACAGATTCAAGGCCCATTGTGGCGGCAAATTAAGGGGACATGTCAATCTTACAAATGGCCATTATTTTTTGTCATCAAAACGCCAGAGAAAATCGTCACTTTTCAAACATGATATGCATATCTATCTACATTTCTGTTCTCACTAACAATCAGGAAACGATACTGAATTAAATGTTTTTACTACAACACTTACAAAACTGCAATTTGGCATATGAACCCATCTTACATGTATGCAACTTTACACTGTTTGGAATTACGATTGGTTTGTGTAAAAATACACTGCCACTTTAGGGTGTAATTCAAGTTTTCCTTAATTCATTCACAGTGGTGTAGCAGACGTAATTCGTTTATGTCAACCAAAATCTACATTAAAATTATCAGTGACACTGTCATGCTTATATGTATGTCATTTCTTTGGGGATTTTCTCAAAACTATAATATCACATTTGGGCTATTTTTTTCACATTTACAAAATGTTTATAAAATCTTGTAACATAACCAAATAAATGAAAAAGTCCAAATTTTATTAATCTGGAATATTGTATAGTCTGTGAAGAAATGGTTAATTTATCTTAAAAACTTCTACAGAATCTACTCAATTCAAGATAAGCATATAATAGCCACCCCAGCTACCTTAAGATGAGCAGCCGTGGTAAATGTAATCTTCTATTTATAAAACAGTGTAGTTGTACTCAACCTATAAACTATTGTAATTGACACTTTATGAAGCATTGTAATTGCAATTTATTTTTTATGTGCTGTAATTGTTATTATAATTGAGCATGTATGATGCTTTGTAATTAAACAGAATGCTACTACACTGAGGACTGAATAATGTTTACTTTAGTAGAAAATATGTAATTTGAGAAGTTTGTTAAAGGATCACATGTCTGTTATGTGCTTTGTCAGATGTTTCTGTCATATGTCGACAATGACACACTATCTTGTCTACGATGACACTGATCATAAATAACTGGATTCCAGATAATGTTGGCGTTGATTAACTTCTTGTAAAATGTGTTAATAAACCAAGCATGTTTTCAAATATGGCTGTGGTATACACAATGGCTTGTGCATGTAGGACTGTGGCATACACTTGTTGGCTTGTGCGTGTAGGACTGTGGCTTACACTTGTTGGCTTGTGCGTGTAGGACTGTGGCTTACACTTGTTGGCTTGTGCGTGTAGGACTGTGGCATACACTTGTTAGCTTGTGCGTGTAGGACTGTGACATATACTTGTTGGCTTGTGCGTGTAGGACTGTGGCTTACACTTGTTGGCTTGTGCGTGTAGGACTGTGGTATATACTTGTTGGCTTGTGCGTGTAGGACTGTGGCATACACTTGTTGGCTTGTGCGTGTAGGACTGTGGCTTACACTTGTTGGCTTGTGCGTGTAGGACTGTGGCATACACTTGTTGGCTTGTGCGTGTAGGACTGTGGCTTACACTTGTTGGCTTGTGCGTATAAGACTGTGGCATACACTTGTTGGCTTGTGCGTGTAGGACTGTGGCATACACTTGTTGGCTTGTGCGTGTAGGACTGTGGCATACACTTGTTGGCTTGTGCATGTAGGACTGTGGCTTACACTTGTTGGCTTGTGCGTGTAGGACTGTGACATATACTTGTTGGCTTGTGCGTGTAGGACTGTGGCATACACTTGTTGGCTTGTGCGTGTAGGACTGTGACATACACTTGTTGGCTTGTGCGTGTAGGACTGTGACATATACTTGTTGGCTTGTGCATGTAGGACTGTGACATATACTTGTTGGCTTGTGCGTGTAGGACTGTGGCTTACACTTGTTGGCTTGTGCGTGTAGGACTGTGGCATACACTTGTTGGCTTGTGCGTGTAGGACTGTGACATATACTTGTTGGCTTGTGCGTGTAGGACTGTGGCTTACACTTGTTGGCTTGTGCGTGTAGGACTGTGGCATATACTTGTTGGCTTGTGCGTGTAGGACTGTGGCTTACACTTGTTGGCTTGTGCGTGTAGGACTGTGACATATACTTGTTGGCTTGTGCGTGTAGGACTGTGGCTTACACTTGCTGGCTTGTGCATGTAGGACTGTGGCTTACACTTGTTGGCTTGTGCATGTAGGACTGTGGCATATACTTGTTGGCTTGTGCGTGTAGGACTGTGGCATACACTTGTTGGCTTGTGCGTGTAGGACTGTGGCTTACACTTGTTGGCTTGTGCATGTAGGACTGTGGCTTACACTTGTTGGCTTGTGCGTGTAGGACTGTGGCTTACACTTGTTGGCTTGTGCGTGTAGGACTGTGGCATACACTTGTTGGCTTGTGCATGTAGGACTGTGGCATACACTTGTTGGCTTGTGCGTGTAGGACTGTGGCTTACACTTGTTGGCTTGTACATGTAGGACTGTGGCATACACTTGTTGGCTTGTGCGTGTAGGACTGTGACATATACTTGTTGGCTTGTGCGTGTAGGACTGTGGCTTACACTTGCTGGCTTGTGTATGTAGGACTGTGGCATACACTTGTTGGCTTGTGCATGTAGGACTGTGGCATACACTTGTTGGCTTGTGCATGTAGGACTGTGGCTTACACTTGTTGGCTTGTGCATGTAGGACTGTGGCATACACTTGTTGGCTTGTGCATGTAGGACTGTGACATATACTTGTTGGCTTGTGCGTGTAGGACTGTGGCTTACACTTGCTGGCTTGTGCGTGTAGGACTGTGGCTTACACTTGCTGGCTTGTGCGTGTAGGACTGTGGCTTACACTTGCTGGCTTGTGCGTGTAGGACTGTGGCTTACACTTGCTGGCTTGTGCATGTTTCAGAGGACATTATAGAGATACATGACGTTCCTGGAGTGGGGGGAGTCTGAGTACACAGTGCAGGGATCCATCATGGATGGGGTAAGTCGTTCCTACTTTTCTCCCAGATTTCATTTTCCCATTGCATCCAGGATATAGTGAAAAATTGTCCAAAGTGACAGAGGGTAAGTAAACAAAATCAAAACAAGTTCACTAATCAACATAACATAAATACAAACGAAAACAGTAGCATAATGTGTGTTGTAGCTGCATGACTGTGATAGCTGATTTATTAATCTGGACTTAGGTAGCCAGTCATATTTTAGGCTAACCCACGAGAGAGGTATTTAAGGGGAGTCGTGGCAGCAGGAACGACGTGTTTTTTTTTTAATTACACAAAATGTATTTCCTCCATATTTCAGTAGCTTTGTATGGTCACTATTAATAAAGTTCACTTTTGTAACTATTTTATATCTCTAAATTTGTTTTGCATATATGCACGGACAAAGCTTGCATCTGTCATGTAATCAATGCCGTTATTCAATCTTTGGTGGCCATTTACAAGAAATGTCCTTTTTGGCAATGAGAAATTACAACAATCTGGAAATAAAAATGATGTGCTCATCTGATCTGGACTGATGTGTTCACCTGCATGTTATCCACCAATTTGCATAAAAAAATTGTGTGCAATATCTTGGGGTAGTGTATAAAAAGTGTTGACAAATGTTTAGAATATTGTAGCTTTGAAAAATTCAACAAAACAAATACAATAAGGAAAAATTCTTTCCTGAATTAAGTAAGTGGAAGCCAGTGATGATTGTGAAATTATTATGATAAAATATCCATTGCTTTAAGTGTTGTATTTTTTTAGATACGCCATAATTCTTTCATACGGTGGCCATTTGCTTGTCGCCATGGAAATGGTTGGGTCTGGCAGAACATTTTTTTATATATATATAAAATCATATCCAGCCACCATATCTCCTCTTAATACTCACACTTATTGTTAGCATCGCTCGCCCCTAACTCTTGTAGCTACACATCACCTGGCAGATGATATTCTTGATAAATGTGGCGTAGATGAGAAATGAACCTGCGTCTGCTCCTAGCTACCTAAACTGCTGTGTGTTTAGTGTTGTCAGGTATCACTGCAATGTTTCACCTACGTATGCTGTCTTCTTTCCAGAACTTGTATGACATGCTGCTAAACTTAATGGAAGAACGTGGTGTTGACGGAACCTTTGTTGACGAGCTCGTTGAGTTCAGCACAGCATACGAACACAAGAAATACATCAGCTTTCTTAAAACGCTCAAAGAATTTGTGTCCCAATAACCTGCCAACAATTTTGGAGAATGTGAAGTGTCGCTTTTACACAGAGAAAGCTTTACTGACAAATTATGCATATCGATAAATTTGGACCTTAGAATTTATGCATATCGTAACGTGGTTGCATACCTTGAAAGGTCAAAATGTCAAGCCAAAATGTACAGGTGATTAGTAAATACATGAAGAAAAAGTTTAGATGACGCAGTAGCCAAACATATGACCTTGTAAATGTGGCAAAAGGTATGTGTCTACCTTGTTCTTGCAATATGCCAATAACTTACAAATAATTGTGACACATGGCTGTAAAGTTATATTTTTCAGTCTTGGATTTCTGTTCTATAGAAATATATACTTGACAATCATGTAATAGATATTTGGTTCAATAAATCATGTTTTACATGTTTTCTTTATTTTACTAAAGTTGAACTTTGAGTGCATGCAGGCAGTTTTGTTTTTTGACAGCTGAAGTTCTATCCTGGTGAATACGAAGTTGCACTCATGTTGATGTAATTTGAAGTCTATTGGGGAGAGGTCCGACTGTAAATTATCGGTTTTGTGACAAGTTTGTCACTGGTTGTCTTAGGACAGGTATTTATTCTTGTTGCGAACTTGTTGATACAATCCTGATAGTTGTCGTATATGTACACATATAGTTCATGTGCACCCAGGTTTGGGGTCAATTGCGTTGTATTTGGAACACAAAAGCCATAGAAAATGTAATTGGTATTTTTAGTTATTTTTCAAGATGTAACTTTTTAAATAAAATTATTTGCTACAAATAATCAATAAAATATAATGTTGCATATGTAATTTTTTTGCCATTGTGTACCATGCAGAAATAAAAAAGCTGCTCTAAAATGGATGTTACTTTTTGGCACAGAGTACATCTGTTCAAGCTTATTTGCATTTGATATAATGTCATTGACCCCCAAGTGTGTGCATGTGCGTGTGCACACAATATATTATATATATACAATATATATTTTGGTTAATGTTTCACAATTTTTGTCTTGATAATGTGTCAATTTTTCTCCTCAAAACTAAAAAAATTTTGCCCTTGTTTAGAAAATTCCTAATAAGAGCTAAATTGTCATTGTCTTGAAGATAAAAATGAACACCTTGTTATGACAATAATTATGATTAAAACATTAACCGATAACAGGTTTCTTGATACGTTCTGTTTAATTGAACCATTAACTAATAATTTCAAACTAATAACCAAAACTATAGGTGTCATAAAAATAGCTACAAATCAATCCATTTATATGCTCGAGTACTTTTGTTTATGTCAACAATCTAGAACAACCACACAGCCACAAACGTAATGTGAACAAAGTAACAGCAGATACAACAGTACTTTTGTTTATGTCAACAATCTAGAACAACCACACAGCCACAAACGTAATGTGAACAAAGTAACAGCAGATACAATATAGTTGGTTTATGTCAACAATCTAGAACAACCACACAGCCACAAACGTAATGTGAACAAAGTAACAGCAGATACAACAGTACTTTTGTTTATGTCAACAATCTAGAACAACCACACAGCCACAAACGTAATGTGAACAAAGTAACAGCAGATACAATATAGTTGGTTTATGTCAACAATCTAGAACAACCACACAGCCACAAACGTAATGTGAACAAAGTAACAGCAGATACAATATAGTTGGTTTATGTCAACAATCTAGAACAACCACACAGCCACAAACGTAATGTGAACAAAGTAACAGCAGATACAATATAGTTGGTTTTTTCAGTGTCTACAGTGCATACATAAGGTACATGTGTTAAAGTTGCTCAAACTATGCATGATTATAAAAAAGGTTTATCGAACATTACAAAATAGTCTTGTGTAGATCTCTCATTAAAACCCAATGAATATTCAGATGTATATGAGCTAGTTAGTGCAAATCGAGATTCATCCACTGGGACTACAGTAATAGTTTAGTATATTACTATAATATTCATAAAGTAAAACATGGGTATACCGGACAACCCTGGAATGAAGACAGATGTTGGTCACAGATGCCAACTCTGGATTTTTAGTAGACTACACATTTACAGGGTTAAATATGTCCTATTATAGTGACAGTTTCATGCAAACAAACTACATACAATAGTACCACCATACTAGTAGTAGTAATGAGTATACACATTTTTTTTACATGTGCTATCATTCAAATTCAATCCATAATTATAAAACAATAAATTCAATGATATAAGCTTAATTGCTTTGTTTTTTTACAGATATGCATGCGTGCGTGCGTGCGTGCGTGTATATAACAGCTTCATGTTTCCATTAGAGGATTGTTAGGATCTTGCCAAGTTCAATCAAAAGAAGTACCTGCTACACAGCATAACATTTACAACGGTACAGTTTCAACAATGTCACTCTTTCAGCAATCGGCGACCATGCAATGTCACTTTTAAGGCTAACTGCAACAATGTTCCACCTCTTCTGTGTGCACATGCAGATCTAGTCATCGTCACAGAGCGAGGGATATCATGCATTTGTAGGGGTTCAAGATGAAGAAATCACTACAAATGTGAGCTGCCAATACAGTGCACCGATGATGGATACACCATTGATAAGTTCACGAGTTGATCTACTGAAGCACGAGTCAGCTCATGTCACCGGCAGCACAGTTCCAATAATGTTGGCTGCCAATACAGTGCACTGATGATGGATACACCATTGATAAGTTCACGAGTTGATCTACTGAAGCACGTGTCTGCTCATGTCACCGGCAGCACAGTTCCAACAATGTTTCAGCGTCCATAGTTACACATCATTGGGTGCTGGTCTTGGCTGCATCCTATTCATGATGAAATTGTTCATCACTTCTGGGCCGTTTGTGTCAAATCCAGGCATGTCCATCATGTTGGCATCATCTGGATCAGCAATGCTGAAGTCACTGACGGACATGGCACACACAATGAGTTTGGCATCTTTAATACCGGACCACTTGCGATACTCCTCGAGTTCCTCTGCAGGATGAATGTAGCCGCAGTTGGTCTCGTTGTCAGTGTAAACAATGAACACATCAAACTTCTTCTTGTTTCTCAATGCATACTGCATGGGCAGTGAGCAGTCCGTCGCACCCATGTTCACGTTCCTGATGACCCGTTCGACGTCTGGTATCTTCATGTGAGGGCCTATGGCAAGTGGAACCAACTGGTTGGAAAAGCCAACAATCTCACATTGGCGCTCTGTTCTCGCAGTGACAAGGGCCAGGGCGGCAGCTGCCATTCCAGGAGTGATGCAGTTGCAACCGTTCACCTGGCCGTAGTACATCGATCCACTGACATCAACAGCCAACAGGTACCGCTTGTTGGTTGGTTCTACCAGTTTGAAGGTCAGGTAGAACGCATTATCGAGGGCCTGTGAGACTGCCGCGTTTGGCGTCCACGTCAAGCTTCCGACATCACTCTTCCCTTTATTGTACGTCAGCAGGGCAACCAGCACATTGAATGGGTGAATCCTGGCTTTCTTCAGGAATTCCAGATTACCAAGCTTGGCGGTGATCGTCTCCTCATGTCTGCTGCCACGAGTCAACATGCCAATCGATGTCATCTTACCCAGGTTGCGGATCATGGCTGTCATCGGCATGTGCTCGAGAAGCGCCTCCCATATGTCTGGGAACTTCAACAGTTGTGTGTTGACATGTTCTCTCACCAGACGGTGCTCTCTGATCATGTCTGCCAACCCAGACACGTTAATGGTGTTCGGATCTCTTTGTGCTTTGACGTCTTCTACGGCCTGGAAGTACTCCAGTAGGCTGTTACTCTCCAGGTCTTCTTTAGCAGCATCGAATCCTTTCACGACGTACTTCAAGATGGCCGTGACACCTTTGTCGTCGATTTCTGCCGGTTTCGGGTGCGACAGACGCACCACATCCTGGTGACTCCATCCGTTGCGATTTTTGTACTTCGTCACCAGATATGCCAGTCGCCTCGCATCTTCTGGGCTCTCCCGAAATCGCAAGTACCAATTGGCGACGGCTTTGCGGTGAGCGCGCCCCCAACCTGTGCCCGTACTTACTGCCTCGCAGTAGCTGAGGAATATGAACAGGTGTGTTGGGATGCGGCAGACTTCGTGCAAACGTTTGTAGCACAACTGTTTTGTTGCTGGATCCACCGACTGTCGAGCACAAATTGCCATGGCGAGCATCAGTCCGCTTTGTTTGGCTGTGCGGCCATCGACGCTGTATTCGACCGCCATATTCACCACTTCATCACCACGCCCCGACTCGATCAGTCTCATGACGCACTGCGCGTTCTCCACCTTTAACTCTTCATCGCTAACGTAGTAGGTCCCACCTTCCGTTCCAAGGCAAAAGAGCCGAGTCAACCTGACGACATCGTCCACCTTGTAAACATAACCACCGTCGTGGTTTTTTCTCATTTTATGTCTATGACCGTCCCGTGGCTCGGACGGCGGCGTAATTCCCCTGGGCGCACTCCCCAACACCCTGGATGACTCCTGTCCCATTATTTAACAGGTTGGTTCAATATGTCACACAAAATAACAGAATTTGTGACCACACTTCGTCAACGTTCAGCGTAGTTTCGCGATGGTTTCCCTCTTCTGTCAACAGATGGCGCATTAGTCGGTGAACCTTCCGGGGTTAGATCACTATTTTCGTCCTGGTTCTGAAACAGGATAGGCCGCGTACATTTGCATAGTAAGGCACTTCTGCTGCCCACAGGCTTAACATACATACATCAAAGCCGACAGTTTTTTATCATATAATTGAATCGAAATTTTTTGCACAGCATAGAATTCCCAGATTGGCTTTCACCATTGGTTAAAATTTGATATCAGGGGCAATGCTGACATTGTATTGACGAAATCAGCCTTTTAAAAAAGGTTTTTTCTTTCACTTGAACCCCGACGTTATTTCCGCATACAGAAATAAATTCCCAGAAGAGTTGCCGAATTTTATTTATATTTAAAAATATATTTTTTAGACTAACGTTTTAAAGTACATGTCAACACGCAACACGAATTCAGTACGATAATAACATCTTGTATTCGTTAAGACCTTAAAATAGTAAATGAGAATAAATTAATGCTGATATATTTCTAATCACATGACAGTGTTGCCATTACTATTACATTTAAAAAACATGCGATTCACAAATCCGTAAAGCAGGATCATAGTTTAATTATCGACAGAGGTGCAGTGTACACTGCGATGTTGTTACGCTGGGTACGCTATCCGTAGATGGCGCCACTGTATTTGCTACATTTTCACTGAGTGTGCTACAAAAACAGATTCAAACAAACACTGAAACAGTGGTGATGGACGAGGGCTGGGCTCAGTTAGTTTCCACAAGTGACGTAGCGTCAGACCCTGTAATCGTTACGAAAGACAAGTTTGTCATCGGTCGTTTTAAGACAGGTACTTAATCTCGTTACGAACTTTTGGGGCTGTGTTCCTAAAAGAGGTAATAAAAACTAATCATTTGCAACTACAATCAACAATATCACGGTTCTATTCAGCAGTCTATTGTCTATTTTCTCAGAATTTGTTCTGAAAGTGGGATATTCTGGTGATGTCTCTGTTTAACTGGGCGCTGACATGTTAACCAGCGCGACCAATAAGCACCTGCGCAGTTCTCACAACTATCACAACTGCAATGTCATATTAACTTGCTTGGACTACTCGGCCCACGGACAACTCGGCCTGGGACAACTCGGCCCAGTTCGAGACAACTCGGCTCCGATTTTGAGACAACTCGGCCCAGGTGTCGAGACAGCTCGGCCCAATGATAAATGATGTGATGGCGCTTAGTTAGAGATAGGTCAGCCCAGGTGTCGAGACAGCTCGGCCCAATGATAAATGATATGATGGCGCTTAGTTAGAGATATGTCGGCCTAGGTGTCGAGACAGCTCGGCCCAATGATAAATGATATGATGGCGCTTAGTTAGAGATAGGTCAGCCCAGGTGTCGAGACAGCTCGGCCCAATGATAAATGATATGATGGCGCTTAGTTAGGGCGATAACGGGGAAGTGAAATGTTTTCGTGCCGTAGTTTGAATTACGAACCGACATCACTACACATATAATTTTTTTATTATTACATATGACAACTATTGCATGGCTTTGTGAACGTACATTTTACATTTGCTGTGAGAATGTAATTAGACACGACTGCCGGTGTACTACCAACGGTGAGAGTAGCCATGGCCTATGATAATGGGAAAGGTTTCCGCACGCGCAATAATTCGGCTTTATTCCTCGGAATTCTAATTTTTACCAGATTCTGTTTCCTAGTTTATGCAAGTAATTTTCTAGTGGTATGATTGGAACTTCTGGGCGCCATCATAGTCGGTTTGATGCAAATAACGTATTATGATTCAGCTATTAAACTGGAAAATACTTTTTATTGCATTTGGCTCATTCCAATTTCTAAAGATCTGAATGAATTAAAACAAATAAAAGCGGTAAAGGAGGTCAATATATTCTTCATATGCACCCACTTACATGTTCACACACATGATATGTGCATAGTATTTATTATACATTACGTACGTATTATGTTGTTTCTTTCCTCTTTACCCCTGAATTCCGGTTGAGCTTGGCATCGATACTGGGTGTCAACTTCCCCTTCACTACCGTATCCACCACCTGTCACCATTCCCTCTATCCCTCGCTCATTTTCAGTAGTTCTCGCACTCTTGGTCTGATTTTCATGCTGTTTATTATGGAAAGAAATGTATTCTTCGTGTTTGTGTTTATGTTTGTAAATATACTTTACTTGGGCGTTTGGCTTCATTTGATATTTTAAGAAAGGTGTGAATGAAGCATATAGCAGTTTTGGCAACACAATAGAGAAGGAAGGTGTGTGCTCTATCAATCCCGCCGTTGATTGGTCTGTGTCTGGTGTTGACTCCGCCCATGCCCATCTCCAATTGGCCGTTGATTGATTCAATGCCCATCTCATACAGAACCCGCACTATAATATTTGGTTGTTATTTCTATGAAACGCCTGCGTGACTTGACTTAACATTCTTTAAATGTTTTACGTATATTCTACTACATCTAAAGCATGTGTGTTTATATATTTCAATCCATGGCGTGTTTGTTGATGTTTTTATATGTAGTTTATTAAATGTATATGGATCCATATTTTACCTTTTGTACTCCGTTGTTGATAATGTACCATATTATATTAGTAGTGGATTAACGATTGTGCATTAGGTGATAAAAGCATGAAACTTGGTAGATATTATGTAGACTAATATATAAGGATCATGTTCAGATTCACTACGAATTTAGCATAACAAAGGCATACTACTGAAATGGCTTACAACTAAGAATTTTTAACAGAACATTACCCTGAACCAATTTCCACATCACACGGGGGAATTTAAACAGGTGTTATATTTCTTGTTAATTAGAGGATCACGCAAAATCTGCTCAGTTCCTAACTTCTATTCAATGCATTCAAAGGCGACTTGGTCGTGGTAGGCCTTCTCGTCATCAAAGTCAAAGGGAAGCCAACTTCAGGTAAATACTGCTGATGTCGGACGCTTTGTTTCAGTGCACGTTGTACAATGCCATTATTCAAACAAAAAGACCTGCTCAACGAAACAATACAAGAGTATCAAGCCAATTACTACGGCCTCCGCACACTGCTGACACACACAAATCAAAGGACAAATGAGGTGAAACAATCTGCTCAGTAAAACAAAGCAGGAGTAGTGAAGCCAGTTAATATAGCCTTCAAATATTCTTAACACACACAAACCAAAACCAACCAACATATAAGATCAGCTCAATAACACAATACAAGAGTAGGACGTCAATTACTATGACAAATCAAAGGACAGTGTCATCATTTCAGGGTAATGTAACAATTTTAGGGTAATATAAGTGTTGGTAGGTGTACTATAATTATGGAGTACACTCTATAATGAATTTATACACTTGTATACGAAGATAAAAAAAAGTTTACCTTCAATAATCTCTAGAAAGTCAAAACGAAAACACACACGAAGCATTTTATATCTTTATTAATGATAATAATATTTTATTAATAATAATAATTAAATAATATATATGTATCTATATATACGTTAATATATGACATAGGCCTACAATATTGTGGTGATTATTGCCAGGGTTACGGGTGATGTGTTTCAAGAATACATGGGATAACATTTGGATTCAAGGTTAATTTAGCAATTTATCATTGGGTCGAGCTGTCTCGACACTTGGGCCGAGTTGTCTCAAAATCGGAGCCGAGCAATTTATCATTGGGCCAAGCTGTCTCGACACTTGGGCCGAGTTGTCTCAAAATCGGAGCCGAGCTGTCTCGAACTGGGCCGAGTTGTCCGTGGGCCGAGTAGTCTAGAATTCTAGTTTATACGCAGCTAACGAAAACTCTTCAATCAATTGCACTGAGGACTATGTCAGAAAATTACTAGTTAATAAACATAGGCCAAAATATGTTACATAAGTTGAGTTGGGATGCAAACAGCATGGCCATATTCTATAGGCACATGTAGGATTATGTGTTTACAAATAAATTTTCATTTGGTGAGAGAATATTGCCAGACTACAAGATGCTGTGGTTTTCTTAGTAAACCACTGGTGTGATATTCTTAATTGTAGTTGCTAATGGATATTTTTATTAACTCTTGTAGGTGCATAGGCCCCAAACCATGACTTTTGTTTCCCTGTAATTATTGCCCTGGTAGTGTTCATGAGTGTTTTGTTGCTACCTTCTGAAAGGGAAATGTTCCTAAAACTATTTTGTAACCATCTTCTTCAGGCCTGTGCCATGTCTGGTAGCAGCGGCGGTTGTGGCCCTCCACACAACTGTGTCAATGTCTGGTAACAGTGGTGGTCGTGGCCCTCCACACAACTGTGTCAATGTGTGGTAACGGCAGTGGTCGTGACCATGATCACAACTGTGTAAATGTCTGGTGGTGGTGGTGGTCGTGGCCCTCCATACAACTGGGTCAATGTGTGGTAGTGGTGGTGGTCGTGACCATGCACACGACTGTGTCAATGTCTGGTAGTGGTGGTGGTCGTGGCCCTCCACACAACTGTGTCACTGTCTGGTAGTGGTCGTGGCCCTCCACACAACTGTGTTCATGTCCATGTCTGGTAACGGTGGTGTTCATGGCCCTCCACACAACTGTGTCAATGTGTGGTAGCGGTAGTGGTCGTGACCATGCACACAACTGTGTAAATGTCTGGTGGTGGTGGTCGTCGTGGCCCTCCACACAACTGTGTCACTGTCTGGTAGTGATGGTGGTCGTGGCCCTCCACACAACTGTGTCACTGTCTGGTAGTGGTGGTGGTCGTGGCCCTCCACACAACTGTGTCAATGTCTGGTAGTGGTGGTGGTTGTGGCCCTCCACACAACTGTGTCAATGTCTGGTAGTGGTGGTGGTCGTGGCCCTCCACACAACTGTGTTTATGTCAATGTCTGGTAACGGTGGTGGTCGTGGCCCTCCACACAACTGTGTTAGTGTCTGGTAGTGGTGGTGGTCGTGGCCCTCCACACAACTGTGTTCATGTCAATGTCTGGTAACGGTGGTGGTCGTGGCCCTCCACACAACTGTGTCAATGTCTGGTAGTGGTGGTGGTCGTTGCCCTCCACACAACTGTGTCCATGTCTCGTAGTGGTGGTGGTCGTGGCCCTCCACACAACTGTGTCCATGTCTGGTAACGGTGGTAGTCGTGGACCACCACACAACTGTGTCAATGTCTCGTAGTGGTGGTGGTCGTGGCCCTCCACACAACTGTGTTCATGTCCATGTCTGGTAACGGTGGTGGTCGTGGCCCTCCACGCAACTGTGTCAATGTCTGGTAGTGGTGGTGGTCGTGGCCCTCCACACAACTGTGTCCATGTCTGGTAACGGTGGTGGTTGTGGCCCTCCACACAACTGTGTCCATGTCTGGTAGTGGTGGTGGTCGTGACCCTGCACACAACTGTGTCCTTTGTAACTGTGAGCAGCTTGTCTTGTCTTGTGTAGAATACTGGCCAACAATCCTAAGAGTAGTCAAGCAGTCTTTCAAGTTTAAGCTGTTGATGTGTTTTCTTCACCATACAGGTACAGATTTGAGCCTGTCAGAGAATCGCTTGGTTTCTGGGGTGCACTGTGTGATTGAGAGAGACGGCGATGGCAGTACTTGGATTGAAGACAAGAGGCAAGGAATCTGCTATGTAATCATTTAGCACTATGCAGAACAGACATGCTGTTCCATACGGATTACTGGTACTGTGTATTCAGTGCAGATTTTGGGAGAACTCTTGCCATATCCCATAATTATATGGATTTGTTTAAAATTTGCAGAAAAATTGGTTGGCATGTCTCCAATGAAACTAGAGGATTTTGTTTGATGTAGATACATTTCATGGTCTGACAGATGGTGATACTAGATCTGTATATGATGGTTAATTGGTTATGCAGATTTCCGACAAACCTAGTTGATTTTGTTTGATTTGTGTGTACAGCTGTATTTCATAGCCAGATAGATGGCTATACTTGATCTGGAGTTGGTAACCCCCATGACCCCATGTATGTCGAGTGAATGACTCAGCAATACTTGATCTGTTGTTGGTAACCCCCCATGACCCCATGTATGTCGAGTGAGTGACTCAGCAATACTTCATCTGGAGTTGGTAACCTCCCATGAACCCATGTATGTCGAGTGAGTGACTCAGCAATACTTCATCTGTTGTTGGTAACCCCCTTGACCCCATGTATGTCGAGTGAGTGACTCAGCAATACTTCATCTGTTGTTGGTAACCCCCCTGACCCCATGTATGTCGAGTGAGTGACTCAGCAATACTTCATCTGTTGTTGGTAACCCCCATGACCCCATGTATGTCGAGTGAGTGACTCAGCAATACTTCATCTTTAGTTGGTAACCCCCCATGACCCCATGTATGTTGAGTGAGTGACTCAGCAATACTTCATCTGTTGTTGGTAACCCCCCTGACCCCATGTATGTCGAGTGAGTGACTCGGCAATACTTCATCTGTTGTTGGTAACCCCCCCTGACCCCATGTATGTCGAGTGAATGACTCAGCAATACTTCATCTGTTGTTGGTAACCCCCCATGACCCCATGTATGTCGAGTGAGTGACTCAGCAATACTTGATCTGGAGTTGGTAACCCCCCATGACCCCATGAATGTCGAATGAGTGACTCAGCAATACTTCATCTGGAGTTGGTAACCCCCCTGACCCCATGTATGTCGAGTGAGTGACTCAGCAATACTTCATCTGGAGTTGGTAACCCCCCTGACCCCATGTATGTCGAGTGAGTGACTCAGCAATACTTCGTCTGTTGTTGGTAACCCCCATGACCCCATGTATGTCGAGTGAGTGACTCAGCAATACTTCATCTGGAGTTGGTAACCCCCATGACCCCATGTATGATGAGTGAGTGACTCAGCAATACTTCATCTGTTGTTGTTGGTAACACCCCTGACCCCATGTATGTTGAGTGAGTGACTCAGCAATACTTCATCTGTTGTTGTTGGTAACACCCCTGACCCCATGTATGTTGAGTGAGTGACTCAGCAATACTTCATCTGGAGTTGGTAACCCCCCTGACCCCATGTATGTCGAGTGATTGAATCAGCTGAGTTTGAAAGCTCAGACTTATCTGCAGAAATGTATTAAACATTTTTAATGTTTATAATTTTAATATCCATGTTGCAGCACAAATGGCACACTAGTGAACATCACAGAGAAACTGCATCACCGGGTGAGAGGAGAAATTACATTTTTAAATGTGACATGTTCCACGTTAAGAATCAAACCTGTTCAGTTTATGAGATGGCAAAGCTGGGGATTTTTAATGCGATAAAAAAATCATGCCCTTCGCACCATCGAGGGTAGGATTTTACCATTAGCTATGAGACATCATCAAGGGTAGGGTTTTACCATTAGCTATGAGACATCATCAAGGGTAGGGTTTTACCATTAGCTATGAGACATCATCAAGGGTAGGGTTTTACCATTAGCTGTGAGACAAAAAACAACACCAGAAGGACATGATTATTGACCAATCAAAATTGGTTAATGCTAGTAGTGTGAATATGTTTAAAAATAGAATTGACAGATATTTGGTAAGGGCGGGCTACACATAGATGAGAAAATTGTTGGGACTCTCAATAAGCCAATGGCTTCCTTGTCCACTTGCCATGCATCTGGAACTTGTTGTTTGGGGTGGCAATCTTGTTAAATCTTGTTAAAAAATTAAAGTTGTGAATCAGCCTGGCAGATTCAAAGGAAAATTGGGGAAAATTACTTTTGAAAAATGGAGGGCATAGTGAGGTTCACTATGTATTTTCGCAAATGTTTTGTGGAGATTAGCAAACCTATACATTTTTGGAAACATAGTATAATGAGTAAAAAAAACCAGTGTTTCCACTTGCCCATTAGCTTGTATGGCATGTATGATTTTCAAAATGGCTGGCATTAAATACATGTATTTGCCAATATCTCAGCATCTACGTAACCTGGGACCTTGATTTAGCGGCTAAACCTACATTTTAAGGTTTAATGAATGGTACTGCTCACAATACACTTATTGTGATAACTGAAGTAGTTAACCTGTGTGCAGCATGAGTGCGCCACTTATTTCTGTCATATACCAAATTGGAGTGTCATATCGAACTAAGAGATATATTAAGATATATAAAAGACAAATACCCATATATATATATATATATACACACACACAGACACACACACACACACACACACACACACACACACACACACACACACACACACACAATGATTAAGATGTTATATGGAGCTTTTTATTTAGTCAACCTACAATCTTTTGAAAGTTATTAATTTCAATATAATTTGTCAATATTACAGTCTGTAGAAGAGTGTCTGTACAGGAGTCGTCATCATTCAGACAGTCAGTGCTGCACATACGTAGATCTGTGCATGCCAAGTCGTTTGATCTGCAGGAGCACATTTGAGATGAAAAGTCTGCTTTATATTGACATCTCACCATCTCAATGATGGCCTTGGGTACTGGGAACACATGTGTTGTGATTGGAATTTTCTCATCATCTGTGTCCTCGTAGAATCCAGTCTTCAGTGGACCCAGTAATTCTTGCAGCACAAATGGAAACATTGGTTTTCAGGTTCTACATGCCATAACTTTTCCAAAAATATGTTGGTTTGCTAATCTCCATAAAAAATAGCAAAACTCAAATGTTATTGTAGTGAACCTGACTAGTAGATTTTTTTTAAATGTGATGATGCCTGTAACTCCCCTTTAGTAAATCCCCTTTAGTAACTCCCGTTTAGTAACTCCCGTTTAGTCCGCTGTCTGTGACGAAGTAAATCTTGACAATTGCAAATGGCCCCTAACAGGTCTGTTAAGAATTATTGACAAATTTACATATTTGTATTCTGTAATGATGCCTGTAATTTTGCTTGCTTAAGGTCACATACACTGACTGAAATATGTATTCTGGTTTCAAATAAATAGTCACAATGTGATTTATGATGGTATTGAACAATTTGATATTGAATTACTAATGGCGATAAACATATTATAATAATTTATTATGTGTTATTTTTAGAAGGTGCAATTGAAACATGGAGATGAGATTTACATTGTTTATAAGATCAACGAACCTCAACACAGTAAGTTTATTAGTGTTTCATTCTTTTTGGTTGATCTTTAACTGTGATTTAATTTAGTAAAAATATAATTTTATGAATAATGCGTTTTGGCTATATTGGTCATGAGGAACCCAAACAGTCTGTTTTCAACAAGAAAAACGTGGACATTCTTTTTATTTTGTCTAATTTTTTCTGAAATAACTCAACAGTTTATAGCAACCATGTAGTATAAATTACCAGTGAGACGTGGTATTTGTTAAGTCAATAAATGGACGGGCATCACGTTGGGTTACACTGTAATGATGTAATGCGTAGTTAAATGATTTGAATGTTGTAATGTAGATTTATGGATTAATTCTCCATTGTAACTGAACCCAAAGCTGACAGCAAGAATTCACACAAAAAATAAGTAAAAATATTGTAATCTTATTTTTATTAAACAATGTAGTTGTACATATGAAACATTTCAGTTGACCTTTATGAAGCATTGTGATTGACTTGTTAAACATTGTTATTGTAAATGTAATGAAGTACCATATTTGTAATTGTTTTTTATTATGCTATGTAATTTTAAGTGAGCTTCAGTGAAGTTCTATGATTGTAAGTGAGCTTTATTGAATTACTGTGATTGTAATTGATCTTCATTGAAGTACTATGATTGTAATTGAGCTTCAACAAAGTACTATGATTGTAATTGAGCTTCATTGAAGTACTATGATTGTAATTGAGCATAAGTGAAGTACTGTGATTGTAATTGAGCTTCAGTGAAGTACTAAGATTGTAATTGAGCTTCAATGAAGTACTGTGATTGTAATTGAGCTTCAATGAAGTACTGTGATTGTACTTGAGCTACAGTGAAGTACTATGATTGTAATTGAGCTTCATTGAAGTACTAAGATTGTAATTGAGCTTCAATGAAGTACTGTGATTGTAATTGAGCTTTAATGAAGTACTGTGATTGTACTTGAGCTACAGTGAAGTACTATGATTGTAAGTGAGCTTCAGTGAAGCACTATAATTGTAAGTGAGCTTCATTGAAGTACTGTGATTGTAATTGAGCTTCAATGAAGTACTATGCTTGTAAGTAAGCTATAATGAAGTACTATGATTGTAAGTGAGCTTCAGTGAAGTACTGTGATTGTACTTGAGCTACAGTGAAGTACTATGATTGTAATTGATCTTCATTGAAGTACTATGATTGTAATTGAGCTTCAACAAAGTAATATGATTGTAATTGAGCTTCAACAAAGTAATATGATTGTAATTGAGCTTCATTGAAGTACTATGATTGTAATTGAGCATAAGTGAAGTACTGTGATTGTAATTGAGCTTCAGTGAAGTACTAAGATTGTAATTGAGCTTCAATGAAGTACTGTGATTGTAATTGAGCTTCAATGAAGTACTGTGATTGTACTTGAGCTACAGTGAAGTACTATGATTGTAATTGAGCTTCATTGAAGTACTAAGATTGTAATTGAGCTTCAATGAAGTATTGTGATTGTAATTGAGCTTCAATGAAGTACTGTGGTTGTACTTGAGCTACAGTGAAGTACTATGGTTGTACTTGAGCTACAGTGAAGTACTATGATTGTAAGTGAGGTTCAGTGAAGTACTGTGATTGTAATTGAGCTTCAACAAAGTACTATGATTGTAAGTAAGCTATAATGAAGTACTATGATTGTAAGTGAGCTTCAGTGAAGTACTATGATTGTAAGTGAGCTTCAGTGGCTATGATTGTAGTTGAGTTGTAATGATACTTTGTCATTGCAGCCAGCCCTGTTACCTGACATGAATGTTTGTCAACAGATGTGGCGTATTTATTTCAAGTACTGGCCAAGTTAAAGGAGGAGGAAGAGAACACGTCATTGGACGGCAGTCAGTTGGACTTGGAGGCCACATTAGAGGCAACGTTACCATGTAAGGACAAGAACATATACAAGTTACCATGTAAGGACAAGAACATATACAAGTTACCATGTAAGGACAAGAACATTATACAAGTTACCATGTAAGGACAAGAACATATACAAGTTACCATGTAAGGACAAGAACATATACAAGTTACCATGTAAGGACAAGAACATATATAAGTTACCATGTAGGGACAAGAACATATACAGCAGAACCTTGGAAATATGACCGCTTACAGAACCCGTCAAAATTTTAAGTCTTCATTGAAAGTTAATTCCACAGTAACCTTTATTCTGAATTGTTTAACTAATTTAAACTAATTACAGGTTGAAATAGTAGTGTCAATATTTTAGGGTCTCCAGTATATTCAAATTGCTGTATACAGTGTAAGCATCATTATTATGTTTAAGATTACATAGAAAACAAATTAATTCCATCATTGCAACTTCCACAACAGCTTTTCTGAAATTTACCTCCACCCCAGAGAAATCTCAATTTTTTTAACTTACCATCCCCATGGGCCTGGCAGAATTTAGAAAAAAATTAGCATTAAAAACCTTCCCCATGGGTCCTGAGAACACTTACAATTTCAGCCTCGTGCATGTGAAACTGAATGACATATGGTTACAACATACACAGCCATAAACTGTTTATTATATCGTGTTTATACTGCTAGCATTTACACAATCAGTTCCATTCATTTATCCAAGATAAACTGGATGCTGGCACTTTACAAATGCTCTATTTTCATTTTATTTCTGTGGCATTAAAAAGTAGACATGAGATCAGTATCACCAACCTAATTTGTCAGTTGATGTTATCAATGTCATTTACGAGATTGACTGTAAATGAATTAGGACTAAGTTCACACTTTACACAAGATCGACTGATTGTTTTCTCATTGCATTGGTCGCTGCTCCAATTAAAAAAAAATCACTGTTTGTATATCTGGTTGTAGGAATATAATTGGCATTTGTAATATACCGGCATATCTATATTAATATCTATATTAATTTTGTTCACCCAGTAATTATGCATTAATATTTATAGGCATTTTTTTTTATATATATTTTTTTTCTTTTTTTCTTTTATTTTTTTTCTTAATAACGGGTGAAATTAATTGACAGGGTGGCTCCTACGTTAGCGATTAATTTTTAGTCTTAGTAGGAGTCTCCCGTCCCTTATATGACATTATCTTTTATTATCAGACCGTACTCTATATTCTTACCACTTCGTTTTCTTATGTCGACATAGATGTAATATATTGTATGGTTTTTGTGTTGAATACTCTGTTTTGTTGTTTTTGGGACGAATAAATATTTCCTGTTCCTGTTCCTGTTCCTGGTATGAGTGCTGTCAGCCACAATATTTCATGGAGTTTCATTTTCAGATAGTGACGACAGCGCGGTAGAACATCTTGAAGATACTTCAACTGCAAGTGGCAGGAAAAGACAGCTGCTGGTAAGGATTTAACTCCTAAATATTCTCTGCATTCATCATCTCCTGTCCCTTGGAACAAGGGTGACGTCTGCCAAGGGTCCTTGGTCCTGAGGTCACTCAGTGTGTCCTGAGGTCACTCAGGAGCCAGTCTTCTGCAGATCTCAGTGCAGTGGAAACAGTGAGGGCGGTGGGTGCAGTGGGAACAGTGGGGGCAGTGGGAACAGTGAGGGCTGGTGGAGGCAGTGGGTACAGTGAGGGCAGTGGGTACAGTGAGGGCCAGTGGGTGCAGTGGGAACAGTGGGGGCTGGTGGAGGCAATGAGGGCTGGTGGAGGCAGTGGGTACAGTGGGGGCCGGTGGATGCAGTGAGAACAGTGGGGGCAGTGGGAACAGTGAGGGGTGGTGGAGGCAGTGGGAACGGTGGAGGCGGTGGTAACAGTGGGGCCGGTGGAGGCAGTGGGAACATTGGGGGCTGGTGGAAGCAGTGGGGGCCGGTGGAGGCAGTGGGAACAGTGGGGGCTGGTGGAGACAGTGGGTGCAGCGGGTCCGGTGGGGGCAGTGGGAACAGTGAAGGTCGATGGAGGCAGTGGGAACAGTGAGGGCCGGTGGAGACAGTGGGTGCAGTGGGAACAGTGGGGGCCGGTGGAGGCAGTGGGAACAGTGGGAGCAGTGAGGCTTGGTCTTGGTTCCTCTACTTTCTTCTCTGCCTCATTCAGTAGGTGGTCTGTCTCAAAAAAGGTCGCTACCTGGTGGTTCTGCAGTGCCAAAGTGGACGGTCGGCAGCCAGGTTCTCCCAGTTACTGAGGTTCATGTGGCCTGTCTAGGTTCATGTGGCCTGTCTAGGTTCATGTGGCCTGTCGAGGTTCATGTGGCTTGTCTAGGTTCATGTGGCCTGTCAAGGTTCATGTGGCCTGTCGAGGTTCATGTGGCCTGTCGAAGTAGTTCTTCAGAGTATTCTCTGACCATGTGGATTAAAGGTATTTTGGTATTACAGTAGACAAATTATAATAAATTTTTAACAATATTACTAACTTCACAACACAAAATTATTAGATAAAAAAAGCAATTTTTGTAGAAGTTAATGACCACATGTTGGTGGGGATCTGACTGGGGTACGGTGCAAGTCATATCAAGCCACAGTCTGACTGGGGTACGGTGCAAGTCATATCAAACCACAATCAGATTGGCAAAATCGGTGAATTTCATGACAGTGTTGAAAGTCAGTATTAACTCATTTGTATTAACTCGAGCCAGTAGATGGCACCACCTGAATTTACACAATATTTTATTGACATATTCCTATAGTGTTATTCCCATATATTTTTACTTCTTAATTCCTATATTTCCTGTAATTTTTAGACCAACAGTGGATGGACACTCCACAATTGTCAAGTCAGTGTTGGTTTGTAGGATTGTCTTACTGGCCGCCAGTCGGACGGACAGGAACCGGCAGTAAAGCGACGCTGTCACTTGTCACCTTCCTGGAAATCTGGAGTTACTGAGAACAGATCTTCCGAAACAGAACCCGGGACATCTGGAGTAAACAGGAGGCGACATTCTGGAGCAGATGAGGAGCAGGAAGTTACTCAGAGTTTAGGTGAAGGAGAGATCCCTGGTGGGAAACTGACAGACCGTGATGCTGCAGGGAGCGTTGATTCACCAGAACTGTCACTCATGGAAGGCAGTGGGGGTACAGAGGGCGGGGTAACTGGGCATGAACAAGGCGAGAAGGATGCAGTGCCAGGTGGCAGCACCAGTCGTCCTTCCGAGGGAAGCGGAATGCAAGGGAAGAAGATGGAGAGTGAGAGAGACGACTTTGAAGACAGCCTCATATGTGCCATATGTCAGGAGATTCTACACGACTGTATCAGGTTGGCATGCAGACTTGTTTCTTTATCAAGCTACCTGCACTAATTATTGTTTATTATTATTAGACCACTTAATAATTTTAGCTAAAACTGAGAACCTTCACATCTTTCTGGATATGGTTGATATCTAATATGCTGCTCTTTTTCATACCAGTTCCGGGTAAGTTTTGAATTACAAAAGTACAGCGGACTCACTTTACAGAATCACTTCTGGCTAGAGCAATTTGATTCTATTAACTCATCAGATTAGCCACAATTCTGTTAACCAGCTCATGGGATTAGCCACAATTATGTTAACCAGCTCATCGGATTAGCCACACTTATATTAACCAGCTCATCGGATTAGCCACAATTATATTAACCAGCTCATCTGATTAGCCACAATTCCGTTAAGTAGAATCCACCGTATATAAAGTTGACTTAAAGTGTATATGTTATCATAATCAGTGAGGTTTTTTGTTTTTGTACAGTTAGTGAAGCATATGTAATCACTAAATTTGATAAATGAAATAGATTAATACACACTTTAAAAAGTAAGATGTACTAAATTAATATGTCTATGAAAACACAGATTTCATCTCGGTTTCATGATCAGAAATCAGTGTACACAGAATGAAGGCCATGAGTACAGAACTGTGCCTTGATGACCATGCATGTTAGAGTTGAGAAGAGACAGTAATGCATGCATGTTGTGTTTGTGTAGCCTGCAGCCATGCATGCATGCCTACTGCTCAGGCTGTTACTCGGACTGGATGGTGAGGTCAGACCAATGCCCTTCAGTAAGTGTCACATGACGTCATGCCACTCAGTGGTATAATGTTATATAAACTGTTCGCAATGTCCCAGTTTTCACTGTATTTATCTGGGAATGTGATCATTGTTATTACAAATAAAGTGTAATGCAACTCAATCTATCCTAAAAGGTGTCAATTTTCTACATTAAAACTGAGAGAAACTGTGGCATCCTGTTCTTACGACCATTCAACATGCTTTACATTACAGATCTGTCAGTTCTAACGCCAACTCAACTCCTCTGAGAAACAATCAGCCACAGTACAATTACTGCCAGGTACTCATGTATACAACATATCCACCACTATCTATAGCCAGGTACTGATGTATACAACATATCCATCACTATCTACAGCCAGGCGCTCATGTATACAACATATCCACCACTATCTATAGCCAGGTACTCATGTATACAACATATCCACCACTATCTACAGCCAGGCGCTCATGTATACAACATATCCACCACTATCTATAGCCAGGTACTCATGTATACAACATATCCACCACTACCTACAGCCAGGCACTCATGTATACAACATATCCACCACTATCTACAGCCAGGTACTCATGTATACAACATATCCACCACTATCTACAGCCAGGCACTCATGTATACAACATATCCACCACTATCTACAGCCAGGCGCTCATGTATACAACATATCCACCACTATCTACAGCCAGGTACTCATGTATACAACATATCCACCACTATCTATAGCCAGGTACTCATGTATACAACATATCCACCACTATCTACAGCCAGGCGCTCATGTATACAACATATCCACCACTATCTACAGCCAGGCACTCATGTATACAACATATCCACCACTATCTACAGCCAGGCACTCATGTATACAACATATCCACCACTATCTACAGCCAGGTACTCATGTATACAACATATCCACCACTATCTACAGCCAGGCGCTCATGTATACAACATATCCACCACTATCTACAGCCAGGCACTCATGTATACAACATATCCACCACTATCTACAGCCAGGTACTCATGTATACAACATATCCACCACTATCTACAGCCAGGTACTCAGGTATACAACATATCCACCACTATCTATAGCCAGGTACTCATGTATACAACATATCCACCACAATCTACAGCCAGGAACTCATGTATACAACATATCCACCACTATCTACAGCCAGGTACTCGTGTATACAACATATCCACCACTATCTACAACCAGGTACTGATGTATACAACATATCCACCACTATCTACAGCCAGGCGCTCATGTATACAACATATCCACCACTATCTACAGCCAGGCGCTCATGTATACAACATATCCACCACTATCTATAGCCAGGTACTGATGTATACAACATATCCACCACTATCTACAGCCAGGTACTCATGTATACAACATATCCACCACTATCTATAGCCAGGTACTGATGTATACAACATATCCACCACTACCTACAGCCAGGCGCTCATGTATACAACATATCCACCACTATCTATAGCCAGGTACTCATGTATACAACATATCCACCACTATCTACAGCCAGGTACTCAGGTATACAACATATCCACCACTATCTATAGCCAGGTACTCATGTATACAACATATCCACCACAATCTACAGCCAGGAACTCATGTATACAACATATCCACCACTATCTACAGCCAGGTACTCGTGTATACAACATATCCACCACTATCTACAGCCAGGTACTCATCTATACAACATATCCACCACTATCTACAGCCAGGGACTCGTGTATACAACATATCCACCACTATCTACAGCCAGGCACTCATGTATACAACATATCCACCACTATCTACAGCCAGGTACTCATGTATACAACATATCCACCACTATCTACAGCCAGGCACTCATGTATACAACATATCCACCACTATCTACAGCCAGGCACTCATGTATACAACATATCCACCACTATCTACAGCCAGGAACTCATGTATACAACATATCCACCACTATCTACAACCAGGTACCCATGTAATCAACATATCCACCACTATCTACAACCAGATACTGATGTATACAACATATCCACCACTATCTACAGCCAGGTACTCATGTATACAACATATCAACCACTATCTACAACCAGGTACTGATGTATACAACATATCCACCACTATCTACAGCCAGGTACTCATGTATACAACATATCCACCACTGTCTACAACCAGGTACTGATGTATACAACATATCCACCACTATCTACAGCCAGGTACTCATGTATACAACATATCCACCACTATCTACAGCCAGGTACTCATGTATACAACATATCCACCACTATCTACAGCCAGGTACTCATGTATACAACATATCCACCACTATCTACAGCCAGGTACTCATGTATACAACATATCCACCACTACCTACAGCCAGGCGCTCATGTATACAACATATCCACCACTATCTACAGCCAGGCACTCATGTATACAACATATCCACCACTATCTACAACCAGGTACTGATGTATACAACATATCCACCACTATCTACAGCCAGGTACTCATGTATACAACATATCCACCACTATCTACAACCAGGTACTCATGTATACAACATATCCACCACTATCTACAACCAGGTACTGATGTATACAACATATCCACCACTATCTACAGCCAGGTACTGATGTATACAACATATCCACCACTATCTACAACCAGGTACTGATGTATACAACATATCCACCACTATCTACAGCCAGGTACTCATGTATACAACATATCCACCACTATCTACAACCAGGTACTGATGTATACAACATATCCACCACTATCTACAGCCAGGTACTCATGTATACAACATATCCACCACTATCTACAGCCAGGTACTCATGTATACAACATATCCACCACTATCTACAGCCAGGTACTCATGTATACAACATATCCACCACTATCTACAACCAGGTACTCATGTATACAACAGAGTGAGCTGCTCAAGGCAAAGTGGAGGGGATGACTGACATTACTCAGGCAGCAACAAAAGTCAAACCCAGTCCCCTTGGTTGAGAGTCGAACCCAGTTCCCTTGGTTGAGAGTCGAACCCAGTCCCCTTGGTTGATAGTCGAACCCGGTCCCTTTGGTTGAGAGTCAAAGCCAGTCCCCATGGTTGAAAGTCGAACCCGGTCCCTTTGGTTGAGAGTCAAACCCAGTCCCCTTGGTTGAGAGTCAAACCCAGTCCCCTTGGTTGAGAGTTGAATCCGGTTTTTTTTTAGCTGCCTTTTATTTACTTGATCCACTTCGGCCTACTGGCACAGGCAGAAACAAGGCATCTCCACATCTGTCTGTCTGTAGCTTGTTTGGTGGCCTGGCCCCAACTGAGGAACATTTCGGGTAATTTCCCCTCCACAGTTTTCCCCCAGATGGTTTTTGGTCGTCCTCGTTTTCCTTCGGGGTCTGCCTCAAGGGTTACATTGTCTTCATTGTTACTTAAAATGAGACTGATCCATCTCCGTCTTCTTGTGGTGAGCAAGTCATCCATATTAATTTGTGTAGTTAATTTCAGAAGTTGGAAATCTTTTGTGGTCAGAATATTCGCATGATGTTTTGATCGAGCTGCCTCGGTGACTGTTTACAATTGCTGTATTGCAGTGTCGATTGAGAGTGGACCGCTTCAACAAGAATCACCTGGTCAACAACCTGGTGGACGCCTACCTCAAGGAACATCCCGGTTAGACCATAAGTTATTTTACAACTAGCCGAGTTGCTCGGCATTGCATCGAACCAAAATGCAGCCACTGCAAGACCTTATGACTCCTTGCTCTGACCAGTCACTTATGACTCCTTGCTCTGACCAGTCACTTATGACTCCTTGCTCTGACCAATCAAAGTTTCAAAATCATGTATAACTGCCAGTTTCACCAAGTGTTCATACTGTATAAAGAAACTTATGTTGGACGTAGATAGTGAGTAACAATTGTATATAACCACAACACCTACTGTTCTCACGTAATCTGTACATCAAATGTCCACAGGTTCCTTCATAATATCCCCACCCCCTGGGGAATTGGGGAATTTTTTATATATGAACTATCCCCAAGGGACCACAGGCACATATGAAAAATGTCAGCCTCCATACATGTGAAACTGACGGAGATATGAGGGAACAGATAGACAGGCAGGCAGGCAGACAGGCAGACAGGCAGGCAGACAAACAGACAAAGTACTTTGTATTATAGAAGTAGCATTATATGTTTTACTGTTTCAACAAAGTTATAGTGGACAAAATTGGCTTATATCACCATCAAATTTCAGTATTAGATTATGTTTAATTATTAAAGTTGAATAGATGTATGTTTGGATCTGACAGTGATCCACAGTCAAAATGCTGTTGTCTATTGAGTCAGTATCAGAGTCTGGTGTTGGGTCAGTATCAGAGTCTGGTGTTGGGTCAGTGTCAGAGTCTGGTGTTGAGTCAGATTCTGGTGTATGGTGTTGAGTCAGTGTCAGATTCTGGTGTATGGTGTTGAGTCAGTGTCAGAGTATGGTGTCTGGTGTTGGGTCAGTTAGATTCTGGTGTATGGTGTTGAGTCAGTGTCAGAGTCTGGTGTTGAGTCAGTGTCAGAGTCTGGTGTATGGTGTTGAGTCAGTGTCAGAGTCTGGTGTATGGTGTTGAGTCAGTGTCAGAGTCTGGTGTATGGTGTTGAGTCAGTGTCAGAGTCTGGTGTCTGGTGTTGGGTCAGTGTCAGAGTCTGGTGTATGGTGTTGAGTCAGAGTCTGGTGTATGGTGTTGAGTCAGTGTCAGAGTCTGGTGTCTGGTGTTGGGTCAGAGTTAGATTCTGGTGTTGAGCCAGTGTCAGAGTCTGGTGTTGAGTCAGTGTCAGAGTCTGGTGTATGGTGTTGAGTCAGAGTCTGGTGTATGGTGTTGAGTCAGTGTCAGAGTCTGGTGTTGGGTCAGAGTTAGATTATGGTGTATGGTGTTGAGTCAGTGTCAGAGTCTGGTGTCTGGTGTTGAGTCAGTGTCAGAGTCTGGTGTATGGTGTTGAGTCAGTGTCAGAGTCTGGTGTATGGTGTTGAGTCAGTGTCAGAGTCTGGTGTCTGGTGTTGGGTCAGTGTCAGAGTCTGGTGTCTGGTGTTGGGTCAGTGTCAGAGTCTGGTGTATGGTGTTGAGTCAGAGTCTGGTGTATGGTGGTGAGTCAGTGTCAGAGTCTGGTGTCTGGTGTTGGGTCAGAGTTAGATTCTGGTGTTGAGCCAGTGTCAGAGTCTGGTGTTGAGTCAGTGTCAGAGTCTGGTGTATGGTGTTGAGTCAGAGTCTGGTGTATGGTGTTGAGTCAGTGTCAGAGTCTAGTGTCTGGTGTTGGGTCAGAGTTAGATTATGGTGTATGGTGTTGAGTCAGTGTCAGAGTCTGGTGTTGAGTCAGTGTCAGAGTCTGGTGTATGGTGTTGAGTCAGTGTCAGAGTCTGGTGTATGGTGTTGAGTCAGTGTCATAGTCTGGTGTCTGGTGTTGGGTCAGTGTCAGAGTCTGGTGTATGGTGTTGAGTCAGTGTCAGAGTCTGGTGTATGGTGTTGCATCAGTGTCAGAGTCTGGTGTATGGTGTTGAGTCAGAGTCTGGTGTTGGGTCAGTGTCAGAGTCTGGTATCTGGTGTTGAGTTAGTGTCAAAGTCTGGTGTTGGGTCAGAGTTAGATTCTGGTGTATGGTGTTGAGTCAGTGTCAGAGTCTGGTGTTGAGTCAGTGTCAGAGTCTGGTGTATGGTGTTGAGTCAGTGTCAGAGTCTGGTGTCTGGTGTTGGGTCAGTGTCAGAGTCTGGTGTATGGTGTTGAGTCAGTGTCAGAGTCTGGTGTATGGTGTTGCATCAGTGTCAGAGTCTGGTGTATGGTGTTGAGTCAGAGTCTGGTGTCTGGTGTTGGGTCAGTGTCAGAGTCTGGTATCTGGTGTTGAGTTAGTGTCAAAGTCTGGTGTTGGGTCAGAGTTAGATTCTGGTGTATGGTGTTGAGTCAGTGTCAGAGTCTGGTGTATGGTGTTGAGTCAGTGTCAGAATCTGGTATCTGGTGTTGAGTTAGTGTCAAAGTCTGGTGTTGAGTCAGTGTCAGAATCTGGTGTTGGGTCAGTGTCAGAGTCTGGTGTTGAGTCAGTGTCAGAGTCTGGTGTCTGGTGTTGAGTCAGTGTCAGAGTCTGGTGTATGGTGTTGTGTTAGTGTCAAAGTATGGTGTTGAGTCAGTGTCAGAATCTGGTGTTGAGGCAGTGTCAGAGTCTGGTGTCTGGTGTTGAGTCAGTGTCAGAGTCTGGTGTCTGCTGTTGAGTCAGTGTCCGAGTCTGATAACTGTCCAGCTTTTGAAATGATGTTAATGTCTGTCCAATCTAATTTACACACAGGTTGTCGTGTATTGGGTGCAGGTCTGAACAATTGCCCATGTCCACGAGATCGTCAGTTTTACCCATGTGAAAATACAGACTGATGTAACATTAATTATATTGTCTGTTCAGCCGTACAGAGCAGATGCTGCAGAGTTCCACACATTTTTATCTCATCAAAATGTAGTGATTATATACACAGTTGTACATATTTCTAATGATGTACTTCCATGTGTATACATGTCTCATTCTGTAGTGTACCGATTCAACAGTTGTACATGGCTGTATGTGTATCTCATTCTGTATCATACTGATTCAACAGTTGTACACATTTCTCATTTGCTACCATACATATTCAAAAGTTGTACACATTGCTCATTCTGTACCGTACATGGTCAGCTGTTACACACATTACTCATTCTTTACCATTCACTTTCAGCAGTTGTACACATTTCTCATTCTGTACCATACATATACAAAATATTCAGTGTCACACATCTTTCTATATTGTGCAGATTTAACAGTTTAATGTGTAAATGTTGTGAGATAGTCATTGGTTACGTTACAGTTTAATGTGTAAATGTTGTTAGATTGTCATTGGTTTCATTACAGATTTAACAGTTTAATGTGTAAATGTTGTCAGATTGTCATTGGTTTCATTACAGATTCTCATACATTAACACATTTTATCTTTCAGAGAAACATCGACCAAAAGAAGATATAGAAGAGTTAGATGCCAAAAATAAGATCACAAAAGATATGGTAAAGTGGGAAATTCTTAATATTAATTTAGATTTTTTAGTACTTCTTTAAAATTACAATAAAATAAAAATTCCTGAAATGTTATTAATTCCATTACTGTTGCTTACTCCGAGACCATCAAACATTTCCTAGGTTTTCTTGTTTCTCTGCCAACGTTTTAAAGGTTTCTCACTTTACTGATGCCATTTTGTAAATGAAAGATGAGATTTGTTGAGCATTGTCAGTTTTACGTAAGCAGTTTCTTCTATGATTGCGACCAGCTTTGTAGGAGTCTCCCGTCCCACAGCAAATTTTTTCTTTCTTTTTAGTTGCATAATGTATCAATTTGTTGTTTATTTATTAATTGTTATTACATATTGTACAGTTCAATATTTGTATGTATCATGTATATCTGTATAATTTATATTGCCTCTCAATGTAATTTATCTATGTTTTTCTGCTGTCGGGACAAATAAAATTATCCTTATCCTAAAATAAAATTATCCTTATCCTATGTAGTTGTTATTTAATTTCTTGCGCTTAAGTTATATCCAGTAAATCACATATGAAACTAGTCCTTCAAATTCATAAACGTTTCAGACCAATTCCAGATACACAGACACAGAAGACTGTTTTATAACCTTGACTGCCTAAGACTTTAGTATTAATATTTTTATCTGACAACAGTAAATTCTGTGGTAGATTAGTGAAGTGGTGTGCATAGTAATATTGTCGTGCAAATGCAAAAGGTAGTATCTACAATAAAGGCAAAAATGAAATAATTGGCTTCTAAATGTTTGCTCTGCCAGCATGTTGCAGTTACCGCATATTTCAAACTGCTTTAACTAGGAAATATGACGCACCAGAACCACCAAACTCTGATAAAGAACAGAGCGGATACAACACAGCTTGATGGTCCAATAGTCCGATGTTCATCAATTCTGTACTTACTGTCTTTTGTTCATCATGTTCATCAATTCTGTACTTACTATCTTTTGTTCATCATGTTCATCATGTTCATCAATTCTGTACTTACTGTCTTTTGCCTTTGCACGCAGCATAATGCTTTGTAATAATATATATTTAAACTTACTGTTTTATGTGTGCATTAACTATGTTTCCAGTTCCGCTGTGAATCGTGGCCTTCTGGCAGTCAGGTATGTCATGCGTTGATCTCTTACTCATTGTCTCTCAGATCAATTCAGCTGTTCCAGAATAAATTACCATTAGCGTAAATAAATCCACAATGCCTACTAAATCAAAATACAACTGTGCTGCTCATCAATGTTTAACAGTAGTTCTGTTGATCAGAGATTGTAGAATAATTTGATTCAGTTATCATTCTAACGTATATCCGGGGGAGGGAAACATGATAGTTTAAAAAATGCATTATTATTTGTTAATAGATATGATATTTACTAAGCAAATGATATAATCAATAGGTGAATATTTGTATATTTAGGATGTAAAATATCAGAGATTTAACTTTTATGTGATGGTAAAAATTCAGGATGTTACATGATCTTGTCAGAGAGCTGATCTACAGGTCAGTAGAACCTCTCTAGAGCAGCCACCCAAGTGATTGAGATAAAATGGCCCTATTAAAGGGGTGGTTTGGTTACAGAGGGTGGCCAGATATACAGATGTACAGATCTGGCAAAAAACATTCCATTATAGAGGGGCTGTTTTAGATGTGGTTGTTCCGAGGAGTGGCCATTTCGGGGTGGTTCTACTTGACATGGCTCTGTGTGTCTAAGGCTCAATCAGTAGTCATCTTGGCAATTGAAAAAATGAATATTGTCACTTTACAGCTGGTTTGTCCAAGGTATATGTCACCTTGTCATATTGTTGCACTGTTTCTGGTTGTTGCCTACTTAACTGTTGTCTTTTGGCAATTGCAGCGTCAGATGAGAGGACATGAGTCATCAGATGACTCGGGAGGTACAGATAGTGACACTGACATTGACACAGGGTATGTACTTTCATTCAGATGAGGTACAGATAGTGACACTGACAATGACACATGACAATGACAGTGATGCTACTGGGTGCATCATGCTATTTATATCCTACACAGATGACTTGTATGACGACAATAACAATGACATTGACACTGGTTATGTCCAGAGACGCTGATGGTGACGATGACATGGGTATCACATGATATGTATTAGGACAGTGACTCTGATGACACAGATAATATCTTTATTATTTTAACCATTTAATTCCATGTATGCTTTTAGTTGTATCATTGCGTGCGTGCATGCGTGTGTGTGTGTGTGTTTGTGTGTGTGTGTGTGTGTGTGTGTGTGTATATATATATTTATTTATTTATTTAGACTACTGTACAGTGTCATAGAGCACTGCCGGTAGGTGATTATGGCGCTACGTAAATATCATATTTTACTATTATTATATGAATATAATATATTATGAGGTTAATTGCAAAATATGTCGCATGAAATACTTCCCAGCTTGAGACACCCACCAGGCTTTGCTTAGTGCCACAGTAGGTCTCTTGGGACAACAACCTGCTCTGTCACTACGACATGCTGTCACACAGCTCTCACTCATCTGTTCCAGAGGGTTCTCTTGCCAACAAACTACATTTGGGTGAGCTGATATTTCTCATATGGGGCTTGTGCATTCCTAGGTGTTGGTTGAAAGACAATCCACCTTTAATAACTTTGTAAACAAACTATATATAGATATTACCAGATACAAACTAACACAAACTGTATAGATATTACCAGATACAAATTGTATAGATATTGTCAGAAACAAAATGACACAAACTGTTGTATAGATATTATATACAAATTGTATAGATATTATCAAATACAGACTGACACAAACTGTATAGATATCAGATACAAACTGTATAGATATCAGATATAAACTGACACAAACTAATACAAACTATATAGATATCGTCAGATACAAACTGTATATATATATATATATATATTATCAGATACAAACTATAGATATCAGATACAAACTGTATAGATATTATCAGATACAAACTGACACAAACTGTATAGGTAATATCAGATACAAACTGACACAAACTGTATAGGTAATATCAGATACAAACTGACACAAACTGTTTAGATATTATCAGATACAAACTGACACAAACTGTATAGATATTATCAGATACAAACTGACACAAACTGTATAGATATCAGATATAAACTGACACAAACTAATACAAACTATATAGATATTGTCAGATACAAACTGTATATATATATATATATATATATATTATCAGATACAAACTGTATAGATATCAGATACAAACTGTATAGATATTATCAGATACAAACTGACACAAACTGTATAGATATTATCAGATACAAACTGACACAAACTGTATAGATATCAGATACAAACTGTATAGGTATTATCAGATACAAACTGACACAAACTGTATATATATATTATCAGATACAAACTGACAAACTGTATATATATTATCAGATACAAACTGTATAGGTATTATCATATACAGACTGACACAAACTGTATAGATATCATATACAAACTGACACAAACTGTATAGATATCAGATACAAACTGACACAAACTGTATATTTTCATTGATGAACATTTTGTTTAGCCTTTTTAACGTTTATATTGCTTTGTGGTATGACCATAGATCTACAACAAGAATTATGTCCAACAACATTGTTTTAATAATATATATTTACAAATCTCATGATGGTATCTCAAGTAGTAAAACTCAGAGGCTCTAAGTTTGAAGATTTTGTGCGAGATGTCACAATTTGTTGACCACTTTAAAAAAATCTCACCATCTTAGAACTTCATCTTAAAATGTCACGATTTTGCCGTACTTCCCATGAAAAATGGCATGAAACACTAATTCACTCACAGCACCATTTCACGAGTAATCTGATTGTGTAATTTACCCATGATGCATGCCTATGGTATGTAGTGATTTTGATGATGCAGAGCTGTAGTTGATTATTCAAGTAATTTTGTAATGTGATTTCATTATTTTTACTCCAAAAAATGAGATCTCATTATGACCAGTAAATAATATCTTTTCTTTTGCAGGCCTCCGAGGACAGTTTGTCGACAGTGCCCCGGTTATGCACCAGGTGGCGCTTTTGCAGCTGCGGCAGGTATTGTCGTTGCTGTTACATGTTATGTGGGTTGTTATGTGGGTTGTTATGTGGGTTGTTATGTGGGTTGGCTCACAGAGAATGTTTAACTTTATTGGGGCGCGATGCCTTAGAGGTAAGAACGTCAGACTCTCAATCGAGAGAACCTGGTTTCATATCCTCTGCTGCCATTTTTAAGCTTGAGCAGTTTTGTTTACTCCACCTTGCCTCAACGTGGAGTAAACAAAACTGGCTTTAGACTGTGGTGGATATGTTAATGAATATGAATAGTCTTTGCGCAGTAATTACACCATGGCTGAATACTTCTCAGAGAAGTTGAGTTGGTGTTGGAATTAACATATCCGCCAGGTGGTGAGTGTGTTAACATGTCTGCCAGGTGGTGAGTGTGTGAACATGTCTGCCAGGTGGTGAGTGTGTTAACATGTCTGCCAGGTGGTGAGTGTGTGAACATGTCTGCCAGGTGGTGAGTGTGTTAACATGTCTGCCAGGTGGTGAGTGTGTTAACATGTCTGCCAGGTGGTGAGTGTGTGAACATGTATGCCAGGTGGTGAGTGTGTGAACATGTCTGCCAGGTGGTGAGTGTGTGAACATGTCTGCCAGATGGTGAGTGTGTTAACATGTCTGCCAGGTGGTGAGTGTGTTAACATGTCTGCCAGGTGGTGAGTGTGTGAACATGTCTGCCAGGTGGTGAGTGTGTGAACATGTCTGCCAGATGGTGAGTGTGTTAACATGTCTGCCAGGTGGTGAGTGTGTGAACATGTCTGCCAGGTGGTGAGTGTGTTAACATGTCTGTCAGGTGGTGAGTGTGTGAACATGTCTGCCAGGTGGTGAGTGTGTTAACATGTCTGCCAGGTGGTGAGTGTGTTAACATGTCTGCCAGGTGGTGAGTGTGTGAACATGTATGCCAGGTGGTGAGTGTGTGAACATGTCTGCCAGGTGGTGAGTGTGTGAACATGTCTGCCAGATGGTGAGTGTGTTAACATGTCTGCCAGGTGGTGAGTGTGTTAACATGTCTGCCAGGTGGTGAGTGTGTGAACATGTCTGCCAGGTGGTGAGTGTGTGAACATGTCTGCCAGGTGGTGAGTGTGTGAACATGTCTGCCAGGTGGTGAGTGTGTTAACATGTCTGCCAGGTGGTGAGTGTGTGAACATGTCTGCCAGGTGGTGAGTGTGTTAACATGTCTGCCAGGTGGTGAGTGTGTGAACATGTCTGCCAGGTGGTGAGTGTGTGAACATGTCTGCCAGGTGGTGAGTGTGTGAACATGTCAGCCAGGTGGTAAGTGTGTGAACATGTCTGCCAGGTGGTGAGTGTGTTAACATGTCTGCCAGGTGGTGAGTGTGTTAACATGTCTGCAAGGTGGTGAGTGTGAAGCACTTTCCCAAGGACTGGATGCTATGCTATAAAAGAACTTGCCTTTACATTTTTTTTAAATCAAATTCTGCCAGTTTCATGAGATGTTGATGGTACACTAAAGAAGAAATAGATATCACACTCACAATTTTGTGGTTCGATTTTATATTAAAATTTTTTTTTATATAAAATCGAACCACAAAATTATGAGTGTGATATCTATTTCTTCTTGTCAACTTATTTTGTGTATCCCTACCTAGGCATAGTGGCCCTACCTAGGCATAGTGGCCCTACCTAGGCAGAGTGGCCCTATCTAGGCAGAGTGGCCCTACCTAGGCAGAGTGGCCCTACCTAGGCAGAGTGGCCCTACCTAGGCAGAGTGGCCCTACCTAGGCAGAGTGGCCCTACCTAGGCACAGTGGCCCTACCTAGGCACAGTGGCCCTACCTAGGCAGAGTGGCCCTACCTAGGCAGAGTGGCCCTACCTAGGCAGAGTGGCCCTACCTAGGCAGAGTGGCCCTACCTAGGCACAGTGGCCCTACCTAGGCAGAGTGGCCCTACCTAGGCACAGTGGCCCTACCTAGGCACAGTGGCCCTACCTAGGCAGAGTGGCCCTACCTAGGCACAGTGGCCCTACCTAGGCAGAGTGGCCCTACCTAGGCAGAGTGGCCCTACCTAGGCAGAGTGGCCCTACCTAGGCAGAGTGGCCCTACCTAGGCACAGTGGCCTTACCTAGGCAGAGTGGCCCTACCTAGGCAGAGTGGCCCTACCTAGGCAGAGTGGCCCTACCTAGGCACAGTGGCCCTACCTAGGCACAGTGGCCCTACCTAGGCAGAGTGGCCCTACCTAGGCAGAGTGGCCCTACCTAAGCACAGCGGGAGGAAGATACCTCTACATAAACTACGTTTGGTAAAACCTTTCCCAGATTAAGCCAAATTTGAGCCAAGAAAAACATATTCCATATAATAATTTCACCAGCATTTTAGAGAAGTTAATTAAATTTTAATAATAGTAATGATAACATAGGATGCATCTATAAAAAAACCTGTCATGCTACAAAACAATATTGCTTACTCTGTACCAAATGTCTTGTAGCCACACTGTCATCAACCAGTGACGCGTCAATGACACCGACAGTGACACAGACATTTCAGTGCTGTCCAACACAGACACATGTCATTTGTCAGTGTTGTATACAGCCAATGCCTGACAGACGGTCAGGCGCTGGACAGACCGACACCCCGCTGCAAGAATGTATGTCATCTTAATGTGTTGGCCACAGTTTAACCTGAGGCGTCCCTCCCCCTCCATTCACTCAGTCCTCTTCTCTCCCACTGAAGAATGAAGCCCTTTTATCATTCACACATTTCACGCAGCCACTCTCACGCATTGCTTGGGCACTACCAGTGACTGTGTCAGAACAGAAACTTTTTTTTACCTTTTAAAATTGTTTTTGGCTTTTTTTACGTGGTGGGTTGCTAGCCCAATGCACAACCCTCCTCCTGTCTCATCCAGAACTTGGGATCAGGCAATGGTGGAGTTCTCTCCCACAACATTTACCCAACCAATGAAAATGTTTTCGTTCGTCATGTTGTAACTATCATTTTTAGCCCTCACAAGGCAAAACTTGCACACCAAGTGAGCACCCTTATGTACTGTGAGAAGAAAATAAACTATGTTTTTTTTTATTTATAACGATGTAGGATGTGAAGTGAGGAAAGAGACGAGTCGCAGTGTGGCCTACAGAGTCTATGTAGATTCTTACGAACTGTTATTCACGAAAGATGGATGTATTTATAATTTAGGAAAAAAATTACATCCATTGCAATTAAATTCATGTTGAAATATTAGCTCTGAACCCATATAATAACTGAAACGGTAATGAGTTTTATGCACTTGTTGCTTCAGAATGTTGTATTGGGGTTCACAAGCTCACTCAATACAATATTCTGAAGCAGCTCGTGCATAAAGCCCCAGTATCATTTAGTAAGTGTATAGTATTGTGTCTGGCTGTGATTTGTAGGCCTGCTGTGTGGCAGGGCTTTCTGTCATCTCTACTGGGGCTGCTCCCGTTCTGGCTGTCGAGGATGTCTTGCAAAGTTACGAGGTAGAGTCCTAGATTAAAGATCCATCTTCAATTCGATTATTTCACTCGTCTCATTTAAAATTCGTTTTGCAAAAATTCAAACCTACCTAGTATCTGCTACGACATGCTAGCTCATTTGTGGAACTTTTATATGTGTTTTTGATGAAAACATCAGACAAACTATTAAACTATTTAATGTTTGGCCAAACTTTAATTGAACTGAAAATGGACAATATCTGTATGTAACAGATACAGACCTCACTATTACAGGAGGTAGAGCTACGGCATAGAATAAGACTGTACATTGTATGTAACAGATACAGACCTCACTGTTACAGTAGATAGAGCTCGGGCATAGAATAAGACTGTACATTGTATGTAACAGATACAGACCTCACTGTTACAGTAGATAGAGCTCGGGCATAGAATAAGACTGTACATTGTATGTAACAGATACAGACCTCACTATTACAGGAGGTAGAGCTAGGGCATAGAATAAGACTTACATTGTATGTAACAGATACATACCTCACTATTACAGGAGATAGAGCTAGGGCATAGAATAAGACTGTACATTGTATGTAACAGATACAGACCTCACTATTACAGGAGGTAGAGCTAGGGCATAGAATAAGACTTACATTGTATGTAACAGATACAGACCTCACTATTACAGGAGGTAGAGCTAGGGCATAGAATAAGACTTACATTGTATGTAACAGATACAGACCTTACTATTACAGGAGGTAGAGCTAGGGCATAGAATAAGACTGTACATTGTATGTAACAGATACAGACCTCACTGTTACAGGAGGTAGAGCTAGGGCATAGAATAAGACTTACATTGTATGTAACACATACATACCTCACTGTTACAGAAGGTAGAGCTCGGGCATAGAATAAGACTGTACATTGTATGTAACAGATACAGACCTCACTATTACAGGAGGTAGAGCTAGGGCATAGAATAAGACTTACATTGTATGTAACAGATACAGACCTCACTATTACAGGAGATAGAGCTAGGGCATAGAATAAGACTTACATTGTATGTAACAGATACAGACCTCACTATTACAGGAGATAGAGCTAGGGCATAGAATAAGACTTACATTGTATGTAACAGATACAGACCTCACTATTACAGGAGGTAGAGCTCGGGTATAGAATAAGACTTACATTGTATGTAACAGATACAGACCTTACTATTACAGGAGGTAGAGCTAGGGCATAGAATAAGACTGTACATTGTATGTAACAGATACAGACCTCACTGTTACAGGAGGTAGAGCTAGGGCATAGAATAAGACTTACATTGTATGTAACAGATACATACCTCACTATTACAGGAGGTAGAGCTAGGGCATAGAATAAGACTTACATTGTATGTAACATATACAGACCTCACTGTTACAGGAGGTAGAGCTAGGGCATAGAATAAGACTTACATTGTATGTAACACATACATACCTCACTGTTACAGGAGGTAGAGCTCGGGCATAGAATAAGACTGTACATTGTATGTAACAGATACAGACCTCACTATTACAGGAGGTAGAGCTAGGGCATATAATAAGACTGTACATTGTATGTAACAGATACAGACCTCACTGTTACAGGAGGTAGAGCTAGGGCATAGAATAAGACTTACATTGTATGTAACAGATACAGACCTCACAATTACAGGAGATAGAGCTAGGGCATAGAATAAGACTTACATTGTATGTAACAGATACAGACCTCACTATTACAGGAGATAGAGCTAGGGCATAGAATAAGACTTACATTGTATGTAACAGATACAGACCTCACTATTACAGGAGGTAGAGCTAGGGCATAGAATAAGACTTACATTGTATGTAACAGATACAGACCTTACTATTACAGGAGGTAGAGCTAGGGCATAGAATAAGACTGTACATTGTATGTAACAGATACAGACCTCACTATTACAGGAGATAGAGCTAGGGCATAGAATAAGACTTACATTGTATGTAACAGATACAGACCTCACTGTTACAGGAGGTAGAGCTAGGGCATAGAATAAGACTTACATTGTATGTAACAGATACAGACCTCACTATTACAGGAGGTAGAGCTAGGGCATAGAATAAGACTTACATTGTATGTAACAGATACAGACCTCACTGTTACAGGAGGTAGAGCTAGGGCATAGAATAAGACTTACATTGTATGTAACACATACATACCTCACTGTTACAGAAGGTAGAGCTCGGGCATAGAATAAGACTGTACATTGTATGTAACAGATACAGACCTCACTATTACAGGAGGTAGAGCTAGGGCATAGAATAAGACTTACATTGTATGTAACAGATACAGACCTCACTATTACAGGAGATAGAGCTAGGGCATAGAATAAGACTTACATTGTATGTAACAGATACAGACCTCACTATTACAGGAGATAGAGCTAGGGCATAGAATAAGACTTACATTGTATGTAACAGATACAGACCTCACTATTACAGGAGGTAGAGCTCGGGTATAGAATAAGACTTACATTGTATGTAACAGATACAGACCTTACTATTACAGGAGGTAGAGCTAGGGCATAGAATAAGACTGTACATTGTATGTAACAGATACAGACCGCACTGTTACAGGAGGTAGAGCTAGGGCATAGAATAAGACTTACATTGTATGTAACAGATACATACCTCACTATTACAGGAGGTAGAGCTAGGGCATAGAATAAGACTTACATTGTATGTAACATATACATACCTCACTGTTACAGGAGGTAGAGCTAGGGCATAGAATAAGACTTACATTGTATGTAACACATACATACCTCACTGTTACAGGAGGTAGAGCTCGGGCATAGAATAAGACTGTACATTGTATGTAACAGATACAGACCTCACTATTACAGGAGGTAGAGCTAGGGCATATAATAAGACTGTACATTGTATGTAACAGATACAGACCTCACTGTTACAGGAGGTAGAGCTAGGGCATAGAATAAGACTTACATTGTATGTAACAGATACAGACCTCACAATTACAGGAGATAGAGCTAGGGCATAGAATAAGACTTACATTGTATGTAACAGATACAGACCTCACTATTACAGGAGATAGAGCTAGGGCATAGAATAAGACTTACATTGTATGTAACAGATACAGACCTCACTATTACAGGAGGTAGAGCTAGGGCATAGAATAAGACTTACATTGTATGTAACAGATACAGACCTTACTATTACAGGAGGTAGAGCTAGGGCATAGAATAAGACTGTACATTGTATGTAACAGATACAGACCTCACTATTACAGGAGATAGAGCTAGGGCATAGAATAAGACTTACATTGTATGTAACAGATACAGACCTCACTGTTACAGGAGGTAGAGCTAGGGCATAGAATAAGACTTACATTGTATGTAACAGATACAGACCTCACTATTACAGGAGGTAGAGCTAGGGCATAGAATAAGACTTACATTGTATGTAACAGATACAGACCTCACTATTACAGGAGATAGAGCTAGGGCATAGAATAAGACTTACATTGTATGTAACAGATACAGACCTTACTATTACAGGAGGTAGAGCTAGGGCATAGAATAAGACTGTACATTGTATGTAACAGATACAGACCTCACTGTTACAGGAGGTAGAGCTAGGGCATAGAATAAGACTTACATTGTATGTAACACATACATACCTCACTGTTACAGGAGGTAGAGCTCGGGCATAGAATAAGACTGTACATTGTATGTAACAGATACAGACCTCACTATTACAGGAGGTAGAGCTCGGGCATAGAATAAGACTGTACATTGTATGTAACAGATACAGACCTCACTGTTACAGTAGATAGAGCTCGGGCATAGAATAAGACTGTACATTGTATGTAACAGATACAGACCTCACTATTACAGGAGGTAGAGCTAGGGCATAGAATAAGACTTACATTGTATGTAACAGATACAGACCTTACTATTACAGGAGGTAGAGCTAGGGCATAGAATAAGACTTACATTGTATGTAACAGATACAGACCTCACTGTTACAGGAGGTAGAGCTAGGGCATAGAATAAGACTTACATTGTATGTAACAGATACAGACCTCACTGTTACAGGAGGTAGAGCTAGGGCATAGAATAAGACTTACATTGTATGTAACAGATACAGACCTCACTATTACAGGAGGTAGAGCTAGGGCATAGAATAAGACTTACATTGTATGTAACAGATACAGACCTCACTATTACAGGAGATAGAGCTAGGGCATAGAATAAGACTTACATTGTATGTAACAGATACAGACCTTACTATTACAGGAGGTAGAGCTAGGGCATAGAATAAGACTGTACATTGTATGTAACAGATACAGACCTCACTGTTACAGGAGGTAGAGCTAGGGCATAGAATAAGACTTACATTGTATGTAACACATACATACCTCACTGTTACAGGAGGTAGAGCTCGGGCATAGAATAAGACTGTACATTGTATGTAACAGATACAGACCTCACTATTACAGGAGGTAGAGCTCGGGCATAGAATAAGACTGTACATTGTATGTAACAGATACATACCTCACTGTTACAGTAGATAGAGCTCGGGCATAGAATAAGACTGTACATTGTATGTAACAGATACAGACCTCACTATTACAGGAGGTAGAGCTAGGGCATAGAATAAGACTTACATTGTATGTAACAGATACATACCTCACTATTACAGGAGATAGAGCTAGGGCATAGAATAAGACTGTACATTGTATGTAACAGATACAGACCTCACTATTACAGGAGGTAGAGCTAGGGCATAGAATAAGACTTACATTGTATGTAACAGATACATACCTCACTGTTACAGGAGGTAGAGCTAGGGCATAGAATAAGACTTACATTGTATGTAACATATACAGACCTCACTATTACAGGAGGTAGAGCTAGGGCATAGAATAAGACTGTACATTGTATGTAACAGATACATACCTCACTGTTACAGGAGGTAGAGCTCGGGCATAGAATAAGACTGTACATTGTATGTAACAGATACAGACCTCACTATTACAGGAGGTAGAGCTAGGGCATAGAATAAGACTTACATTGTATGTAACAGATACAGACCTCACTATTACAGGAAATAGAGCTAGGGCATAGAATAAGACTGTACATTGTATGTAACAGATACAGACCTCACTGTTACAGGAGGTAGAGCTAGGGCATAGAATAAGACTTACATTGTATGTAACACATACATACCTCACTGTTACAGGAGGTAGAGCTCGGGCATAGAATAAGACTGTACATTGTATGTAACAGATACAGACCTCACTATTACAGGAGGTAGAGCTCGGGCATAGAATAAGACTGTACATTGTATGTAACAGATACAGACCTCACTGTTACAGTAGATAGAGCTCGGGCATAGAATAAGACTGTACATTGTATGTAACAGATACAGACCTCACTATTACAGGAGGTAGAGCTAGGGCATAGAATAAGACTTACATTGTATGTAACAGATACAGACCTTACTATTACAGGAGGTAGAGCTAGGGCATAGAATAAGACTTACATTGTATGTAACAGATACAGACCTCACTGTTACAGGAGGTAGAGCTAGGGCATAGAATAAGACTTACATTGTATGTAACAGATACAGACCTCACTGTTACAGGAGGTAGAGCTAGGGCATAGAATAAGACTTACATTGTATGTAACAGATACAGACCTCACTATTACAGGAGGTAGAGCTAGGGCATAGAATAAGACTTACATTGTATGTAACAGATACAGACCTCACTATTACAGGAGATAGAGCTAGGGCATAGAATAAGACTTACATTGTATGTAACAGATACAGACCTCACTGTTACAGGAGGTAGAGCTAGGGCATAGAATAAGACTTACATTGTATGTAACAGATACAGACCTCACTATTACAGGAGGTAGAGCTAGGGCATAGAATAAGACTTACATTGTATGTAACAGATACAGACCTCACTGTTACAGGAGGTAGAGCTAGGGCATAGAATAAGACTTACATTGTATGTAACACATACATACCTCACTGTTACAGAAGGTAGAGCTCGGGCATAGAATAAGACTGTACATTGTATGTAACAGATACAGACCTCACTATTACAGGAGGTAGAGCTAGGGCATAGAATAAGACTTACATTGTATGTAACAGATACAGACCTCACTATTACAGGAGATAGAGCTAGGGCATAGAATAAGACTTACATTGTATGTAACAGATACAGACCTCACTATTACAGGAGATAGAGCTAGGGCATAGAATAAGACTTACATTGTATGTAACAGATACAGACCTCACTATTACAGGAGGTATAGCTCGGGTATAGAATAAGACTTACATTGTATGTAACAGATACAGACCTTACTATTACAGGAGGTAGAGCTAGGGCATAGAATAAGACTGTACATTGTATGTAACAGATACAGACCTCACTGTTACAGGAGGTAGAGCTAGGGCATAGAATAAGACTTACATTGTATGTAACAGATACATACCTCACTATTACAGGAGGTAGAGCTAGGGCATAGAATAAGACTTACATTGTATGTAACATATACAGACCTCACTGTTACAGGAGGTAGAGCTAGGGCATAGAATAAGACTTACATTGTATGTAACACATACATACCTCACTGTTACAGGAGGTAGAGCTCGGGCATAGAATAAGACTGTACATTGTATGTAACAGATACAGACCTCACTATTACAGGAGGTAGAGCTAGGGCATATAATAAGACTGTACATTGTATGTAACAGATACAGACCTCACTGTTACAGGAGGTAGAGCTAGGGCATAGAATAAGACTTACATTGTATGTAACAGATACAGACCTCACAATTACAGGAGATAGAGCTAGGGCATAGAATAAGACTTACATTGTATGTAACAGATACAGACCTCACTATTACAGGAGATAGAGCTAGGGCATAGAATAAGACTTACATTGTATGTAACAGATACAGACCTCACTATTACAGGAGGTAGAGCTAGGGCATAGAATAAGACTTACATTGTATGTAACAGATACAGACCTTACTATTACAGGAGGTAGAGCTAGGGCATAGAATAAGACTGTACATTGTATGTAACAGATACAGACCTCACTATTACAGGAGATAGAGCTAGGGCATAGAATAAGACTTACATTGTATGTAACAGATACAGACCTCACTGTTACAGGAGGTAGAGCTAGGGCATAGAATAAGACTTACATTGTATGTAACAGATACAGACCTCACTATTACAGGAGGTAGAGCTAGGGCATAGAATAAGACTTACATTGTATGTAACAGATACAGACCTCACTATTACAGGAGATAGAGCTAGGGCATAGAATAAGACTTACATTGTATGTAACAGATACAGACCTTACTATTACAGGAGGTAGAGCTAGGGCATAGAATAAGACTGTACATTGTATGTAACAGATACAGACCTCACTGTTACAGGAGGTAGAGCTAGGGCATAGAATAAGACTTACATTGTATGTAACACATACATACCTCACTGTTACAGGAGGTAGAGCTCGGGCATAGAATAAGACTGTACATTGTATGTAACAGATACAGACCTCACTATTACAGGAGGTAGAGCTCGGGCATAGAATAAGACTGTACATTGTATGTAACAGATACAGACCTCACTGTTACAGTAGATAGAGCTCGGGCATAGAATAAGACTGTACATTGTATGTAACAGATACAGACCTCACTATTACAGGAGGTAGAGCTAGGGCATAGAATAAGACTTACATTGTATGTAACAGATACAGACCTTACTATTACAGGAGGTAGAGCTAGGGCATAGAATAAGACTTACATTGTATGTAACAGATACAGACCTCACTGTTACAGGAGGTAGAGCTAGGGCATAGAATAAGACTTACATTGTATGTAACAGATACAGACCTCACTGTTACAGGAGGTAGAGCTAGGGCATAGAATAAGACTTACATTGTATGTAACAGATACAGACCTCACTATTACAGGAGGTAGAGCTAGGGCATAGAATAAGACTTACATTGTATGTAACAGATACAGACCTCACTATTACAGGAGATAGAGCTAGGGCATAGAATAAGACTTACATTGTATGTAACAGATACAGACCTTACTATTACAGGAGGTAGAGCTAGGGCATAGAATAAGACTGTACATTGTATGTAACAGATACAGACCTCACTGTTACAGGAGGTAGAGCTAGGGCATAGAATAAGACTTACATTGTATGTAACACATACATACCTCACTGTTACAGGAGGTAGAGCTCGGGCATAGAATAAGACTGTACATTGTATGTAACAGATACAGACCTCACTATTACAGGAGGTAGAGCTCGGGCATAGAATAAGACTGTACATTGTATGTAACAGATACATACCTCACTGTTACAGTAGATAGAGCTCGGGCATAGAATAAGACTGTACATTGTATGTAACAGATACAGACCTCACTATTACAGGAGGTAGAGCTAGGGCATAGAATAAGACTTACATTGTATGTAACAGATACATACCTCACTATTACAGGAGATAGAGCTAGGGCATAGAATAAGACTGTACATTGTATGTAACAGATACAGACCTCACTATTACAGGAGGTAGAGCTAGGGCATAGAATAAGACTTACATTGTATGTAACAGATACATACCTCACTGTTACAGGAGGTAGAGCTAGGGCATAGAATAAGACTTACATTGTATGTAACATATACAGACCTCACTATTACAGGAGGTAGAGCTAGGGCATAGAATAAGACTGTACATTGTATGTAACAGATACATACCTCACTGTTACAGGAGGTAGAGCTCGGGCATAGAATAAGACTGTACATTGTATGTAACAGATACAGACCTCACTATTACAGGAGGTAGAGCTAGGGCATAGAATAAGACTTACATTGTATGTAACAGATACAGACCTCACTATTACAGGAAATAGAGCTAGGGCATAGAATAAGACTGTACATTGTATGTAACAGATACAGACCTCACTGTTACAGGAGGTAGAGCTAGGGCATAGAATAAGACTTACATTGTATGTAACACATACATACCTCACTGTTACAGGAGGTAGAGCTCGGGCATAGAATAAGACTGTACATTGTATGTAACAGATACAGACCTCACTATTACAGGAGGTAGAGCTCGGGCATAGAATAAGACTGTACATTGTATGTAACAGATACAGACCTCACTGTTACAGTAGATAGAGCTCGGGCATAGAATAAGACTGTACATTGTATGTAACAGATACAGACCTCACTATTACAGGAGGTAGAGCTAGGGCATAGAATAAGACTTACATTGTATGTAACAGATACAGACCTTACTATTACAGGAGGTAGAGCTAGGGCATAGAATAAGACTTACATTGTATGTAACAGATACAGACCTCACTGTTACAGGAGGTAGAGCTAGGGCATAGAATAAGACTTACATTGTATGTAACAGATACAGACCTCACTGTTACAGGAGGTAGAGCTAGGGCATAGAATAAGACTTACATTGTATGTAACAGATACAGACCTCACTATTACAGGAGGTAGAGCTAGGGCATAGAATAAGACTTACATTGTATGTAACAGATACAGACCTCACTATTACAGGAGATAGAGCTAGGGCATAGAATAAGACTTACATTGTATGTAACAGATACAGACCTTACTATTACAGGAGGTAGAGCTAGGGCATAGAATAAGACTGTACATTGTATGTAACAGATACAGACCTCACTGTTACAGGAGGTAGAGCTAGGGCATAGAATAAGACTTACATTGTATGTAACACATACATACCTCACTGTTACAGGAGGTAGAGCTCGGGCATAGAATAAGACTGTACATTGTATGTAACAGATACAGACCTCACTATTACAGGAGGTAGAGCTCGGGCATAGAATAAGACTGTACATTGTATGCAACAGATACAGACCTCACTGTTACAGTAGATAGAGCTCGGGCATAGAATAAGACTGTACATTGTATGTAACAGATACAGACCTCACTATTACAGGAGGTAGAGCTAGGGCATAGAATAAGACTTACATTGTATGTAACAGATACATACCTCACTATTACAGGAGATAGAGCTAGGGCATAGAATAAGACTGTACATTGTATGTAACAGATACAGACCTCACTATTACAGGAGGTAGAGCTAGGGCATAGAATAAGACTTACATTGTATGTAACAGATACATACCTCACTGTTACAGGAGGTAGAGCTAGGGCATAGAATAAGACTTACATTGTATGTAACATATACAGACCTCACTATTACAGGAGGTAGAGCTAGGGCATAGAATAAGACTGTACATTGTATGTAACAGATACATACCTCACTGTTACAGGAGGTAGAGCTCGGGCATAGAATAAGACTGTACATTGTATGTAACAGATACAGACCTCACTATTACAGGAGGTAGAGCTAGGGCATAGAATAAGACTTACATTGTATGTAACAGATACAGACCTCACTATTACAGGAGATAGAGCTAGGGCATAGAATAAGACTGTACATTGTATGTAACAGATACAGACCTCACTGTTACAGGAGGTAGAGCTAGGGCATAGAATAAGACTTACATTGTATGTAACAGATACAGACCTCACTATTACAGGAGATAGAGCTAGGGCATAGAATAAGACTTACATTGTATGTAACAGATACTGACCTCACTATTACAGGAGGTAGAGCTAGGGCATAGAATAAGACTTACATTGTATGTAACAGATACAGACCTTACTATATCAGGAGGTAGAGCTAGGGCATAGAATAAGACTGTACATTGTATGTAACAGATACAGACCTCACTATTACAGGAGGTAGAGCTAGGGCATAGAATAAGACTTACATTGTATGTAACAGATACAGACCTCACTATTACAGGAGGTAGAGCTAGGGCATAGAATAAGACTTACATTGTATGTAACACATACAGACCTCACTGTTACAGGAGGTAGAGCTCGGGCATAGAATAAGACTTACATTGTATGTAACGTTGATATTTCACCAAGGGGATGTACAGCCGTTCCATTCTCTTGTTGTTTGTCAAAAACAAAAATAAATAATAGTATGATTGTTTCTTTGTAGATATGAACTTTGCTGAGACATGTCTGTCAACGATTGTATTAACAAATGAATACGAATCCAATGTGCTAAGGGTATGTTACATTGAATTCTCATTCTTAAACCCACTATGCACATGATGTACAATTTTGCTTCTCTTGCTTTTATTCTCTAATATTATTGCATCTTTTTTAACACTAAGGCAGTTTATTTGTGTACATGCCATGAAGACATTACCAGACAGTTATCTCAAAACATTTACCTTCAAGGCAGTCGGGACCTGGAGTCATCTGTGTTATTCCAGTCAGCTAAAAAAAATTATGTGTTGCTTTGTACTAATTTAATTTCATATACATTCCATACACAGTTGTATTTAGAACGACACTAACACAATCAAAGTATTATCAAATTTAAATTGCAGTCATCTTAATTAATTTGTTCTCAGTTTCTTCTTTCTCAGTCCACTGTCCACTGCAAGTAATGTTAGGGTTGTGATTGGGCCTAGTAGCAGTTTATTGTGAATCAATATATTTTTGGCAAACATTCCTTATTTTCTTATACATTTTCTGTCACCATCACTTTCTGCTACATTTAGGTCAGTAGGTGTGTCTGTGTGGTATGTAGTGGTCACTGCAGGAAGGACAAGGACATTGTCAGTAGGTGTGTCTGTGTGGTACGTAGTGGTCACTGCAGGAAGGACAAGGACATTGTCAGTAGGTGTGTCTGTGTGGTACGTAGTGGTCACAGCAGGAAGGACAAGGACATTGTCAGTAGGTGTGTCTGTGTGGTACGTAGTGGTCACAGCAGGAAGGACAAGGACATAGTCAGTAGGTGTGTCTGTGTGGTACATAGTGGTCATTGCAGGAAGGACAAGGACATTGTCAGTAGGTGTGTCTGTGTGGTACGTAGTGGTCACAGCAGGAAGGACAAGGATATTGTCAGTAGGTGTGTCTGTGTGGTACGTAGTGGTCACTGCAGGAAGGACAAGGACATTGTCAGTAGGTGTGTCTGTGTGGTACGTAGTGGTCACAGCAGGAAGGACAAGGATATTGTCAGTAGGTGTGTCTGTGTGGTACGTAGTGGTCACTGCAAGAAGGACAAGGACATTGTCAGTAGGTGTGTAGGGTTACATGCAGACAAGGAACATGACCCTCTACTGTCTGTTGTAGGGTTACATGCAGACAAGGAACATTGCCCTCTACTGTCTGTTGCAGGGTTACATGCAGACAAGGAACATTGCCCTCTACTGTCTGTTGTAGGGTTACATGCAGACAAGGAACATTGCCCTCTACTGTCTGTTGCAGGGTTACATGCAGACAAGGAACATTGCCCTCTACTGTCTGTTGTAGGGTTACATGCAGACAAGGAACATTGCCCTCTACTGTCTGTTGCAGGGTTACATGCAGACAAGGAACATTGCCCTCTACTGTCTGTTGTAGGGTTACATGCAGACAAGGAACATTGCCCTCTACTGTCTGTTGTAGGGTTACATGCAGACAAGGAACATTGCCCTCAACTGTCTGTTGTAGGGTTACATGCAGACAAGGAACATTGCCCTCTACTGTCTGTTGTAGGGTTACATGCAGACAAGGAACATTACCCTCTACTGTCTGTTGTAGGGTTACATGCAGACAAAGAACATTGCCCTCTACTGTCTGTTGTAGGGTTACATGCAGACAAGGAACATTACCCTCTACTGTCTGTTGTAGGGTTACATGCAGACAAGGAACATTGCCCTCTACTGTCTGTTGTAGGGTTACATGCAGACAAAGAACATTACCCTCTACTGTCTGTTGCAGGGTTACATGCAGACAAGGGACATTGCCCTCTACTGTCTGTTGTAGGGTTACATGCAGACAAAGAACATTACCCTCTACTGTCTGTTGTAGGGTTACATGCAGACAAGGAACATTACCCTCTACTGTCTGTTGTAGGGTTACATGCAGACAAGGAACATTGCCCTCTACTGTCTGTTGTAGGGTTACATGCAGACAAAGAACATTACCCTCTACTGTCTGTTGTAGGGTTACATGCAGACAAGGAACATTACCCTCTACTGTCTGTTGTAGGGTTACATGCAGACAAGGAACATTGCCCTCTACTGTCTGTTGTAGGGTTACATGCAGACAAAGAACATTACCCTCTACTGTCTGTTGCAGGGTTACATGCAGACAAGGGACATTGCCCTCTACTGTCTGTTGTAGGGTTACATGCAGACAAAGAACATTACCCTCTACTGTCTGTTGTAGGGTTACATGCAGACAAGGAACATTACCCTCTACTGTCTGTTGCAGGGTTACATGCAGACAAGGAACATTGCCCTCTACTGTCTGTTGTAGGGTTACATGCAGACAAAGAACATTACCCTCTACTGTCTGTTGTAGGGTTACATGCAGACAAGGAACACTGCCCTCTACTGTCTGTTGTAGGGTTACATGCAGACAAGGAACATTGCCCTCTACTGTCTGTTGTAGGGTTACATGCAGACAAAGAACATTGCCCTCTACTGTCTGTTGTAGGGTTACATGCAGATAAGGAACATTGCCCTCTACTGTCTGTTGTAGGGTTACATGCAGACAAGGAACATTGCCCTCTACTGTCTGTTGTAGGGTTACATGCAGACAAGGAACATTACCCTCTACTGTCTGTTGTAGGGTTACATGCAGACAAAGAACATTACCCTCTACTGTCTGTTGTAGGGTTACATGCAGACAAAGAACATTGCCCTCTACTGTCTGTTGTAGGGTTACATGCAGACAAGGAACATTGCCCTCTACTGTCTGTTGTAGGGTTACATGCAGACAAGGAACATTACCCTCTACTGTCTGTTGTAGGGTTACATGCAGACAAGGAACATTACCCTCTACTGTCTGTTGTAGGGTTACATGCAGACAAAGAACATTGCCCTCTACTGTCTGTTGTAGGGTTACATGCAGACAAGGAACATTGCCCTCTACTGTCTGTTGTAGGGTTACATGCAGACAAGGAACATTGCCCTCTACTGTCTGTTGTAGGGTTACATGCAGACAAGGAACATTACCCTCTACTGTCTGTTGTAGGGTTACATGCAGACAAAGAACATTGCCCTCTACTGTCTGTTGTAGGGTTACATGCAGACAAGGAACATTACCCTCTACTGTCTGTTGTAGGGTTACATGCAGACAAGGAACATTGCCCTCTACTGTCTGTTGTAGGGTTACATGCAGACAAGGAACACTGCCGTCTACTGTCTTTTGTAGGGTTACATGCAGACAAGGAACACTGCCCTCTACTGTCTGTTGTAGGGTTACATGCAGACAAAGAACACTGCCCTCTACTGTCTGTTGAAGGGTTACATGCAGACAAGGAACATTGCCCTCTACTGTCTGTTGAAGGGTTACATGCAGACAAAGAACACTGCCCTCTACTGTCTGTTGTAGGGTTACTTGCAGACAAAGAACATTGCCCTCTACTGTCTGTTGTAGGGTTACATGCAGACAAGGAACATTGCCCTCTACTGTCTGTTGTAGGGTTACATGCAGAGAAGGAACATTGCCCTCTACTGTCTGTTGTAGGGTTACATGCAGACAAAGAACATTACCCTCTACTGTCCGTTCTAGGGTTACATGCAGACAAGGAACATTGCCCTCTACTGTCTGTTGTAGGGCTACATGCAGACAAGGAACATTACCCTCTACTGTCTGTTGTAGGGTTACATGCAGACAAGGAACATTGCCCTCTACTGTCTGTTGTAGGGCTACATGCAGACAAGGAACATTACCCTCTACTGTCTGTTGTAGGGTTAAATGCAGAGAAGGAACACGACCCTCTACTGTCTATTGTAGGGTTACATGCAGACAAGGAACATGACCCTCTACTGTCTGTTGTAGGGTTACATGCAGACAAGGAACATTGCCCTCTACTGTCTGTTGTAGGGTTACATGCAGACAAGGAACATTACCCTCTACTGTCTGTTGTAGGGTTAAATGCAGAGAAGGAACACGACCCTCTACTGTCTATTGTAGGGTTACATGCAGACAAGGAACATGACCCTCTACTGTCTGTTGTAGGGTTACATGCAGACAAGGAACATTGCCCTCTACTGTCTGTTGTAGGGTTACATGCAGACAAGGAACATTACCCTCTTCTGTCTGTTGTAGGGTTACATGCAGACAAAGAACATTACCCTCTACTGTCTGTTGTAGGGTTACATGCAGACAAGGAACATTGCCCTCTACTGTCTGTTGTAGGGTTACATGCAGACAAAGAACATTACCCTCTACTGTCTGTTGTAGGGTTACTTGCAGACAAGGAACATTGCCCTCTACTGTCTGTTGTAGGGTTACATGCAGACAAGGAACATTACCCTCTTCTGTCTGTTGTAGGGTTACATGCAGACAAGGAACATTACCCTCTACTGTCTGTTGTAGGGTTACATGCAGACAAAGAACATTACCCTCTACTGTCTGTTGTAGGGTTACATGCAGACAAAGAACATTACCCTCTACTGTCTGTTGTAGGGTTACATGCAGACAAAGAACATTACCCTCTACTGTCTGTTGTAGGGTTACATGCAGACAAAGAACATTACCCTCTACTGTCTGTTGTAGGGTTACATGCAGACAAAGAACATTACCCTCTACTGTCTGTTGTAGGGTTACATGCAGACAAAGAACATTACCCTCTACTGTCTGTTGTAGGGTTACATGCAGACAAAGAACATTACCCTCTACTGTCTGTTGTAGGGTTACATGCAGACAAAGAACATTACCCTCTACTGTCTGTTGTAGGCTTACATGCAGACAAAGAACATGGCCATTAAAGACCTACTTACTCAGTGCTGTCATAAACTTGAAACTGGTGAATTCCCACAAATTGGTGAGTGTTTAGAAACCTTGCATTTAGGATGCTATCCTTCAACAATACCAAAAAAAGTTGTTTAAAAACATTGTTCTGTTCTCAATTATTTTACATTTTGCATGGAAAAAATTGTGAAATTGTTGAAAAAGTTGTGAAATTCTCAATTATTTTGCAACGGAACCAAATTTTGGAATAGAAAAGTGTATCTTTCTGATATGTTCTTTGCAACCGCCGCAATTCATCTAGGGTAGAACCCTTCAAAAAAGACCGCCCAAGTGGCGTGATCAAGTGGGTGGCCTGATTACAGCGGTTGGTCTAATGGACAGATGTGTAGATTTGGCTAAAAACAGATTGTGATTGAGTGGCTGTTGTGAAGGCAACTTCGAGTGGTTCTGCTGTAATACACACTTGATATCAATATTATGTAATTCTTTACATTACATAACACAAGTCAAAATACATACAGGTGCGTAACACAAATATAATATTTATACAGTTTGTAGACTGCAGACAATTTTAATTCAGACATGTTTGTTATATCTCAGTTCCAGTTTTCATTCAGATGAGTGGTACATTTGTCAAAGTCATAATTGGCAATGTTTGATACATATTGTATAATCCTAAATAGAAACACCTGCCCAAATTGATGAGCACCTTTTTGTAAAAACGATTTTTGTGAGCATAGGATACTGTATCAGACCAAGAGAAACCATAATATTTTACTTTAAAGCAGTAATAATAATTGTAATAATGTCATATTGTATGCTATGTTTATTCTTGTGTTTGGAGAGATTGCTAAAGGTAGCCTACTGTCTACTAGAGATTGTGCTAAAGGTAGCCTACTGTCTATTAGACGTTGTGCAAAAGGTAGCCTACTGTCTAAGTGTCTTAGATATTGTGCTAAAGGTAGCCTATTGTCTATTAGATAGTGTGCTAAAGGTAGCCTAATGTCTATTAGAGGTTGTGGTAAAGGTAGCCTACTGCCTATTAGAGATTGTGCTAAAGGTAGCCTACTGTCTATTAGAGGTTGTGCTAAAGATAGCCTCCTGTCTATTAGAGGTTGTGTTAAAGGTAGCCTCCTGTCTATTAGAGATTGTGCTAAAGGTAGCCTAGTGTCTATTGGAGATTGTGCTAAAGGTAGCCTACTGTTTTTATAATATTGTGCTAAAGGTAGCCTACTGTCTATTAGAGGTTGTGCTAAACATAGCCTACTGTCTATTAGAGGTTGTGCTAAAGGTAGCGTACTGTCTATTAGAGGTTGTGCTAAAGGTAGCCTACTGTCTGTTAGAGATTGTGCTAAAGGTAGCCTACTGTCTATTTCCCTCTGCTCTAGGGCGAGTAACTCCTGACATGGTGGTGTGCTATAGATGTGCCTTGACTGAACTTCAGACACTTGCTTATCTGTACAGGAAGGCCATACCAAACGATCAACTACCAGGTAGGTCTAACAGATCATCACAATGTAAACACAGTGCTGGTGAATATTAGATACTGTTTGTGTGTGTGTGTATATATATATAATTATATATATATATATATATATATATATATATATATATATATATATATATATATATATATATATATAATTATATATATATATATATATATATATATATATATCCATGGTGTGACATTGCACTGACAAATGTACATGCAATTTATCTGATGATGTTGTGTCATGTTTTGCATTGTAGTGAGCATTCTAAAGAATCTAGCTTAGAAAAGGGGATGAAAAAAATTCTTATGTTAAAGAGCATGTTACCTGTAAAATGTGGTCCTGGGTGATAGTAACAAAATTAATTAACAGTGCTCCATATATCATAAATGGACATACACATTTCATTATAACATCACTGGCATGTCAACATTTTACATGGTATTTTAACTTTTACGTTGGGCCCACATTTCATAGACACTTGCATTTCTTTTGCTGTGTGGGTTAATGGACCATCTCAAACCACTGATGTAGTAAAACTAGTGGTATTTAACTCTCCCCTACTTGAAACTTTCAATTTCAGCTGTCAAAGTGCAAAACTGCAAACATGCACTCCAAGTCGGCACGTTTTGATCTGTAAGAGGAAAATAAAGAATGTTTTTAGGAAAATACAGCCATGTGCAGTAGTAGACGAAACACCCTAACTCCCCCTCTCAAACACCCTCATGCTAACTCCGCCTCTCAAACACCCTCATGCTAACTCCCCTCTCAAACACCCTTCTTCTAACCCCCCTCTCAAACACCCTCATTCGAACTAATCCCCATCCGAAACCATTTTTTTTGCTATGTCTTGACATGACTCGTAACCAAAGATATATTTTATGATGACTGACAGTGCGTTGTTCAGTCCAGTGCCATCTCTCGTCTTTATAGGTCATTCATCAGTGTAGTAGTTTGTAATCAGTGATGTGGGGTAATCTTTAGCCTTGTGTCCACTTGATGTTTCTGTGACAGTGACACAAGTTACCCTCTGTTGCAGCCTCTGTGACATTGCGTCCAGACTGCTACTGGGGGAAACACTGCAGGACACAGCTCAACAAACCACCACACGCTGCGTAAGATCAACATCACTTTATTTCATTATTTCTCATAAGATTACAACTTCTCTGTTTGCTCTTTCAACATTTAAACATTTCACTAAGTCATAGAACATATCCTTCAGTTTATTGTGTCCTGATACAGATGAACATCGTCTATAATGATTTTATTAACTTAATGAAAAACTTCTTTATCAATAATTTTTTGAATACATTCCATCAGCATGTATTTTTTACTAGACTTCATTATTTTTCAGTTTTATTCTAGTTTTGTAGAGCTTTTGGTGGTACCTGTCAGCATCAGGTATTGCTGTCATGTAACTTTTGGTGGTACCTGTCAGCATCAGGTGTTGCTGTCATGTAACTTTTGGTGGTACCTGTCAGCGTCAGGTGTTGCTGTCATGTAACTTTTGGTGGTACCTGTCAGTGTGAGGTGTTGCTGTCATGTAACTTTTGGTGGTACCTGTCAGCGTCAGGTGTTGCTGTCATGTAACTTTTGGTGGTACCTGTCAGCGTGAGATGTTGCTGTCATGCAACTTTTGGTGGTATCTGTCAGCGTCAGGTGTTGCTGTCATGTAACTTTTGGTGGTACCTGTCAGCGTCAGGTGTTGCTGTCATGTAACTTTTGGTGGTACCTGTCAGCGTGAGATGTTGCTGTCATATAACTTTTGGTGGTACCTGTCAGCGTGAGATGTTGCTGTCATATAACTTTTGGTGGTACCTGTCAGCGTCAGGTGTTGCTGTCATGTAACTTTTGGTGGTACCTGTCAGTGTCACATGTTGCTGTCAAGTAACTTGACACGTGTGAAGGAGCTGGAAGCTGCGTATACATGTGATAAGACTCTGAAAGGTTCACTATATATATAAATCATATCTTGCAGGAGATACAACCACATCTGTGAGCAGACCAGGAGGACTTGACTACAAGCACCATGACGAGAGCATCAATGCCTCTGGAGGGACCATTCTTGCAGAGAGACTTGTGGTTGTTCAGAAGCTACAAGCACAGTGATGAGAGCATCAGGGCCTCTCTTGAGGGATCATTCTTGCAGAGAGACTTGTGGTTGTTCTGAAGCTACAAGCACAGTGATAAGAGCATCAGGGCCTCTCTTGAGGGATCATTCTTGCAGAGAGACTTGTGGTTGTTCTGAAGCTACAAGCACAGTGATGAGAGCATCAGGGCCTCTCTTGAGGGATCATTCTTGCAGAGAGACTTGTGGTTGTTCTGAAGCTACAAGCACAGTGATGAGAGCATCAGGGCCTCTCTTGAGGGATCATTCTTGCAGAGAGACTTGTGGTTGTTCTGAAGCTACAAGCACAGTGATGAGAGCATCAGGGCCTCTCTTGAGGGACCATTGTTAGTGAGAGCTAAACTCACGCTCACACTCTTCATATATAACCAACCAACATATCATTGGTTGTTTGCAGGTGGTTATTTTGTGGACAGTGTTGCTACAATCTGTGCATACACTGTCAACAAGGACTAGAAGTGACCACAGTGACACAGAGCTGATGGAACTGGTGGGACATATAGATTGACATAATCTCTTACTACAGATATACGCCACTAGCATGTTGCTGAGTCTTTGTGCCAGTGGTGCATTTAGGGGGGACATTTGGCGATGCCCCCTTTGGCTTAAATTTTTTTTTCTTCTGTAGCATGGTAAACTAATAGATGACTAGGCTTGGTCCCCCTTTGCACCCCCCACCCCCGCCCCCCCCCCCACGAGACCCTAGATATGCCACTGTTTTGTGCATATGTCGCCAAAAATTCGTAGAAAGTCAGATTGGCATAATATTGTGAAAAGATATGCAACTCCAGTAAAGCCACAAGAGAACACAGTACTAAGTTTACAACAAGACTCACACAGCCAGTAAATAATGTGCTGAGAACTAAGTGGAACTAGACAGCAATATGTTATTCTGTTTGGGCAAACATATTGGGCCAATGTTAGAAATATTGGGTTATCACAGTGCATTGTACCATAATGTTGTACACAGGGTTTGCACGAAAGAGTGAATGCGATAGAATTATGTAAGTGCATACTTATAAGGACAGGCTACTTAGAAACTATGAGGTTTTAAATGCTTAGATGGTATGTGTTCTGCTGGACTTGCAAAAATGGATCAATTGTATATTTTCATGTCTGGTTGTAATATAATGTTTGTGATTTGAAAAGAAAATGTCAACGATTGACTGTACAAAGACTGGGGAGATTTACTCAATTGGCACTATTGGTTTAAACAAAACATGCCTTCTGAACTGTTGATTTGAGTATAATTTTAATAAAACATTTACAAAATGTGTGAAAGACTTAAGACAAATAATATCACAAAATTAACCTCTGAATAAAGCACATCAACTGTACATGCCTTCCGTTTCTTTCTGATAAATGCCTTGCTCTTTCTTTATGTTGTGTCCTCTATCTTACTGTAGTCGAGCTAGCATATGTATGTATCAGGCATGGGGCGATTAATATACTATGTTAACTAGTTGAATTATTAAGTTAACTTGTATTTTGAAAGTTGATATATTACTAATCTGTTGATAAAAAAGATGTGGAGCTGGTCAGTTACCCTCTTGTTGCCTGTAAAATAGTTGACTAGCTGCACATCTTTATTTGACACGAGATTAGTAGTAAACTTAATAAACCTCCACGTGTTACCCACTGAGCCAGTTGCATTTTACCTGTATCTGTGCATGTGGATGACATTAATGTAATTACTTTGTAAAAAAAATAAGTTGAACTGAAAATTTATTTAAGTTGTTCTGTTAATATCAGTACAACTGAAGTTTATATTTTGCTTTGCATTTCACGTGCCAAACTTTGAGGGGTTCATTTACGACCCCAGGAAGGATCTGTAACTATTGTTTTTTTTAAATTCACCCCACTATTACCGTGAATCATAAATTGTTGTCAACACTTTGCATGTTTTCATTAATTGTTCTAAAGTTTATCCAGTTGTTCACAAGCTAGGCACATGTCAGTCCAGTTGTAAATTTATTTTGTGAACCTTTCCTCGTTTCTTTTTACCACTAACTTGTTGCTTTTTCTAAAACTCTCCACAATTCCATATCTAGTTTAGATGGATAGTACTACCACTGCAATCGTCATCTGTCCTTAGAAACTTATCTCCAAGAATGGCATCGTCACAGTACACAGCAAAACAACAGTTAAGTGTGCATCATTCCACTAATCTCAAATCACACAAGTATAATGTGCATCAATCCGCTAATCTCAAATCGCACAAGCATAATGTGCATTATTCCACTAATCTCAAATTGCGCAAGCATAATGTGCATCATTCCACTAAGTGCACAAGCATAATGTGCATCATTCCACTAATCTCAAATCACACAAGCGTAATGTGCATCATTCCACTAATCTCAAATCACACAAGCATAATGTGCATCATTCCACTAATCTCAATCTCATATCACACATGCATAATGTGCATCAATCCACTAATCTCAAATCACATATGCATAATGTGCATCATTCCACTAATCACACTAGCATAATGTGCATCATTCCACTAATCACACTAGCATAATGTGCATCATTCCACTAATCTCAAATCACACAAGCATAATGTGCATCATTCCGTTATAATGTCTTGATGATATTCTTCCACAGTGTAGACACATGCACTTTGTTTCCATTTGACAGCGCTATTACACAACCCTAATCTCAAGTTATCGGTCAAGCATTGTAAACATGGCCACCTCTCTAGATTTAACAAGATTGCCATCTCGAACAACAAGTTCCAGATGGCAAGTGGACAAGGAATACCACCTCTCTAGTGATACTTAAACATGGCCACCTCTCTAGTGATACTTAAGTGTTGATACTCCAAACAAACAAATAAACAAACAAAGTAACGGGTATGCAGGATATGTTAATTATGTTAACGAGGACTCAAAGAGTAGAGGTCTTTGTCATGATTATCATAAACATAATGACATCCAAACTAATTTACTTGAAGAGCTAAATATATGCTTTCAACATGAGTGTAGTGCCTATTTACATCTAATGTACCGGCACTTAGAATAAGATTATGTAGGGGTACAACGCACAACCACCCCCCTCCGTTTGGCGTTACTGTATTATATACAGTGAAATTGGTGGTGTCACTGCTAAGTGACTCACCAGGGGTCACTACCAGGTGTTGAACGTTAGTCGGAAGCGTGAAATATCAATTCAAACAAGTGATCTCAAAAAGTTTGTTTTCACACTTATTTTATTACTACCACTGTTTTCCAAATGTCACACACATTTTCACTTGTGCGCGTTGAAAACAATGGAAACAACAATCATACTTGTTGACAAGTCAAGTCAAGTGACAAGTCAATGACTTGCAAGTCAAGTCAAGTAACGAATCATCTCTCTGAATTCCAAATCAAGTCACCAGCGTTCACCGTTCGGAGCCACAGGTCAAGTCACTAGCATTCACTGTTCAAGTCACAAGTCAAGTCGCACTCAAACCCACGACGATTGCACTTCATATCTAGTGAAATATCAGTGAGAAACAGCTCGAATTATTAATGATATTATTTATTACGATTATGATTAATGCGATAATCATAAAGTGCATACATACACGTAATATCTACAATCTAGATTACAGTCATCATCATGGTGATGAAATGGTGTTAGTTGCAAAATAATAATGATAGTAAACTTTGTTTAAATTAGCACAAAGTTCTAAGAATCATATTACAACTATTTTATAACACCTACAATTTAACTTTGTCTCTTGCCATTACACGTGACCTAGGAAATGTCATAGTTCACATAGCTAACAACTGGCTTGTGCTATTACGTTTCTGATAGGTAACACCCACTCTACGATCACTATCAGACAGCACTGATTACTGATTACACTACAGAAAGATCAGATCGGAGAGCATCGCATCTGCAATGTGAGCTCAGTGTGAACGCATAATAATGCTGCCATGATTAAACACCCTCAACACAGGAGGGCTGGTAGTAGGCTGACTTGTTGGCAAGTCACAAACCGACAAGTCAAGTCTCAAGTCATTAGCCTACAAGTCAAATCAAGTCTCAAGTTAATGACCTCCAAGTCAAGTCTCGAGTCATCTCTCTGAATTCCAAGTCAAGTCAAAATGTGTCCAACTCGAATCAGCCTCTGTGAGTCGAGTCAACAAGTCTCAAACAAGATTTAACAAGGAAAAATCCAAGATAGCAAGTGGACAAGGAAGCCATTGGCTTATCGAGAGTCCAACATTTGTCATCTATGTGTGTAAACCGCCCTCCTGAGATATGTGTCAACCTTGCTTTTAAACATAATCACGCTGCTAGCAGTTACACAATCTGTAGATAATTTGTTCCATTAATTTATTGTCCTCTGTGAAAACGAGTACTTCCTGATATCTTTGTAATTTGTGTAGTCTTCATCTTTTCTGGTACGCCTATAAACCCTCCACATAGTGTGCTTGTACATTATTTTCTAGTAGCTTCTTTTGACTAGTGTCTCTTTCTATACCCTTTTCCTTGCTTTTTCAGGGGAAAAAATTAATCAATGATACTCTCAATTTAAAATTTTAGAATGTTCCAACATTCAGTTGTGATCTTATTCCTCAGCATGTTATTCCAATCTAGCGTTGCTAAGTATTTTCTCATATCTTTATATTTACCTTTGCGGAAGTTTCTCCTGTATGTTTTTTATTTTTACCTTCTGATTTTATTTGATGTAAAAATGCGTTTGATTCTGATCACTGTTACACAATGGTTCATGTATTTTGACACTGTCCACTAATTCATTTTGTGAAGGCAAAACTATATCTAATACATTTTCTTCCCTGGTTGGTTCTAGCTCGTGTTGAGTAAGGAAGCTATCCTGAATTAAAAGTAGAACATGTTGTTCCTCACCCCCTGTACTCTGATACATTTACTCACGTCCTTTAATCACTTCCTATATAGCGTTTTGATATTTGTGTTATCCTCTTCGTTTATGTTTAGACTTCGATAAACTAATCCAATAGTTAATTATATTGCACCAAACATTACGTATCCTGTCAGTCCTAATTCAGCATCTGATATGTCTTTGTTGGCCCATAATTCGGTTATAGGGTCAATATCTTCAACCATATTGTTCAATTAGTTTTTCTTATTTATTATGCTCCTTGCATTTAAACGCACACATCTATAAACAGCTTCATTAATGTTTTTAGGACCTTTTGTTACTTTGGTGTGTACTAGACAGAAAGTAATAGTAGATGGTGATATTTCAAAGTGGCAATCTGTTTTGAGTGGGGTACCACAGGGATCAGTATTAGGCCCTATACTGTTTTTAATATATATATACACACACACACACACACACACACACACACACACACACACACACACACACACACACACACACACACACACACACACACACACACACACACACACACACACACACACACACACACACACACACACACACACACACACACACACACATGATTTGGAAGATGACATATCTATCAAAGTACTAAAATTTGCAGATGACACAAAAGTATTCAGAAAGGTTACTAATGATACAGATAAACAAAGTTTACAGGGCCTGCCATGCCTAGCTTCGCGGAGCTAGGCGTAGAAGATGTAGCTAGCTTTTGTGTTTGTAATTTGTTATCGTTACATGGAAGTAATTAAGAGTAATGTTTGACCATGTGACATGTGTATATGTATGGTACGTATATGAGGAGAAGCTTGGCGGTTCTAGGTGGTCATTTCCATGATTAGGTCAGAATGTAAACATCACAATACCAGGAGTACTGTAGCGCTGATGGGTGATGGTGCTTTCGCCCTGGCAGAATATATATATATATATATATATATATATATATATATATATATATATATATATATATATATATATATATATATATATATATATGTATATGTATATGTATATATATGTATATATGTATATGTATATATATATATATATATATATATATATATATATATATATATATATATATATATATATATTATATATATATATAAATACAACATCACTTTACAATAGCATTGTATGTATTTATTAACATAAAAAAGCTATTTGTGTGATTTTAATTATTAGCCAAAATTGTATGCAGGCATAATATGTATATGTGTGAATATACAGTAACACAGAGTTTTACAGGTGGCAAAAATCGTGATATTAATTTAATTTGTTTGGCGTTTTCTGAATTCAGAGCCGTTCTGTGAACTTTCAACTAGAACTACATAAAACCAATATTGGCCTCGACAACATTTTGTAAGATATACACCTCCCTCTTATCGTCTGCAAGGCCGCACGCAATGGTCCGGGAGGCATTTCGCACGGGTGTAGGTGTAAATGTTTTAATCGTCGGTCTTCTTCGCACTCGAGATGTGTGACACTTGTACTCACTCGTTTCAACGAGAGTTTAATCGTGTATGGGAGACCGGGGCTAGTTGTATACAGGGGCTAGTTGTATACAGGGGCTAGTTGTATACAGGGGCTAGTTGTATACAGGGGCTAGTTGTATACAGGGGCGAGTTGTATACATGGGCGACTTTTACAGAGTCGTTTTACGAAAACAACAAAAATCGGGAGTTAAGAAGACGAACTTAACAAGGTGTTGACAAAAATTACTTTTTAGCCACCTGAAACTGTTTTTGGGTATGCCCACACATTTTCATCTCAGGCAGCTACTTTTTATGTTTCGTGAATGTTTGTGTTTGGGGCATGTTGTTACAATTGTGTTGGGGCAAGTTGTTACAACTGTAACAACGCCCGGGCACTCTTCAATCCCAGCTGGATATGTAAAAATACAATTTTTTTTACAACTGAGCTGGAATAACGGTTGGTGGAATACGATGCAAAGGCATTTGACATTTATCAGGTCTTTAGCCAAAAGAAACACGCAAACGTGCTTATCAGTTAGCAGTGGCTAATGACGTTCCTCCTTCCAACCTCGCCCGGAGCAGTAGTTGCAATAAAACATGCCTCGCCCGGAGCAGTAGTTGCAATAAAACAAGCCTCGCCCGGAGCAGTAGTTGCAATAAAACAAATATCACCCGGAGCAGTAGTTGCAATAAAACAAGCCTCGCCCGGAGCAGTAGTTTCAAAGACGGACAAACGCCACCACACAAAATGCCACCTCCCACGTCCCACCTATTATTAGGCCAACCTCCCACTATGTTTAGGACTAAACGCCCCATCTCCTGCCCCTCCCCACCCCATCACCCCCAGGGGAGCAACTCAATACATTGTCAGTAATACCATAGTTAAGTCAAATTCCATGTTTTGTGTGTGTGTGTGTGTGTGTGTGTGTGTGTGTGTGTGTGTGTGTGTGTGTGTGTGTGTGTGTGTGTGTGTGTGTGTGTGTGTGTGTGTGTGTGTGTGTGTGTGTGTGTGTGTGTGTGTGTGTGTGTGTGTGTGTGTGTGTGTGTGTGTGTGTGTGTGTGTGTGTGTGTGTGTGTGTGTGTGTAACGCACGTTAACACGCGCACGCGCACGCACACGCACACGCACAAACACACACACACACACACACACACACACACACACAACGCATTTAGGGCATCAAACCACAATTATTAGGTAATTACGGATATGTGTATTGACACCTCAAAGCTGTGAATTAATCTATATCATATAACAATTCATATTTATTTACGTTCAGTGGTCTATATTTCAATCCACCCAGCTTTAAAAGGGTGTATTTTTTATACAAGTCTAAGATGTGTTAAGCGAGGTTCAGTTAAAGAAATTCTCAAAGATTGTATACTGGCAATGTTTTGAGTACCCCCTGGGTTCCTGTCACGCCCCCTGGGTTCCTGTCACACCCCTGGGTTCCTGTCACACCTCCTGGGTTCCTGTCACACCCCCTGGATTCCTGTCACACCCCTGGGTTCCTGTCACACCCCCTGGATTCCTGTCACACCCCTGGGTTCCTGTCACGCCCCCTGGGTTCCTGTTACACCCCTGGTTTCCTGTCACACCCCCTGGGTTCCTGTCACACCCCCTGGGTTCCTGTCATACCTCTCCATAACGAAATATGGATTAGCTGTTGAATATCTATATAGGCGTCAGGTATACTGACTAATGCATCCGTAAATGAACGGGAAAACCAAATTAAATATATATTTTAATAACATCTACATCGTGCCGTCACACTGTGTAAACTAACTTTGATTTGTTCTGTCGCGTGCTATACAAGAGTTGGATTTTGTAAATGGCGTCCGTCTATAAAATATGCCTTGTTGACGTCTGTCTCTGGCGACGGTTCAAAATTAGGGCTAGCAAGATACTATATAAATCAATCAACAATGCCAGGTCTCATGACCCATCTGAGCCTGCGTCATCAACTACGCAGTGTCACCGTTTATATAAATTAATATCGGCATATCATATATAACGGGGGATGCGGCGTTCGTGCGTGCGTGCGTGCGTTTGTGCGTGTGTGTGTGCGTATGCGGCAGAATGAACACGAATGCGTGTTTTGTCTTTAATGTGGTGTAAGTATACGTTTAACTTAATAAACTAATCTTGACATTGAACATTGGACAGCACACTTCCACTCACTCACTATGTTTGCTTAATCTCGATAGACACTTTACAACACTTGTTACAAAAGATATAAATGTAACTTTTTGGTTTATTACCTGATCCAGTCTACCGCTCACTTGGGGTATAACGTGGCACGCCGGCCAACGTTTTCGCTTATATCAAGAAAGGACAACTTCAGAGTTGCTCAACGCCTCCGACGTTATGGGTGTCAAGGTATGTGTATGAGGAAATCGTCTTATTTATTACATCTCCGAAACTAGGCACGCACGCACGCACGCACGCACGCACGCACGCACGCACGCACGCACGCACGCACGCACTGTGGAGATGAGATTGGTTCGGGAGAAGTCGGACGAGTTCTGTGTAGGAATAGACTTCTCTGAAGTGCCGTGGACGTTGTTGTTTGTTTCGTTTAGTGAGAATGTGTTCGACAGAATGTGTTCGACAGAATTACGTCAGAACATGAACTACCGAATATTGCAAACCACTTGGAAATGGTGGCGGTAACGGGAAAAAAGAAATTGGTACAATTACAAGCTTACCGTTGGTTGATAACATGGCCTCCGAAATACCTTCGAGAGGTAACAGTGACAACGAGTAGTTGTTGACGTAAACATGATTTAGTAAACATGAGCGATATGTACGTATGACATTGTTAATATTGGGGCACCTTTGCAATTACTTCCAATAATTGTAGATTGTACTGGGCAAGACCGACATGTTCCCTGTATTTCTAAGAAGGTGATGGCGTTCTCTAAATGACAACCCTATTTAATTGTCATTGTTTTCAAGTAAGAAATGGCGGGAAAGATAATTTTATTGGAAAGCGCACCACGTGATTGATGCTTAATGAGATACTCCATAAACAGCTGATATCAGCTAAACTACTAATATATATTCTGTGAAACTGAAGTGAGCTATTTAACACCATGTGATAATTCGTTTTTACATGGCAGTCTTACAGCAGGCGGTGACAATAAATACTGTTGCACATCATTGCCGAGCTCGCCAAGCGAAACTCGAAATATTGGCTAAGAACATGTTGGTCCTCACCCCCTGTACTCTGATACATTTACTCACGTCCTTTAATCACTTCCTATATAGCGTTTTGATATTTGTGTTATCCTCTTCGTTTATGTTTAGACTTCGATAAACTAATCCAATAGTTAATTATATTGCACCAAACATTACGTATCCTGTCAGTCCTAATTCAGCATCTGATATGTCTTTGTTGGCCCATAATTCGGTTATAGGGTCAATATCTTCAACCATATTGTTCAATTAGTTTTTCTACCATTCTTTCTAATGTATCAAAAACTGGCAATGTTCTTTGTAGTCATCAATCTCTGTTCTATTTACATAGATACGCTTAAACTCGGATTAAACACACGCACGCAAAATTGGTATAACGCCAGAGTTCAGCAACGTATTAGATTAATGTGCGGAACGAAAACTTATCACAAACCTACTTATTCAGCGCGATCTTCACAACAGATAGCTAATAAGCACTTTAACAAGATTTAACAAGATTTGCCATCCAAGCCAAAGGCCCAGATGTCAAGTGGACAAAGAAGCCATCGACTTATCGAGAGTCCAACAATGTTCATCTACTTATAGCCCGCCCTCCTGAGACATGCGTCAACCTTGTTTTTAAACATATTCACGCTGCTAGCAGTTACACAATCTGTAGACAATTTGTTCCATTCATTTATTGTCCTCTGTGAGAACGAGTGCTTCCTGGTGTCCAATCTACATTGATCCTTTACTAATTTTACCTCATGTCCTCTAGTTCTGCTATCCTTCTTGGGTGAGAAAAACATATTTCTATCAACATTTTCATACCCATTCAATATCTTAAAAACTTCAATCTGATCTCCTCTTAACCTCCTTGTCTCTAGAGTTGTTAAACCACATTCTTTCAGGCGTTCTTCATAACTAAGGTCTCAGTTCTGGAATCATTTTAGTTGCTCTCCTTTGTATGCGTTCAAGCGTATCTATATCCTTCTTACGATATAGTCTCCATGCTTGTATACAGTATTCTAAATGAGGTCTAACTATTGCTTTATACAGAGGTATAATTAATTTTTTCCCTTGTATGTTATGTTTCTTCTAATCAATCCATGAATTTGATTACCCTTTGAAGCTGCAAAACCACACTGCTCTGAAACTTTCATATCAGCACTTATTGTAACTCCTAAGTCCCTTTCTTTTACAGTAGTACCCAGAACAGTATCTCCCATTTTATAGTTTACTTCCAAGTTCCCATGTCCTGTATGTAGGCATTTACATTTACAAAAATTGAACAACATCTGCCATTTCTCAGACCATTTCACTAATCTGTCTAGATCGTTTTGTAAATGTTGTTTATCACCATCAGTATTAACCTTTCTAAACAGTGTTGTGTCATCTGCAAATTTCAGTACGTTACTTGTTTTACTGTCGTCCAAGTCATTGATATATATTAAGAATAATATAGGTCCTAATACTGATCCTTGAGGTACCCCACTCAAAACCGATTTCCAATTTGAAACTTCTCCATCCACTACAACTCGTTGTCTTCTATCAGTCAGCCATTGTTCTATCCAGTCAGTTATGCTACCATGGGCTTTTAATTTAAGTAGTAATCTTTGATGTGGCACTTTGTCAAAAGCTTTCTGAAAATCTAAGTAGATAATATTTACTGGCGATCCCTCGTCTATCCACTTAGTGATTTCTTCCAAAAAAAACATAACATATTTCTTAAGCACGACCTCACTTTTAGGAATCCACGTTGAGATGAATTTAATAATTTATGCTTAACGAGGAAGTCCACCATATGGTCTTTAATTAACCTTTCTAATAATCCACCTGGGTTATGGACCACGATGTGTGACTTGTCTCGTTGCATATAAAACAAGTGGCACGTCGTGGGAATTTGTATCAAACCGTTCCCTGCTTTAATCGTCTTCTTACATCTCCACTGTGTCACGTGTTGCAGCTTTCCGTTGTCAGACCAGGCGTCGTTCTGCTTCTGTTTCTGGCGATCTTCTGCAGCCAGTTTCCAGAGACGATCGGGACTATCAAACACAAGAACTACTACACCCGGTGCGTCTATTCGTGTGACAAGGACAGGATAAAGTGCGACAAACAGTGTGACAAGAACAGCGCATGTGAACTTTCCCGCAAGTTCTGTAAGGACCTATGTTTGAAAGCGTGGGTGATTTGCGAAGAGAAATGTTTCGTTGCGGCTTCCACGGTCATTGGGGCGCCTTGAGCCGATGTTTGAACTTTGACCTCTGCAAGGCCATATGCAACACATACAACAATATATTATTGTATGGGAAGTTCTTACTAAACTGTGTGTTGGGTTTTAGTAATTGTGTCATTGTGATATATTATAATGAATTTTTAACAAAAGTGGTTCAAAGTATCCCTCATGTCCGGTGAACCCTCACGCGAGGTCCGTGGAACCACACGATGGGGCACCTTGAATCCTCATGCGGGGTCCGTGGAACCACTGGATAGGGTACCTTGAACCCTCACGCGGGGTCCGTGGAACCACACGATGGGGCACCTTGAACCCTCACGCGAGGTCCGTGGAACCACACGATGGGGCACCTTGAACCCTCATGCGGGGTCCGTGGAACCACAAGATGGGGTACCTTGAACCCTCATGCGGGGTCCGTGGAACCACAAGATGGGGCACCTTGAACCCTCATGCGGGGTCCGTGGAACCACACGATGGGGCACCTTGAACCCTCATGCGGGGTCCGTGGAACCACACAATGGGGCACCTTGAACCCTCATGCGGGGTCCGTGGAACCACACGATGGGGCACCTTGAACCCTCATGCGGGGTCCGTGGAACCACACGATGGGGCACCTTGAACCCTCATGTGGGGTCCGTTGAGCCACACGATGGGGTACCTTGAACCCTCATGTGGGGTCCATTGAACCACACGATGGGGCACCTTGAACCCTCATGTGGGTTCCGTGGAACCACACGATGGGGCACCTTGAACCCTCATGTGGGGTCCGTTGAAGCACACGATGGGGCACCTTGAACCCTCATGTGGGGTCCGTGGAACCACACGATGGGGCACCTTGAACCCTCATGCGGGGTCCGTGGAACCATTCGATGGGGTACCTTGAACCCTCATGTGGGGTCCGTGGAACCACACGATGGGGCACCTTGAACACTCATGTGGGGTCCGTTGAACCACACGATGGGGTACCTTGAACCCTCATGTGGGGTCCGTGGAACCACACGATGGGGCACTTTGAACCCTCATGTGGGGTCCGTTGAACCACACGATGGGGCACCTTGAACCCTCATGTGGGGTCCGTGGAACCACACGATGGGGCACCTTGAACCCTCATGCGGGGTCCGTGGAACCACTCGATGGGGTACCTTGAACCCTCATGTGGGGTCCGTGGAACCACACGATGGGGCACCTTGAACCCTCATGTGGGGTCCGTGGAACCACACGATGGGGCACCTTGAACCCTCATGTGGGGTCCGTTGAACCACACGATGGGGTACCTTGAACCCTCATGTGGGGTCCGTGGAACCACACGATGGGGCACCTTGAACCCTCATGCGGGGTCCGTGGAACCACTCGATGGGGTACCTTGAACCCTCATGCGGTGTCCGTGGAACCACACGATGGGGCACCTTGAACCCTCATGCGGGGTCCGTGGAACCACATGATGGGGAACCTTGAACCCTCATGCGGGGTCCGTGGAACCACATGATGGGGCACCTTGAACCCTCATGCGGGGTCCGTGGAACTACACGATGGGGTACCTTGAACCGAAACATATAAAATGACTTCCATTTGTAACATTATTTATTGCAATCAACTCAAGACATGGCCTTTGAATAATTACAGTTTTTGGTCATGAAAAACATCGAAAACTAGAGATTCTTATCAAGGATGCTCAATGGCATTACATGCATCTATAGTCATATCAACATTCGATGAATATCTTCCCAGATTCACATAACAGATGGTATTGGAAAGCACAGAACCTCTGAAGATGGCATCTACATCCACACCAGATCGGACGGCAAGCTCTTCAATGTAGCCCGCCTGAAAGCAAAAAGTAAGATACGCAAAGCCCTCATTCGTGAACTTCTCTTTGCCGATGATGCTGCACTTACGTCCCGCTCCGCAGAGAGCCTCCAGAGACTGATAGACAGGTTTGCTGATGCCTGTAAAAAATTTGGCCTGACCATCAGCATCAAGAGGACGAAGATCATGGGTCAGGATGTCCGCAACATTCCATCCATCAACATCACCGAGCACACTGTAGACGTTGTCCAAGACTTCACCTACTTGGGCTCAACCATCACCAGCAACCTGTCCACCGATGTCTAGATCAACAAACGCATCGGCAAAGCTTTTTTCATCATGTCCAGACTGACCAACAGGGTGTGGGAAAACGGCGCACTCACACTGAACACTAGGGTTGAAGTGTACAAGGCCTGTGTCCTCGGTATCCTGGTGTACGGCAGTGAGACATGGACGACATATGCCAAGCACGAGCACCGCTTCAATACATTTCACCTACGTTGCCTCAGGCGCATCCTTGGCATCAAAAGGCAGGATCAGCATGTATGCTCTCCCCAGCATGTATGCTCTCCCCAGCATGTATGCTCTCCTCAGCATGTATGCTCTCCCCAGCATGTATGCTCTCCCCAGCATGTATGCTCTCCTCAGCATGTATGCTCTCCCCAGCATGTATGCTCTCCCCAGCATGTATGCTCTCCCCAGCATGTATGCTCTCCTCAGCATGTATGCTCTCCCCAGCATGTATGCTCTCCCCAGCATGTATGCTCTCCCCAGCATGTATGCTCTCCCCAGCATGTATGCTCTCCTCAGCATGTATGCTCTCCCCAGCATGTATGCTCTCCCCAGCATGTATGCTCTCCCCAGCATGTATGCTCTCCCCAGCATGTATGCTCTCCCCAGCATGTATGCTCTCCCCAGCATGTATGCTCTCCCCAGCATGTATGCTCTCCCCAGCATGTATGCTCTCCCCAGCATGTATGCTCTCCTCAGCATGTATGCTCTCCTCAGCATGTATGCTCTCCCCAGCATGTATGCTCTCCCCAGCATGTATGCTCTCCTCAGCATGTATGCTCTCCTCAGCATGTATGCTCTCCTCAGCATGTATGCTCTCCCCAGCATGTATGCTCTCCTCAGCATGTATGCTCTCCCCAGCATGTATGCTCTCCCCAGCATGTATGCTCTCCCCAGCATGTATGCTCTCCTCAGCATGTATGCTCTCCTCAGCATGTATGCTCTCCCCAGCATGTATGCTCTCCCCAGCATGTATGCTCTCCCCAGCATGTATGCTCTCCTCAGCATGTATGCTCTCCCCAGCATGTATGCTCTCCCCAGCATGTAAGCTCTCCCCAGCATGTATGCTCTCCCCAGCGACCGTCGCTTGCGATGGCTCGGCCACGTGTGTCGCATGGAGGATGGCCGAATCCCAAAAGTCATCCTCTACACTGAGCTTAAAATAGGCTCCAGACCAACTGGCCGTCCGATGCTTCGCTTCAAGGATGTGTGCTGACGTGATATGAAGACCTGCAACATCAACACAACATCATGGGAGACAACTACCGTAGTACGCGGGATATGGCGCGTGAGAGTGCGTGAGGGAGGGAAGGCCAGCGAGGAGAAGCGAAACAACCTGGATGGCGAGGAGACAACAACGAAAGCATCGTGAAAACAGCACCAGTTCTGTCATCGGCCTTCATCTGCCGACTATGTGAAAAGGACTGTCACTCCAAAATTGGTCTGCACAGTCACAGCAGGCGCTGTCCCACCAACCACTGACTCTCCATGCGCAGAACCTATTGTCTTTCATTTTTTATACTCAAATGGTTTGGGCACGGATGTGCATATTTTAATGTTTACGTTTGACGTGGCGGATTTTGCACGCGCATAACGACCGTTGTTGCCTCACCGTGTAGTGACGTCACTGCGACCGTTGCAACCATATATATATATATATATATATATATATATATATATATATATATATATATATATATATATATATATATATATATATATATATATATATATATATATATATATATATATATATATATATATATATATATATATATATATATATATATACACCAGAGTGGCTATTGTCTATCTTTACGTAATGGCGTTAACGTGCAAACACCGCGGCCATCGTGGAGTTCCAAAACAGCGTAAAAACACAAAACGTTATTTGTTCTTGGTACACTCGATTATCCAGCGTTTTCATTAAAGTATCTTTCCAACTGAGATGGCTCAAACAATGTTTCTAGTTTAGCGCGCTAAGCAATGCGTGAACAAAATTAATGTTTATTACGAGTACTTCTTGAAAAACCATTGCACTTAAATGAGGCGCAAGATCATATAAAACAACTGTATAACGTGTCACTGATAACTTACCGTGACTTTTCGTAGTACGACGCTTCTTTCCTCTCATTGCTAAAACTCGCCGACATGACTTGCGTAATCGCCAACGGCATTATTAGTTAATCGAAAGTAGTCACTACAAGCAACTGCACGATTCTATGATTTAAGTATATAAGATAGTGTTAGTGATTTATATTCCATATATTATATAAACAGGTTGCTTCGATTGATGCTGATATCGCCTTTGGTAGCACAACCAATCTCTCAAAATACAAAATATGTAGCCTATGTGTAGCGCAGCAAAGTCTGACTGTCGTATTTTATGAACATTTAATATGGCTACTTGAGTTTAAGGTAGTGCCAACCTTAAGTGAGTGTGCATACGGCCGAGTTTCATTTTCAACGGATAAAGGGAGGGCAGGTGGCGTAGTTGACTAAATCGATGAAGATTTATTTGTCGAGGTGTGGCGGGATGACTAGTTCGTAAAGTCAATTGTTAAGTCAAATATGTTCGGTAGTTGTGGGCTGATAAATCAAGACAGCGGGTGTGTTTGTTGGACGGGGGGGGGGTGTTAGCAATGTCTTGGTAATTAAGTAATTTTAAATATCATTCAAGTATTGTTTACATTACAAGTCTCAGGGAGATTGAATTTGAAACGTAGACATTTAATCGTATCAGTGACGTATATACAATGGACACGGGTGTGTTGTTGTGGTTAGCACGTAACGATATAAATGATGTAACAAACGTGTGACTCCGTGAGTGTGTGACTCCGTGAGGAATAATGAACACGTTCAATGTTATTTACGCAGCCCTGACCATACAGTAAACGTAAATCGATCCTCTGCAAATTAAAGTAAAGCAGAGAACACTCGTTTCCGCGTCAGTAGTAATAGGGTAACTTCCCTTTACATTGTGTTAACTCAGGTCGATACCATCCCATTATCACAAGCATTAAACGTCATATGGAGCATACACGCACTCACGCACGCACGCACGCACGCACGCACGCACGAACGCACGCACGCACGCACGCACGAACGCACGCACGCACACACGCACACTAATAATAACAATACTGTTAAGACAGACACATTCACGGTATGACGTATCAAACAAATTACCGGGTGAATATAATGTTTGACGTTTTGTTTCAATCGCACTGTTTGACCCGTTCTATCGAAGACCTCGGGATTGACTGTTGCACACTAAATCTGTGTGTTTTGGCTTCCACCCAGTCCGATGTGCAGCGACTACCCATTTATGTTGTTTTTCTGGGTCTTTTGGAAACCTTCACAAATAAACACAGCAAAAATAGTATTACATTACAATGGGCAGGCATCCTTATGATATTAATTACTAGTATAGTATCTCTATGGTTGCGACATCGGTGTTGTGAGTGACGTTAGAATCGGTAACCAATCAAATCAGGCGGTGTGGTCATGTGATCTCGTGCTGTTTCATAGCAACCATTTTCACGCTCAATCTCGGATACGTAGGGCGCGTTTTATGCATTTTCTGCTGAAAAATAGGGGGCGCGGATACATTCAAGTTGAGAACTGACGAAACGAAACAATGAGACGGCCGGAGTGTGACAATGAGACGGCCGGAGTGTGACAATGTAGCATCCGGCTACACGTCTACCCCCTGTGTGGGATCTGTTACTTCCTCTGGCACAGACACCAGGCTACACGTCTACCCCCTGTGTAGGATCTGTTACGTCCTCTGGCATAGACACCAGGTTACACGTCTACCCCCTGTGTGGGATCTGTTACTTCCTCTGGCACAGACACCAGGCTACACGTCTACCCCCTGTGTAGGATCTGTTACTTCCTCTGGCATAGACACCAGGCTACACGTCTACCCCCTGTGTGGGATCTGTTACTTCCTCTGGCACAGACACCAGGCTACACGTCTACCCCCTGTGTGGGATCTGTTACTTCCTCTGGCACAGACACCAGGCTACACGTCTACCCCCTGTGTGGGATCTGTTACTTCCTCTGGCACAGACACCAGGCTACACGTCTACCCCCTGTGTGGGATATGTTACTTCCTCTGGCACAGACACCAGGCTACACGTCTACCCCCTGTGTGGGATATGTTACTTCCTCTGGCACAGACACCAGGCTACACGTCTACCCCCTGTGTGGGATCTGTTACTTCCTCTGGCACAGACACCAGGCTACACGTCTACCCCCTGTGTGGGATCTGTTACTTCCTCTGGCATAGACACCAGGCTACACGTCTACCCCCTGTGTGGGATATGTTACTTCCTCTGGCACAGACACCAGGCTACACGTCTACCCCCTGTGTGGGATCTGTTACGTCCTCTGGCACAGACACCAGGCTACACGTCTACCCCCTGTGTGGGATCTGTTACTTCCTCTGGCATAGACACCAGGCTACACGTCTACCCCCTGTGTGGGATCTGTTACTTCCTCTGGCACAGACACCAGGCTACACGTCTACCCCCTGTGTGGGATATGTTACGTCCTCTGGCACAGACACCAGGCTACACATCTACCCCCTGTGTGGGATATGTTACGTCCTCTGGCATAGACACCAGGCTACACGTCTACCCCCTGTGTGGGATATGTTACTTCCTCTGGCACAGACACCAGGCTACACGTCTACCCCCTGTGTGGGATCTGTTACTTCCTCTGGCATAGACACCAGGCTACACGTCTACCCCCTGTGTGGGATCTGTTACTTCCTCTGGCATAGACACCAGGTTACACGTCTACCCCCTGTGTGGGATATGTTACGTCCTCTGGCACAGACACCAGGCTACACGTCTACCCCCTGTGTGGGATATGTTACGTCCTCTGGCACAGACACCAGGCTACACGTCTACCCCCTGTGTGGGATATGTTACTTCCTCTGGCACAGACACCAGGCTACACGTCTACCCCCTGTGTGGGATCTGTTACTTCCTCTGGCACATACACCAGGCTACACGTCTACCCCCTGTGTGGGATATGTTACTTCCTCTGGCACAGACACCAGGCTACACGTCTACCCCCTGTGTGGGATATGTTACGTCCTCTGGCACAGACACCAGGCTACACGTCTACCCCCTGTGTGGGATCTGTTACTTCCTCTGGCATAGACACCAGGCTACACGTCTACCCCCTGTGTGGGATCTGTTACTTCCTCTGGCACAGACACCAGGCTACACGTCTACCCCCTGTGTGGGATATGTTACGTCCTCTGGCACAGACACCAGGCTACACATCTACCCCCTGTGTGGGATATGTTACGTCCTCTGGCATAGACACCAGGCTACACGTCTACCCCCTGTGTGGGATATGTTACTTCCTCTGGCACAGACACCAGGCTACACGTCTACCCCCTGTGTGGGATCTGTTACTTCCTCTGGCATAGACACCAGGCTACACGTCTACCCCCTGTGTGGGATCTGTTACTTCCTCTGGCATAGACACCAGGTTACACGTCTACCCCCTGTGTGGGATATGTTACGTCCTCTGGCACAGACACCAGGCTACACGTCTACCCCCTGTGTGGGATATGTTACGTCCTCTGGCACAGACACCAGGCTACACGTCTACCCCCTGTGTGGGATATGTTACTTCCTCTGGCACAGACACCAGGCTACACGTCTACCCCCTGTGTGGGATCTGTTACTTCCTCTGGCACATACACCAGGCTACACGTCTACCCCCTGTGTGGGATATGTTACTTCCTCTGGCACAGACACCAGGCTACACGTCTACCCCCTGTGTGGGATATGTTACTTCCTCTGGCACAGACACCAGGCTACACGTCTACCCCCTGTGTGGGATATGTTACTTCCTCTGGCACAGACACCAGGCTACACGTCTACCCCCTGTGTGGGATATGTTACTTCCTCTGGCACATACACCAGGCTACACGTCTACCCCCTGTGTGGGATCTGTTACTTCCTCTGGCATACACATCAGGCTACACGTCTACCCCCTGTGTTGGATCTGTTACTTCCTCTGGCATAGACACCAGGCTACACGTCTACCCCCCTGTGTGGGATCTGTTACTTCCTCTGGCATACACATCTGGCTACACGTCTACCCCCTGTGTTGGATCTGTTACTTCCTCTGGCATAGACACCAGGCTATACGTCTACCCCCTGTGTGGGATCTGTTACTTCCTCTGGCACAGACACCAGGCTACACGTCTACCCCCTGTGTGGGATATGTTACGTCCTCTGGCACAGACACCAGGCTACACATCTACCCCCTGTGTGGGATATGTTACGTCCTCTGGCATAGACACCAGGCTACACGTCTACCCCCTGTGTGGGATATGTTACTTCCTCTGGCACAGACACCAGGCTACACGTCTACCCCCTGTGTGGGATCTGTTACTTCCTCTGGCATAGACACCAGGCTACACGTCTACCCCCTGTGTGGGATCTGTTACTTCCTCTGGCATAGACACCAGGTTACACGTCTACCCCCTGTGTGGGATATGTTACGTCCTCTGGCACAGACACCAGGCTACACGTCTACCCCCTGTGTGGGATATGTTACGTCCTCTGGCACAGACACCAGGCTACACGTCTACCCCCTGTGTGGGATCTGTTACGTCCTCTGGCATAGACACCAGGCTACACGTCTACCCCCTGTGTGGGATCTGTTACTTCCTCTGGCACAGACACCAGGCTACACGTCTACCCCCTGTGTGGGATATGTTACGTCCTCTGGCACAGACACCAGGCTACACGTCTACCCCCTGTGTGGGATCTGTTACTTCCTCTGGCACATACACCAGGCTACACGTCTACCCCTGGGATATGTTACTTCCTCTGGCACAGACACCAGGCTACACGTCTACCCCCTGTGTGGGATCTGTTACTTCCTCTGGCACATACACCAGGTTACACGTCTACCCCCTGTGTGGGATATGTTACGTCCTCTGGCACAGACACCAGGCTACACGTCTACCCCCTGTGTGGGATATGTTACGTCCTCTGGCACAGACACCAGGCTACACGTCTACCCCCTGTGTGGGATATGTTACTTCCTCTGGCACAGACACCAGGCTACACGTCTACCCCCTGTGTGGGATCTGTTACTTCCTCTGGCACATACACCAGGCTACACGTCTACCCCCTGTGTGGGATATGTTACTTCCTCTGGCACAGACACCAGGCTACACGTCTACCCCCTGTGTGGGATATGTTACTTCCTCTGGCACAGACACCAGGCTACACGTCTACCCCCTGTGTGGGATATGTTACTTCCTCTGGCACAGACACCAGGCTACACGTCTACCCCCTGTGTGGGATATGTTACTTCCTCTGGCACATACACCAGGCTACACGTCTACCCCCTGTGTGGGATCTGTTACTTCCTCTGGCATACACATCAGGCTACACGTCTACCCCCTGTGTTGGATCTGTTACTTCCTCTGGCATAGACACCAGGCTACACGTCTACCCCCCTGTGTGGGATCTGTTACTTCCTCTGGCATAGACACCAGGCTACACGTCTACCCCCCTGTGTGGGATCTGTTACTTCCTCTGGCATAGACACCAGGCTACACGTCTACCCCCCTGTGTGGGATCTGTTACTTCCTCTGGCATAGACACCAGGCTACACGTCTACCCCCCTGTGTGGGATCTGTTACTTCCTCTGGCATAGACACCAGGCTACACGTCTACCCCCTGTGTGGGATCTGTTACTTCCTCTGGCATACACATCAGGCTACACGTCTACCCCCTGTGTTGGATCTGTTACTTCCTCTGGCATAGACACCAGGCTACACGTCTACCCCCCTGTGTGGGATCTGTTACTTCCTCTGGCATAGACACCAGGCTACACGTCTACCCCCCTGTGTGGGATCTGTTACTTCCTCTGGCATAGACACCAGGCTACACGTCTAACCCTGTGTGGGATCAGCTACTTCCTCTGGCATAGACACCAGGCTACACGTCTACAGCCTGTGTTGGATCTGTTACTTCCTCTGGCATAGACACCAGGCTACACGTCTACCTCCTGTGTGGGATCTGTTACTTCCTCTGGCATAGACACCAGGCTACACGTCTACCCCCTGTGTGGGATCTGTTACTTCCTCTGGCATAGACACCAGGCTACACGTCTACCCCCTGTGTGGGATATGTTACTTCCTCTGGCATAGACACCAGGCTACACGTCTACCCCCTGTGTGGGATCTGTTACTTCCTCTGGCATACACATCAGGCTACACGTCTACCCCCTGTGTTGGATCTGTTACTTCCTCTGGCATAGACACCAGGCTACACGTCTACCCCCCTGTGTGGGATCTGTTACTTCCTCTGGCATAGACACCAGGCTACACGTCTACCCCCCTGTGTGGGATCTGTTACTTCCTCTGGCATAGACACCAGGCTACACGTCTAACCCTGTGTAGGATCTGTTACTTCCTCTGGCATAGACACCAGGCTACACGTCTACCTCCTGTGTGGGATCTGCTACTTCCTCTGGCATAGACACCAGGCTACACGTCTACAGCCTGTGTGGGATCTGCTACTTCCCTGGCATAGACACCAGGCTACACGTCTAACCCTGTGTAGGATCTGTTACTTCCTCTGGCATAGACACCAGGCTACACGTCTACCTCCTGTGTGGGATCTGCTACTTCCCTGGCATAGACACCAGGCTACACGTCTAACCCTGTGTAGGATCTGTTACTTCCTCTGGCATAGACACCAGGCTACACGTCTAACCCTGTGTAGGATCTGTTACTTCCTCTGGCATAGACACCAGGCTACACGTCTACCCCTGTGTGGGATCTGTTACTTCCTCTGGCATAGATACCAGGCTACACGTCTACAGCCTGTGTGGGATCTGCTACTTCCCTGGCATAGACATTGCGGTGGAACAATTCATTAGTTTCGACAACGTGGCGAACAATTATTGGCAGGTGAAGGCCGCGAAGTACTGGCAGGTGAAGGCCGCCTGCAGGTGAAGGCCGCCTGCATGTGAAGGCCGCCATGGCAGCACAGGTCTGTGTCGCTGGCCAAGGCAAAGGCATAGAAGTGAGAGATGGCAGTTGTGATACTTGGATGTCTTTGCTAAATGGTAACATTTTAACTGGTAACCATTTTGGTTTTATGATAAAGTTTGCAGTTTTGCTATTACACCAGTTAGCCAGCTGACATTTATTTAAGAAACTAAGACTTTCATTTAGACACTTCACATGACATTATGTAGTGACTTTACGTGCACTATGAGAGTATCTAAAATGGACGAAAGTAAGTGTATACGAGCTAATTCTGAAAGTGCTACGGTAAACGACAAAAAGCATACGTGTGGCGCCTTAATGACTTCTAGTAGTCTTTCCTTGCCAATCTTTCGTCCAACTGTCCTTGCCATGCGCTGGTACGATCGTACTTTCTTTGCTGCGTTTCCTGAATCAGGCGATCGATTACACAACTAATCATCGAAATTTGAATACACTAACTGCAAGTTCCTGGTACCTGGATAATTGTATCATCAAACGATTTTACGGGTAAACAATGGTTCATGTATTTTGACACTGTCCACTAATTCATTTTGTGAAGGCAAAACTACATCTAATACATTTTCTTCCCTGGTTGGTTCTAGCTCGTGTTGAGTAAGGAAGCTATCCTGAATTAAAAGTAGAACATGTTGGTCTTCACCCCCTGTACTCTGATGCATTTACTCACGTCCTTTAATCACTTCCTATATAGCGTTTTGATATTTGTGTTATCCTCTTCGTTTATGTTTAGACTTCGATAAACTAATCCAATAGTTAATTATATTGCACCAAACATTACGTATCCTGTCAGTCCTAATTCAGCATCTGATATGTCTTTGTTGGCCCATAATTCGGTTATAGGGTCAATATCTTCAACCATATTGTTCAATTAGTTTTTCTTATTTATTATGCTCCTTGCATTTAAACACACACATTTATAAACAGCTTCATTAATGTTTTTAGGACCTTTTGTTACTTTGGTGTGTACTAGACAGAAAGTAATAGTAGATTGTGATATTTCAAAGTGGCAATCTGTTTTGAGTGGGGTACCACAGGGATCAGTATTAGGCCCTATACTGTTTTTAATATATATATATATATATATATATATATATATATATATATATATATATATATATATATATATATATATATATATATATATATATATATATATATATATATATATATACACACACACACACACACACACACACACACACACACACACACACACACACACACACACACACACACACACACACACACACACACACACACACACACACACACACACACACATGATTTGGAAGATGACATATCTATCAAAGTACTAAAATTTGCAGATGACACAAAAGTATTCAGAAAGGTTACTAATGATACAGATAAACAAAGTTTACAGGGCCTGCCAAGCCTAGCTTCGCGGAGCTAGGCGTAGAAGATGTAGCTAGCTTTTGTGTTTGTAATTTGTTATCGTTGCATGGAAGTAATTAAGAGTAATGTTTGACCATGTGACATGTGTATATGTATGGTACGTATATGAGGAGAAGCTTGGCGGTTCTAGGTGGTCATTTCCATGATTAGGTCAGAATGTAAACATCACAATACCAGGAGTACTGTAGCGCTGATGGGTGGTGCTACTTTCGCCCTCGCAGAATATATATATATATATATATATATATATATATATATATATATATATATATATATATATATATATATATATATATATATATATATTATATATATATATAAATACAACATCACTTTACAATAGCATTGTATGTATTTATTAACATAAAAAAGCTATTTGTGGGATTTTAATTATTAGCCAAAATTGTATATGTGTAATATGTATATGTGTGAATATGGATGTATATGTGTGAATATACAGTAACACAGAGTTTTACAGGTGGCAAAAATCGTGAAATTAATTTAATTTGTTTGGCGTTTTCTGAATTCAGAGCCGTTCTGTGAACTTTCAACTAGAACTATATAAAACCAATATTGGCCTCGACAACATTTTGTAAGATATACACCTCCCTCTTATCGTCTGCAAGGTCGCACGCAATGGTCCGGGAGGCATTTCGCACGGGTGTAGGTGTAAATGTTTTAATCGTCGGTCTTCTTCGCACTCGAGATGTGTGACACTTGTACTCACTCGTTTCAACGAGAGTTTAATCGTGTATGGGAGACCGGGGCTAGTTGTATACAGGGGCTAGTTGTATACAGGGGCTAGTTGTATACAGGGGCTAGTTGTATACAGGGGCGAGTTGTATACATGGGCGACTTTTACAGAGTCGTTTTACGAAAACAACAAAAATCGGGAGTTAAGAAGACGAACTTAACAAGGTGTTGACAAAAATTACTTTTTAGCCACCTGAAACTGTTTTTGGGTATGCCCACACATTTTCATCTCAGGCAGCAACTTTTTATGTTTCGTGAATGTTTGTGTTTGGGGCATGTTGTTACAATTGTGTTGGGGCAAGTTGTTACAACTGTAACAACGCCCGGGCACTCTTCAATCCCAGCTGGATATGTAAAAATACAATTTTTTTTACAACTGAGCTGGAATAACGGTTGGTGGAATACGATGCAAAGGCATTTGACATTTATCAGGTCTTTAGCCAAAAGAAACACGCAAACGTGCTTATCAGTTAGCAGTGGCTAATGACGTTCCTCCTTCCAACCTCGCCCGGAGCAGTAGTAGCAATAAAATAAGCCTCGCCCGGAGCAGTAGTTGCAATAAAACAAACCCCGCCCGGAGCAGTAGTTTCAATAAAACAAACCCCGCCCGGAGCAGTAGTTGCAATAAAACAAGCCTCGCCCGGAGCAGTAGTTGCAATAAAACAAACCTCGCCCGGAGCAGTAGGTTCAATAAAACAAACCTTGCCCGGAGCAGTAGTTTTAATAAAACAAGTCTCGCCCGGAGCAGTAGTTGCAATAAAACAAGCCTTGCCCGGAGCAGTAGTTGCAATAAAACAAGCCTCGCCCGGAGTAGTAGTTTCAATAAAACAAGCCTCGCCCGGAGCAGTAGTTTTAATAAAACAAGCCTCGCCCGGAGCAGTAGTTGCAATAAAACAAGCCTCGCCCGGAGTAGTAGTTTCAATAAAACAAGCCTCGCCCGGAGCAGTAGTTTTAATAAAACAAGCCTCGCCCGGAGCAGTAGTTTCAATAAAACAAGCCTCGCCCGGAGCAGTAGTTGCAATAAAACAAGCCTCGCCGGGAGCAGTAGTTTCAATAAAACAAGCCTCGCCCGGAGCAGTAGTTGCAATAAAACAAGCCTCGCCCGGAGCAGTAGGTTCAATAAAACAAGCCTTGTCCAGAGCAGTAGGTTCAATAAAACAAACCTCGTCCGGAGCAGTAGGTTCAATAAAACATTCCTGTCACACCCCCTGGGTTCCTGTCACACCCCTGGGTTCCTGTAACACCCCCTGGGTTCCTGTCACACCCCTGGGTTCCTGTCACACCCCCTGGGTTCCTGTAACGCCCCCTGGGTTCCTGTCACACCCCTGGGTTCCTGTCACACCCCCTGGGTTCCTGTAACGCCCCCTGGGTTCCTGTCACACCCCCAGGGTTCCTGTCACACCCCTGTGTTCCTGTCACACCCCCTGTGTTCCTGTCACACCCCTGTGTTCCTGTCACACCCCCTGGGTTCCTGTCACATCCCTGGGTTCCTGTCACACCCCCTGGGTTCCTGTCACGCCCCCTGGGTTCCTGTCACACCCCCTGGGTTCCTGTCACACCCCTGTGTTCCTGTCACACCCCCTGTGTTCCTGTCACACCTCTCCATAACGAAATATGGATTAGCTGTTGAATATCTATATAGGCGTCAGGTATACTGACTAATGCATCCGTAAATGAACGGGAAAACCAAATTAAATATATATTTTAATAACATCTACATCGTGCCGTCACACTGTGTAAACTAACTTTGATTTGTTCTGTCGCGTGCTATACAAGAGTTGGATTTTGTAAATGGCGTCCGTCTATAAAATATGCCTTGTTGACGTCTGTCTCTGGCGACGGTTCAAAATTAGGGCTAGCAAGATACTATATAAATCAACCAACAATGCCAGGTCTCATGACCCATCTGAGCCTGCGTCATCAACTACGCAGTGTCACCGTTTATATAAATTAATATCGGCATATAATATATAACGACGGATGCGGCGTTCGTGCGTGCGTGCGTGCGTTTGTGCGTGTGTGTGTGCGTATGCGGCAGAATGAACACGAATGCGTGTTTTGTCTTTAATGTGGTGTAAGTATACGTTTAACTTAATAAACTAATCTTGACATTGAACATTGGACAGCACACTTCCACTCACTCACTATGTTTGCTTAATCTCGATAGACACTTTACAACACTTGTTACAAATGATATAAATGTAACTTTTTGGTTTATTACCTGATCCAGTCTACCGCTCACTTGGGGTATAACGTGGCACGCCGGCCAACGTTTTCGCTTATATCAAGAAAGGACAACTTCAGAGTTGCTCAACGCCTCCGACGTTATGGGTGTCAAGGTATGTGTATGAGGAAATCGTCTTATTTATTACATCTCCGAAACTAGGGCACGCACGCACGCACGCACGCACGCACGCACGCACGCACGCACGCACGCACGCACGCCCGCACGCCCGCACGCACGCACGCACGCACGCCCGCACGCCCGCACGCCCGCCCGCCCGCACGCCCGCCCGCCCGCCCGCCCGCACGCACGCACGCACGCACGCACTGTGGAGATGAGATTGGTTCGGGAGAAGTCGGACGAGTTCTGTGTAGGAATAGACTTCTCTGAAGTGCCGTGGACGTTGTTGTTTGTTTCGTTTAGTGAGAATGCGTTCGACAGAATGTGTTCGACAGAATGACGTCAGAACATGAACTACCGAATATTGCAAACCACTTGGAAATGGTGGCGGTAACGGGAAAAAAGAAATTGGTACAATTACAAGCTTACCGTTGGTTGATAACATGGCCTCCGAAATACCTTCGAGAGGTGACAGTGACAACGAGTAGTTGTTGACGTAAACATGATTTAGTAAACATGAGCGATATGTACGTATGACATTGTTAATATTGGGGCACCTTTGCAATTACTTCCAATAATTGTAGATTGTACTGGGCAAGATCGACATGTTTCCTGTATTTCTAAGAAGGTGATGGCGTTCTCTAAATGACAACCCTATTTAATTGTCTTTGTTTTCAAGTAAGAAATGGCGGGAAAGATAATTTTATTGGAAAGCGCACCACGTGATTGATGCTTAATGAGATACTCCATAAACAGCTGATATCAGCTAAACTACTTATATATTATCTGTGAAACTGAAGTGAGCTATTTGACACCATGTGATAATTCGTTTTTACATGGCAGTCTTACAGCAGGCGGTGACAATAAATACTGTTGCACATCATTGCCGAGCTCGCCAAGCGAAACTCGAAATATTGGCTAAGAACATGTTGGTCCTCACCCCCTGTACTCTGATACATTTACTCACGTCCTTTAATCACTTCCTATATAGCGTTTTGATATTTGTGTTATCCTCTTCGTTTATGTTTAGACTTTGATAAACTAATCCAATAGTTAATTATATTGCACCAAACATTACGTATCCTGTCAGTCCTAATTCAGCATCTGATATGTCTTTGTTGGCCCATAATTCGGTTATAGGGTCAATATCTTCAACCATATTGTTCAATTAGTTTTTCTACCATTCTTTCTAATGTATCAAAAACTGGCAATGTTCTTTGTAGTCATCAATCTCTGTTCTATTTACATATATACGCTGAAACTCGGATTAAACACACGCACGCAAAATTGGTATAACGCCAGAGTTCAGCAACGTATTAGATTAATGTGCGGAACGAAAACTTATCACAAACCTACTTATTCAGCGCGATCTTCACAACAGATAGCTAATAAGCACTTTAACAAGATTTAACAAGATTTGCCATCCAAGCCAAAGGCCCAGATGTCAAGTGGACAAAGAAGCCATCGACTTATCGAGAGTCCAACAATGTTCATCTATTTATAGCCCGCCCTCCTGACACATGCGTCAACCTTGTTTTTAAACATATTCACGCTGCTAGCAGTTACACAATCTGTAGACAATTTGTTCCATTCATTTATTGTCCTCTGTGAGAACGAGTGCTTCCTGGTGTCCAATCTACATTGATCCTTTACTAATTTTACCTCATGTCCTCTAGTTCTGCTATCCTTCTTGGGTGAGAAAAACATATTTCTATCAACATTTTCATACCCATTCAATATCTTAAAAACTTCTATCTGATCTCCTCTTAACCTCCTTGTCTCTAGAGTTGTTAAACCACATTCTTTCAGGCGTTCTTCATAACTAAGGTCTCAGTTCTGGAATCATTTTAGTTGCTCTCCTTTGTATGCGTTCAAGCGTATCTATATCCTTCTTACGATATAGTCTCCATGCTTGTATACAGTATTCTAAATGAGGTCTAACTATTGCTTTATACAGAGGTATAATTAATTTTTTCCCTTGTATTTTATGTTTCTTCTAATCAATCCATGAATTTGATTACCATTTGAAGCTGCAAAACCACACTGCTCTGAAACTTTCATATCAGCACTTATTGTAACTCCTAAGTCCCTTTCTTTTACAGTAGTACCCAGAACAGTATCTCCCATTTTATAGTTTACTTCCAAGTTCCCATGTCCTGTATGTAGGCATTTACATTTCCAAAAATTGAACAACATCTGCCATTTCTCAGACCATTTCACTAATCTGTCTAGATCGTTTTGTAAATGTTGTTTATCACCATCAGTATTAACCTTTCTAAACAGTTTTGTGTCATCTGCAAATATCAGTACGTTACTTGTTTTACTGTCGTCCAAGTCATTGATATATATTAAGAATAATATAGGTCCTAATACTGATCCTTGAGGTACCCCACTCAAAACCGATTTCCAATTTGAAACTTCTCCATCCACTACAACTCGTTGTCTTCTATCAGTCAGCCATTGTTCTATCCAGTCAGTTATGCTACCATGGGCTTTTAATTTAAGTAGTAATCTTTGATGTGGCACTTTGTCAAAAGCTTTCTGAAAATCTAAGTAGATAATATTTACTGGCGATCCCTCGTATATCCACTTAGTGATTTCTTCCAAAAAAAACATAACATATTTCTTAAGCACGACCTCACTTTTAGGAATCCATGTTGAGATGAATTTAATAATTTATGCTTAACGAGGAAGTCCACCATATGGTCTTTAATTAACCTTTCTAATAATCCACCTGGGTTGTGGACCACGATGTGTGACTTGTCTCGTTGCATATAAAACAAGTGGCACGTCGTGGGAATTTGTATCAAACCGTTCCCTGCTTTAATCGTCTTCTTACATCTCCACTGTGTCACGTGTTGCAGCTTTCCGTTGTCAGACCAGGCGTCGTTCTGCTTCTGTTGCTGGCGAACTTCTGCAGCCAGTTTCCAGAGACGATCGGGACTATCAAACACAAGAACTACTACACCCGGTGCGTCTATTCGTGTGACAAGGACAGGATAAAGTGCGACAAACAGTGTGACAAGAACAGCGCATGTGAACTTTCCCGCAAGTTCTGTAAGGACCTATGTTTGAAAGCGTGGGTGATTTGCGAAGAGAAATGTTTCGTTGCGGCTTCCACGGTCATTGGGGCGCCTTGAGCCGATGTTTGAACTTTGACCTCTGCAAGGCCATATGCAACACATACAACAATATATTATTGTATGGGAAGTTCTTACTAAACTGTGTGTTGGGTTTTAGTAATTGTGTCATTGTGATATATTATAATGAATTTTTAACAAAAGTGGTTCAAAGTGTCCCTCATGTCCGGTGAACCCTCACGCGGGGTCCGTGGAACCACACGATGGGGCACCTTGAATCCTCATGCGGGGTCCGTGGAACCACAAGATGGGGTACCTTGAACCCTCATGCGGGGTCCGTGGAACCACACGATGGGGCACCTTGAACCCTCATGCGGGGTCCGTGGAACCACACGATGGGGCACCTTGAACCCTCACGCGGGGTCCGTGGAACCACACGATGGGGCACCTTGAACCCTCACGCGAGGTCCGTGGAACCACACGATGGGGCACCTTGAACCCTCATGCGGGGTCCGTGGAACCACAAGATGGGGTACCTTGAACCCTCATGCGGGGTCCGTGGAACCAAAAGATGGGGCACCTTGAACCCTCATGCGGGGTCCGTGGAACCACACGATGGGGCACCTTGAACCCTCATGCGGGGTCCGTGGAACCACACAATGGGGCACCTTGAACCCTCATGCGGGGTCCGTGGAACCACACGATGGGGCACCTTGAACCCTCATGCGGGGTCCGTGGAACCACACGATGGGGCACCTTGAACCATCATACGGGGTCCGTGGAACCACACGATGGGGCACCTTGAACCCTCATGTGGGGTCCGTTGAGCCACACGATGGGGTACCTTGAACCCTCATGTGGGGTCCATTGAACCACACGATGGGGCACCTTGAACCCTCATGTGGGGTCCGTGGAACCACACGATGGGGCACCTTGAACCCTCATGTGGGGTCCGTTGAACCACACGATGGGGCACCTTGAACCCTCATGTGGGGTCCGTGGAACCACACGATGGGGCACCTTGAACCCTCATGCGGGGTCCGTGGAACCATTCGATGGGGTACCTTGAACCCTCATGTGGGGTCCGTGGAACCACACGATGGGGCACCTTGAACCCTCATGTGGGGTCCGTTGAACCACACGATGGGGTACCTTGAACCCTCATGTGGGGTCCGTGGAACCACACGATGGGGCACCTTGAACCCTCATGTGGGGTCCGTTGAACCACACGATGGGGCACCTTGAACCCTCATGTGGGGTCCGTGGAACCACACGATGGGGCACCTTGAACCCTCATGCGGGGTCCGTGGAACCACTCGATGGGGTACCTTGAACCCTCATGTGGGGTCCGTGGAACCACACGATGGGGCACCTTGAACCCTCATGTGGGGTCCGTGGAACCACACGATGGGGCACCTTGAACCCTCATGTGGGGTCCGTTGAACCACACGATGGGGCACCTTGAACCCTCATGCGGGGTCCGTGGAACCACTCGATGGGGTACATTGAACCCTCATGCGGGGTCCGTGGAACCACACGATGGGGCACCTTCAACCCTCATGCGGGGTCCGTGGAACCACACGATGGGGCACCTTGAACCCTCATGCGGGGTCCGTGGAACCACATGATGGGGCACCTTGAACCCTCATGCGGGGTCCGTGGAACTACACGATGGGGTACCTTGAACCGAAACATATAAAATGACTTCCATTTGCAACATTATTTATTGCAATCAACTCAAGACATGGCCTTTGAATAATTACAGTTTTTGGTCATGAAAAACATCGAAAACTAGAGATTCTTATCAAGGATGCTCAATGGCATTACATGCATCTATAGTCATATCAACATTCGATGAATATCTTCCCAGATTCACATAACAGATGATATTGGAAAGCACATAACCTCTGAAGATGGCATCTACATCCACACCAGATCGGACGGCAAGCTCTTCAATGTAGCCCGCCTGAAAGCAAAAAGTAAGATACGCAAAGCCCTCATTCGTGAACTTCTCTTTGCCGATGATGCTGCACTTACGTCCCGCTCCGCAGAGAGCCTCCAGAGACTGATAGACAGGTTTGCTGATGCCTGTAAAAAATTTGGCCTGACCATCAACATCAAGAGGACGAAGATCATGGGTCAGGATGTCCGCAACATTCCATCCATCAACATCACCGAGCACACTGTAGACGTTGTCCAAGACTTCACCTACTTGGGCTCAACCATCACCAGCAACCTGTCCACCGATGTCTAGATCAACAAACGCATCGGCAAAGCTTTTTTCATCATGTCCAGACTGACCAACAGGGTGTGGGAAAACGGCGCACTCACACTGAACACTAGGGTTGAAGTGTACAAGGCCTGTGTCCTCGGTATCCTGGTGTACGGCAGTGAGACATGGACGACATATGCCAAGCACGAGCACCGCTTCAATACATTTCAACTACGTTGCCTCAGGCGCATCCTTGGCATCAAAAGGCAGGATCAGAATGTATGCTCTCCCCAGCATGTATGCTCTCCCCAGCATGTATGCTCTCCCCAGCATGTATGCTCTCCTCACCATGTATGCTCTCCTCACCATGTATGCTCTCCTCAGCATGTATGCTCTCCCCAGCATGTATGCTCTCCTCAGCATGTACGCTCTCCCAAGCATGTACGCTCTCCCCAGCATGTATCCTCTCCCCAGCATGTATGCTCTCCCCAGCATGTATGCTCTCCCCAGCATGTATGCTCTCCCCAGCATGTATGCTCTCCCCAGCATGTATGCTCTCCTCAGCATGTATGCTCTCCTCAGCATGTATGCTCTACCCAGCATGTATGCTCTCCCCAGCATGTATGCTCTCCCCAGCATGTATGCTCTCCCCAGCATGTATGCTCTCCCCAGCATGTATGCTCTCCCCAGCATGTATGCTCTCCCCAGCATGTATGCTCTCCCCAGCATGTATGCTCTCCCCAGCATGTATGCTCTCCCCAGCATGTATGCTCTCCCCAGCATGTAAGCTCTCCCCAGCTTGTATGCTCTCCTCAGCATGTATGCTCTCCCCAGCATGTATGCTCTCCCCAGCATGTATGCTCTCCCCAGCATGTATGCTCTC